>NW_004624761.1:9548605-9572969 GCF_000247695.1 Heterocephalus glaber
AAAAAATAAACCCCAGTTGATTGGGCTGAATTCCCCTGAATCTTATTTCCAATAATCACATTACCTCAATACTCTCAAAATTGAATGTCTGTCTCTTCAACCACCAACTTGTGTCTATATTATTTCTTATAATCACATAACTTCTTTGACGTATAACTCATTGATCAAAACAAAACTTTGTAACACACATAGTATTCTCTTATGCACAGTAATGTCTTGTTTATCTGGGCAAATAACTTAATATCATTTTTATTCCTGATTCTTCTGTTTCTCTCACTTCTCACATTCTAATAGCTAATAATTTTGGTGCTATTTTCAAATACCCAGAATCTGACCAATTCTTTTACTTCCATTTCTAATATCATGAGTGAAAATAGTAAAGCAACTCATTTTAATTATTACAATAGGTTATCAAATAGTCTTAACTTATATCCTTACTTCCCATCCTAGCTCTGTAATGTAGAATCAACACAGGAATCTGGGCAATTCTGGTGAACCTTAGTTAAATCATGTTTTTCTGTACCTCTGCTGCACACAGTTTTAAACATTTAAATACAGTACCTTTCAAGTTATTGCTATTCTTGACTCTTGTTTTTGTTGTTTTATTTTATTTTTAACTGAAAAATATTAGTTGGTTATATTTATGGGGTGCAATATAATATTCTGATCCATATATGTTATAGAATGACAAAGTCAGGTGAAGTAAGACACTCATCACCTCAAATACTTTCCACTTTGGTGGAAAGAAAATATAAGGTACTTTGTGTTAATTCTTTGGAAATATATATTAGCCAATGATGTGTGAAAACAAAGTTCATTTCTAATTTTATGGAAATATAAATTAAAACTACCATGAGATGTCACCTCATATCTGCTAGATTGGCTATCATCAAAAAGATGAAAGATAAGAAATGTTCAGAAACATGTGGAAAAAAGAAATCCTTATACACTATTACTGATATTATAAACAAGGTTAGTAATTTTCATAAATAGTATGGAAATTTTTCAAAAACTAAAATTGGTATTGAGTTTTTAACTGTGTGTTCTACTATTCTTGTCCTCATTCATTTTTCTCCACCAATGCCAACCTAATTCCTATTACTTAAAAATGAATAACACATTTTTAACTTCAAAGGTTTTTGAACCTACTGTGTTCTTAGAATACTGTTCTCCCAGATAACTACATGGGTTGTTCCTCATTTCTGCTTTGTCTAAATGTTATCTTCTCAACAGGCATGCTCTGCTAACCCCTTTAATATATCAACTCTTCTCCTGTTTTCCTCATCTCCTCATTCTCTTTTTTTCTCCATGTTATTTTTTATTAACTGATAAACTATATGTATTTCCCATTTATTTATATATTTCCCCTGCAACTCTAGACTATAAAAATACATGGGAGCAAAATTTTATTTTTTATTTCTTTCATTTGTTCTCCTCATCTAAAATTGTACCTAATAAACAATGTAATAGATGTTAATTATTTATTTAAAAAATAAACTAACATAAATAACAGTGTTATAAACATATGGTAAGAGAGGCAAAAATCTCAGTACCATTTAAAATTGAATGGAAAAGGATCACGGGGTGGAGTGGAACTTCTGTTCCTCAACATTGTCACCTAATTCCTGAGAAAATACCTGGTATTGTGAGAAATAGGCTTGTCTTTTCTGTCAAAGCACAAGGCCAAAACAACTCCATTTTAGATTTAAATTACCTCGCCATCTACTCATTACCCACCCATGTTACTATCCTGAGCTCCAAAAAATGGTGACTATGTAGTTTTTCCCAAAAGACAGCCAGTTTCCAAGATAAGAACTGAGGAATTTCTGTTCCAAACTCCAGGTCTCCTCTCTCAAATTTATCAGCAACACTTCACCAACCTCCTGGTCAGAGTTAGTCAGCCTTGATAGATTGTAAACTTTTTGCAATCAGCCAGTGAATTTAAAGGATAGCTGTTTATCCTGTATTAGGAATAAAAGGGGTAACCTTCCTTTGTCTTGTGTGCCTGTTACCTCATGCTGTCCTTGTGCCCTTTTGCAAAAGTAAAAGCCTTGTTGAGATTTCTTGGCATCTGAGTGCTTCATTATCTGCACTGACAAATTGAATCTGGGGGGCTTATTTCCAACAATATAAACAACTTATAAAGAGAAAAAAGTTTATTTGGGATCATAGTTGTGGAGGTTTCAGTCTGTAGCTAGCCATTCCCCATTATTCATAGGCATTGTGGCAAGGAGAGGGTAGGAGAGGGAGCCCATGTATCTTGTATCAGCCAGGAAAAGCAGAGAGTGGAAAGAGAGGCAACAGAAATGCCCATCAAAGGAGCTCCCCCAAAGACCTGAAATCTCACCAGCCCTCAATTCTGGAAATTCTCACCACCTCCTATAACATCATTTGGGAACAAATTTTTAATATCTGGAACATTGGGGTCACAGTCTAGATACAAACTATAGCAATCAGTGGGAATAAATATGGGGTAAAATGACCAATTCTAAATATGTGTATTTAGTACAATAGAAAGAAAAGCAACACTAACTCTAAAAGTTTTAATTTTAGAAAGTGACACCAATTATAGGATAAAGAGAAATTCTGAAATCATTTGAATTTAGTATTTCTCATTTTGAGTTTGGAGTTGCTATGAAATATCCTGATGAAAATTTAATACCCAGTTGAAATTGTGAATATGCTGATGACTCTTTTGGCAACATAGCCAGTCCAGCCTTCATTCTTCAACACAAAAATTCATATCCCATGGGTTACTGGACAATACTAGTTGAGTGTCTTGCAGACTTCTGAAACAGTTTTTACAAAACTGAACTGATTATTATGCCCAATTCATTCTTTTTCACCCATTATTTCACAGTTTAAAAATAGTACCATCACCTTTGAAGTATATTAAAATAAAAATTCTAGAATCTATTCTACATTGTTCTTCATTCTAAAAACTTTTTACCATACAATTATTTTTTAAAATGAAATTATTTTTAAAATGAATTATTTATAATATCCTGAACTGTTCAATTACTTGCATTTCCACTCCTATAGACCTTGTCCAGTCAACTATTCTCTCTGGTATACATGATTGACACATAATTTTATATTCTTGCTTTCATATTTGTTTTAAGCATTATATTTTTTATTTAGTAGTGACAATAGTTTTTGTAGAATCTCAGAGAAATTGTGACAATCACCTACTACATTTCTTTCAGCTTTTTACTGATATTTCTTATAAACCAAACATTATATTCTCCCTTACAAACTAATCTACCACATAGTATTTTCTCTTTGAGCCTCAACTTCTGAACTACTTATACTTGAAGTGCCAGTTGTTCTTTAAATCTACTGTGGCACCTCTCCAGATTTCAAGCCTAAGCAAAACATAAAAAATAAAAACAGAAAAAGAACAATAAACAGTAACAACAAAAACTCACTCTTCCTTTCTGTCATTTACTGTTATCAATTGTATTTTCTCTTTTCTGCTCTCCCTCCTTCCCTTCCTCCTTCTTTCCTTCCCTCTATCCTCTTTTCTTCCTTCCTTTCTTTCTCTCTCTCTCCCTCTCTCCCTCCCTCTCTCCCTCTTTCTCTCTCTTTCTTTTTCTTTCTTTCTCTTTTCTTTCTCTTTCTTCTTTCTAATTTCTTTCCCTCTGTCCCTCCTCCCTTCATTTGCCATGCATAGTTTGTATTTTTTTCTGCATGACTACCTGAAATATTGATCCTCTGATGAATTTTCTTCACCAAAAAAACAGGTATCCCTAGGTTTATGTCACTGTGGTGTACTGTGTAGGACAGAAACTATCACTATACTGCAACTACAGAAGATATAACTGGGCTCACACTACTCAATAACTACTGGATGGACAAATAGACCTTTAGAGGCAGTAGTTTTAGCCCTTATAGATGATTGGTTTCTTCAGAGGACAAATATAAAAAGGGGAGTGAGTGAAACTTTGGAAAGCCTCAATCTGTTAAAAGACCTTGGAGAATACAAAAACCATAACAGTATGGATACAAACAAAAAGGTAAGACATAAATTACGAGAGAATAACATTGTTATAAAGTTGGGCAATAAAATGAACAGAAAATGAATTGACAAATGATACAAAAAGAATGGAATTACTTTTAGAAGATAATTGGTCTTATAAATTTTCAGTAATTCTAGTAAATGTAATCAGAATAAATTGTGTAGACAGATGTAGGTATGTAGCAAATTATATGAAGAAAATGAAGTAAAAAGTGTTCTACAAAGAAACATGTTGGAGAAGAAATAGAAGAGAACAGAAAGTTGGGATTAGATTGTAACAAATGTTGACAAATTTGTAGGCTGGTTGGATGAAGAAATTTGTGTTGGTCATTATTGACCACGTATTTTACTGTAAAGTAGTAGAGTTGTTGTCTAAGAAAGATGAAAATGTAGAATGAGTTTTTTTAGTAGCAGTTTATATTTGGCAAAGCCTTAATTGTTCACAACAGCCATTTCACATCAGGGTTAGCATATTAATTCATGCAATTATAGTCTACTTAATAACTAGCTATTGATGAATATTTATTTTTAAGTTCAAAAAAATCTCCTTGAATGTGTTCAGTGTATTACTTATTCATTAATATTGCCTGCCTTATTCACTGACATATGCCCAGAGGTTAGGGTCAAGAGCCAATATATTTCTTGTGAATAAAATTATGACATGGGCGAGCCTCCTCAGTATATCTTACCAATACACTTAGTTTTATATTAGTACCAAAGGCTTCTCAGTGACTAAAAATTTCAAGTTTCTATATTATAAAACATTACTTCTTGGCCTATTCTAGTTCCAGTAATATTTGTGTTTCTTATTTACCCAGTTATCACAAGATTGCTTTCATCTCTACTCTTTTTTTTTCCCATTAAGTTTATTGGTACATTTTCGGTATAAAATACAGTTACATTCATCATTGGGATCTTGTACCATTACATCAGTCTCTTGGTTCTTATTTTTTTCCCCTTCCCTTGCCCTCCCTTCACCCCCTCCACCCTTCCCTATTTGCAAAGACTTTGTTTCCATTTTTTTCCTTTTCTCATATTTTTTCCTTTCCCTTTTTTCCCTTCCCCTACCCCTCCCAATTCCCCTGCTCTTTTAGACCTTTTCTTCCTGTTACAATATCAGTTATACATTTTTTAAATTATAATATTAAGTTCTAGGAGACATTACCACAGATTTTACAGAATTTAAAAGGATATAGAAAGCATATTACAAAAATCTTTTTTGAAATAAATTTGACAACTTCTAAGAAGTACCTTGGAAGACAAATTAATGAAACTACCTCTGGAGGAAATATAAAATTTGAATAGCACCTATTAAAGAAAGTATATTCCTAGCTTGAAAACCTACCTATATGACAACAGCAGGTGCATAAACATTTTAACTGATAAATTATATCAAACAATTAAAGCAGAAAAAAAAAGGAACACTTCTTCCCTCATTTTAGGAACTCAACATTGTGCTCTTTTAATGCATATTCATTCAGTGTGGAACATAGATTTCCATGCTCTCCATCCACAGCATGACAGTATTATGATTTTGATCTGAATTTCTGGGACTCTTTCCAACTACATTCTTCCCTACTTTGACTACCTAGTTATGCTCCTATACATTGTTACTTTTCTCATCAGTTTATATTCTGATCATCTTATAGATGCAATTACTAATTCAACTAAATTTTTAGAAATATCCCTTTTGTTCACTTTAGCCTCTTTGAGTTGGCTCATGAAAACCTGTTGCTAGGTCAGTCACAAAACCTAATTTTTTTTCCTGTTGTGAACTTTAGTTCAAAGTTTAAGTAAAGACAAATAAACCACTCAGTGTATCATACTACTTTGCAGGTATGGAAACTCAAGGAGATGGTGGCTGGAGATAGAAGAGAGGTGCTAGATAATGTGCTGTGAAAGGACCACAGAGGTGTAAGCTGCCAGCAAAATATGGTCTCCACACTGTGTGGGGTTTAGGCACATCTGTCTGAGAACACATAATACCAGACTTTGTTTAATTCCAAGTGTTTATGAGATTATATTTTTCAGATTCTCACATCTTTTCAAGTATAGAAAAGCAACTTTTTGTGGTGAAAGTTGGTGAGTCATGTTCATGATAGTAGTTGACTATTTTAGTGAAAGGCTCAATGCAAATGGACTACTTTTGTATCAACAGTACATGCAGAGATGAGGGATCCCAGGATTGTTTTTTTTTAACATGTTTAAATTTTCAGAGATACACGGAAATATAAGCTGGAAGTAGAGTAAATATTTGAACCTGAGTGTTATATTCAGTCTGTGGGGGTTGCTAGAATATTAACTAATTGCAGAAAACATGTAGTTTATAATTATTTTATAGATCTCCTTCTAATATGTATGTAGGGAATGAGATTCTTAGCACATTGGTTAAGGTGAATACAGATTGACATGTAAGATTTATCAGTAGTTTTCCAAATGGAATGGGCAACATGTAAAAGAAAATAATTAATGAGCAAAGATATGTTCTTAGAAGGCATTATATAAAAGCACCCCTAAGTTGGATTGTTGTGGTTTAGATCTAGACTGTCACTCAAAATTCTCAGGATCTTGGAGGTGGGGCTTTTTGGAAGGCAGTGTGGTCAGTGGATTTGACAACTCCTGGGTTCAGCAAGTGAGTGAGCTGCAGGCAAGTGGGCCCTGGTTAGAACCCAGGTGGGGAGGTCTGGAAGGCTCTTTCCCTGCCTCAGTCCTTTCGCTCTTTCTCTGCCTCCTCCTCTCCATGACATGAGCAGCTTTCCTTGCCAGGACCCTTCCACCACCACCTTCCTGCCTTGGAGCCAGCTGACCCTGAACTGAGTCCTCTAAAGGTTATTTGCACTATATGTGAGCTAGTGTATATTATTTGAAGGTGGACGTACACTGGTTAAAAAAAAAGGCACAGTGAAATCTTAACACCAAAAAACCCCTAAATACCAATTCATTCACGTCTACTAATACCAGAGCATGTATTTTGGGCAATTTCAAGTCTTCTACATTTATTAAGGCTTGTTCTGTGTCCTGGTTTATATTTAATATTGTTGTCCACTCCTGTTTCACTATAAAATATATTCCACAATTGATTCTTATAGTTATCTGTAAATATTAGTTTGAATTAATTGTTCTTTTCAAGTTTTCTATTTTTACTCATTTTCCATTTGTTCTGTGAAACACTACACTCCTCTGTAATTGTGTATTGTTCATAGTTTTAGTTCTGTTAATTGATATTTCATGTACCTTTTTAAAGTTCTGATATTAGTTTCACATACTGCTAGATCTGTAATGTGATTTTGATGTTATTTTGATGATTACTATGAAATGTCTTTCATTATCTCTGGAAATACTGCATATTCTGAAAGCTACTTTATGATGTCAATATAACTGTCAAGATTTCTAACTGTTTTTTAGTAACATTTTTACTTTTAATTTATCTTTTTCTGATTTTTTATTTATTTCTCCTCTGAATGTCACATTGTTTAATTTTGCTGATAATCAATCTCTTTTCCTTTAATTGCAGTGCTTATCCAATTGTTAAAACAATTTTTTATGATTGAAATTTACCATTTTACTATATGATTTCTATGTTTTACATTAGATTTTTTCATTGAATAGTGATGGTTAATTTTATGTGTCAACTTGACTAAAACACAGAGCGCCCAAATATTTGATCAAATTTTATTATACTGCACGTTATCTATGAGAGATTTTTCAGATGAGATTAACATTTGTATTAATAGCCTGAGTAATGCAGTTTGCCCTCCTATTGTGACTGTGTTTCATTTAATGAAGTGAAGGTGAAAATCAAACAAAAAAAAACCTGACCCTGATGCAAAGAGGTGGGAAATTTCTCTTTCCTACTTAGGGCACTGGTTTTTTCCTGCCTTCAGACAGGAGCTAAAGCATCCTGAGTCTCAAGCCTGCCAGCCTCCAGGGTGGAGCCACAATCACCCACTGCTCTGGGTCTCTAACTCACCAACTCACCGGCAGTGTGGGATTAATGGGCTTCTGCGGTCTTTGAGAAGATTCCTAATAATAAGACTCTGTCTCTCTGTCTCTCTGTGTCTCTCTGCCTCTCTGACTCTTTCTAGGTTTCTCTGACTCTGTGTCTCTCTGACTCTCTCCCTCCCTCTCTGTTCCCCTTCTCTCTCTCTCTCTCTTTCAGTCTCATATGTTCTCTCTTTGTCTCCTCTATGTATGTATATGTGTGTATACTCTTTTTTCTAGAGCATGCTAATACAGGTATTGTATCTTCATTCATTTGAGAAATATTTATTTCAAGTATATTACTTTTATAGTCTTATAAAATATCTCATCTATCTATCTATCAATTTATCTGCTATGTACATATTTGTTTTAGCAGTTGTGGAAAGTATCACAATATGCACCTGGTAAACACTATATTAACGCATTTAGAGTTTTCTTAATTTGTTCTTCTTTCACCCCCATTTTAATTAATTCTTCCAGCAATCATTTGTTTGTCTTCACAATTCAGGATGACAAGGCCTTTCCTCCTTTAAAGAGGGAGATTTAGTCATTTATTTATCATAACCATGTTATTTAACCCAGCTGACTAAAGATCTCTTCACCTCCCAGAAAGTCATTATGATAGCTTTTCAAATGGTAGCAAGTCATCTGAAAGGTCTATTCAATTTTTATTAGGGTTTTCATATACCCCCATGCTTGTTTTTTTCTTTCTATTACCATTTTGTTAATTTAAACTCTAACATTATCCTAGAGTATTTTTATTGCTGTAGCTTTTTTAATGTGCTTACCATGACATTAACACAACTGTAATTTCAATAAAACAAAGCAGATTACAATGAGCTCTTCACAATACAATAAAAAAAAAATGCTATGATGCCTAAGACAAAATTTCAACAGAAACTTCTGACAAAATGATGTCACTTAAAATGACATTTTATACTCTATGCCAATGACTTTGAAGCAGTTTACAATTGTAATATCATTCAGAAAATTTAACTTACATGCACATAATGTTATTACTGTGGTTAAATTATTATTGCATTACTCTCTCCAAGTAATGTGAGATGTCTCTGGTAGATTCTGATTTTGTTTGTTGTAAGTAAGCTTTCCATTTTATGGTTTTATGTAGCAATTTCTACTGAGAATCTGTTCATGATCTACATATGCTTTGCAGTCACCTTAATTAAAAATGAAGGCTAGCATTATACAATTTTGAAAAAGATGAAATTATGCAGAAATCTTTTTATTCACTTCCATTTTATCTCTTATGAGTTCTTCCTTCAAAGGATGCTTTATTCCTCTGTGTCAGCCATATTCCCCTGAAACTCTTCCTTGGGAATTTCCTCTTCTACATCTATCCTGTACAGTGTTGTCAGCATAATCTTCCAGAATTTCAGGGTTGCTCATGTCATTCTGCTACTCTATCTGAAATCACCTATGACACATTTCTGCCTGCAGAATGAAATTCTAACTTTTGGTTCTGACATTGAAGAATGTGTACAATCTTGCCCTCAACTTCTCTGTGCAACATATTTTTCACTATGATGCACCCTTTCTCTATGCTATATTTAAGGTATACCTTCATTTCATGCCCATTCCCTTGAATCATTTTCTTTTTTTACACTTTTTCTCTGAACTAGATTATAGTTCAAATATTTCTGAATTTTGAAAGCTGATCCCACCTCCTTAATTTCTGAAGAACTATTATTCTGGTTTAGTTTATAATCTAGATTAAGAAAATAATTTATGTTTTAGCAAAAAGCTAAATAAAAACTTGACAGATCAAATAATAAAAAGGAACAAGTTAATTTTTTATGCATCTGAGACATAACAGTGACATTTTCTTTAGCAACATCTGACTCCAAATAAACAATAGTAGTTGACTAAATCTCTTTATATAGGTGTCTATTTTTTTTCCTAAATTATTCTCATTCTTAGAAGAGCTCTGTTAATTTGATGGTGTTCAGGGCCTTTACTTGTTCAGCCTTGTTTGCTTGAGCATTGGTCATCCTGGCTCCCTATTTCTGTCTCTTTAATTCTGTCTTTGAGTTTTTCTTTTAACCTTGAATCATAGCACAGAGCAGGAGATCAGAACCTGCGGGGGGGGGGGGGTCCGGTCTCTGATAGATTTGATTCATGTGCTTATCTCAAAACAATGAATATGCCCAAAGAATGTAGACTATTGTTGGTTTGACCTTGCTCATGGATTTATTCCTGGAGCAAGAAACTGGAATAGGAGGAAGGGAGAGAGAATCTTGCTAAGATAACATGGATGGAAGATAGGTTAAAGGTGATTCCTCAAAGGATAACAGATCAAGGCAAAAGAGAACAGACCAGAGTCCATTGTACAAAGTTTTTTGTATCATGCAGGAGAAACAGTTCTTAGTATTCCTTCAGCCTGTAGTCACCCAGATACTGCACCCCTTTCTTTTCTGCTATTATAATACATAGTAAACATATTTTCTTTAAGATGAAAATTTCTTTTGGATTTACATCTTTTTAAAAATTGTTCACAGAATTTATTATATTTTATTTAGGTATTATAGTAAATACATAGTATTTTATTAATTAAAAGTTTCTCCAAAGCTTTTGTTTATTAATAATGAAGAACGTTAACTAATAATTATTGTATGAACATAGTACAATTACTGTTATAAAGATGAAGAAGACTAGCATGCTGATGTTCACATACGTTATGCTGAGAATCTTAAGGGATCCTTGACTTTCTTCCATTAGAACAAGACTTAGCTTCTCATAGACTCTGAGGACCCAGCAATAATTACATTTTGACAAAGAGAGTTATTAATCTCATCACTAGTGGTATATTTTTCATAGGAAATTTATTTACTAAAAGGTAGATACAAGAGAAGTTACTTGTGAAAATGCTCAGTAGCAAGAAAATAGTATTAAAATAGCAGCTGGTATAAGAGATAAAAAAATGATAATAGCTGGGTTCTTTTGCAGGGAAAGGTATAAGTTTATGATACAGGATTTATGTGGAGTACTCTTAAGCAATAGTAATATTGCTCCCAGTTGCTTTCAGAAACATTCTGATTCTCCAGGACAATTTATGGTCAGTCTTTCTAAACAGAATACTTGAATTTCCCAGTCAGTAGCACCATTTGTACCAACATGGCTCCTTCTCTGAAAAAAGTAAGCTGATATTTTGTTTTCTTTGGCCTGTATTTGAGTTCCATAAGTCAAATGAGACAATTCTCTAATTATGTGGGAGAATCCTGAGAATCTGTAAAAGTAATTTTTACTTATTTATTTTGAACACTAATTGCTTGCTATTATTCAATATTGAAATATTTTAAATCATTACAATTGTTGACAGAAATATACTCTCAAAAACAATCATTTCCATTTATACAATATTTATAATTTATACAATTTATAAGATTTAAAAAATTTTTCCACTTAAATAGCGGGTCTATAAACTGCTCTTCTTATGTGAGAATATAATACTGAATCTGAAAATGCATTGCAAGTTTCTCCCCAGCTTTAATGAGGTATAATTTATAAATAAAAATTATATACCTTTAAGGTATATAATTTGATGACAGGACAGTATACATTGTGAAATGATCGCCATCATCAAACTAACATAGCTATCACTGCACATAACTACCTTTTTTATGTTACGTGCAGTAAGAACTCTTAAAATTTAGTCTTTTTAGTAGATTTTGAGTAATAAAACATTATTGAATGTAGTCACCATATGTCACACTCCAGAACTTATTCATCTTATAACTGAAAGTTTTTCCCATTGACCAAAATCTCCCCATTTTCCCCCAAACTCTGGCAAGCACCATTCTACTTTATGTTTACATAAGTTTTATTTCTTTAGAATCCAGATATAAATTTGGCTCTTTTAAAAGAAATCAATGAATTGTATCATTTTTATATGATATACTGGTCTAAAATTTTAATGTGAAAATGACTGAAGATATTTAGAGGTATTTTAAATTTTCACTTCATTAGACTCTGTTTTAAAAATAAACAGAAAAAAAGAAATACTCAGAGACATTGACACAACATTTAGTATTTGTTTTTGCCTTTCAAAATGACTACCTGAAGAGAAAGAATTCATCTATTTTTAAAATATTTGAAATAAACACAGACTATTTATTCAAATATTCTGTCAAAGGAGTTGAAATATGAAATGTGAAATGGTTTGGAATAAGAGATACATCTCTAAGGGGAAACTTTCCAAAATCTTATTTAATGTATATAAATCATTAAAGTCTGAGGTTAATCAAATTATTTCAGAGTCAAAATTTCTGATTTGCTAAGCTATTTTTAACATTGTTAATTACTATTAAATTCAAAATATAACAATCTATTAAAATCTTTAATATTAAAACATAATGTGTGATTCTGAAACATATTTTTTAAAAATTTTAATGAGCAGACAAATTTTTTAAAAACTGGACTGATTATGATATAGTAGCTCAGTGAGACTGCTCATGTTCTACATGTATGAATATGTGAGTTGCTGTGTATTATGTGAATCTATGTATCAATACAGACAGGTAAATATTTTTTCCCAACACTTAGGTTCAAAACTAGGGCATTAGGCATATGAGACAAATGCTGTACCACAGAGCTACATCCATAGCCCCACAATTTCATTTAAGCTGGCTTACTCAACTTTGAGAAAAGAAATAATGATAGACTCTATTTATTTGAACTCATGTGCTCAAAGAATATCCCTAAGGGTGGAGAGATTTTCCAGAAGAAAACATACTTTTCTATTCTTAGTTACCCTATGAAGCCTCCAATAAGATGTCAGGAAAGCAGGATTTAAATTGCAGGTAAGAAAAATCTTAAACTTTGTTTGAATCGGAGATAATCTGGCTTGCACTGGTAAGTTTAACAGTGAAGTTGGTGTATGTTTTGCTTTTGGAATTTCGGTTCTATTAGGATATGTCTAGAAATATTCTTTTTAAAGTAATATTCTGTCTCATTAAAAATCTAGCTAAAAATGTGAATGTATAATACAAATAAAGTGCTTTTAACTCATTCAGATCAGTGAAAAGTGTATGGTGCTTTTTCATCAGAAAGGTAAAGGATGAATTCTTCCCACTGAGATTGAAGCCCCCAGGATCTTGTAAGACCCAGGGCCTTACCAAATGCTCCGAGGAGCTGACTGGAGTGAAGAACACCCGGGAAGGAACACACCGGACAAGTTGGAAAATAAAACAGACCTTTATTAGTCTGGCCAGACGGCACTCCCAAAGCAAAATAGCTTAGAGAGGCAACTGGCTCAGAGTCCGAGGCTGTTCTTATAGGGGGTTGAGGGGGAAGTTAACATATAGAATTAAAGAAAAGGGACAAAGGTTAGTGGTCGACTGTCACGTATTGATGGTCAGCAGACATTTGCAGCTTGTTCTATAGATTGTGGTGTTCGGAACATCAGTTCCGGGCAAACAAGGAGTTGAGTAGTTTACTTTGGGACTTTAGGTCTGTTACAGATTTTTATCTAGTGTCCCAAAACTAACAAGCATCTTTATCCATTAACTCACATTTAATCACAATGGGGCTGGAGAAAAGGAACAAAGGTTATGCAGTCCCACAATCTGAATAACTAAAAGACTTCCTATCACCACAGGGCTCTTAGAAGGAGCACTCTCTAGGGCACTTTAAAGGACACCATTCAGCCAGACTTTGGAAGAGCTTTAGACATTGTTAAAGAAACACAGGTATTAAAAGATTAAGAAAGCACTGAGAAAAGTAAATGTTATATCTGCCATGGAAATTTTTAGATTACAGGGATGATATTTCAGCTATGTATATTATTTTCAAACATTTTCTTGTCTACTGCAGTGTAAATTTTATACACAGGCCCTACATTGCTGTACATGAGTACAAAATGGTGAAAAATTTTCCCTTAGAATGTTTGGAATTGATCCATCTATACTTGGAATATTCTGGACAGCTACTAGTAAGGAAGCAAGATAATTAAGTACTCAGGCACTAAGAAAAATGTAAATTGAAAGTTTAAAATTATGCTAGATTAACTTTTATAATTGTGAAGTATATTTTTAAATTTAAAAACTATGTTGTCTTTAATTACACAAGCAAATGAAGGAATATGACATGTAGTAAGTTCAGATTTATTCTACATAGTGACAACCACCCTAACATATTTTATTAATATCTATCTCTGATTTACATCTCTAGGCTTTTATTTTCTTTTTTCATTTTTGTGCTGCATATAACACAACCCTCGAATAAATATTTTTCAAAAATAACACATACAAATTGAAAACAGGTGTATAAACACACATTCAACATAGCTGATTATTAGCATCATGCAAAGAAAAACCACATTTGAGATAGGACCTTGCATTGTTAGTATAGCTATTATAAAAGTAAAAAGATGTATAGAAAAGATGTAGAAAGAAGGAAGCTTTTGCTCACTGTTTATCGAATTGTACATTATTAAAAACATTTTAGGTAACATTATTGAGGTTGCTCAGAAATAAAGATTGAAACTATCACGTTGTAACATCTAGGGACAGATGTACACCATGCCACACTATGCCACACTGTAAAATCCAGGGAGAACAGCAGACCAATGCTCTGCTGGAACACCCAGCTCCCAGTGATCCTAAAGCCAGTGTTGGTAAAAGAACTAAGAAGAAGTTTAAAATAAAGGAAGACAATTATTTGAAGGTGGGAAAGGAAGGGAAGGGAGGGAGGATGCAGGGAGGATGCAGGGAGGGCTGGAGGGAGAGAGAAGAGAAGGGCAGGGTAGGGCAGGGAAGGGAAGGGAAGGGGAGAACAGATATGGCAGACAGTTACTCTGGACAAGTAGGGAGTATTTGAAAGTGAGCAACTCCTAGATTTCTATTCTGAAGCTCCTTTTATTAAGATTTTTACCCTAGGAAGGCTCTTGGAATCTGATTAGCTCCCTAGCTTATCTTTTATCCGAACCTTGGATTTCTTGAGGCCCTGTGACCTTTCCTCCTCCTTTGGTGGAGGGCAAGATTGAGGATAGGTGCCTTAGGGAGAGGTAGTTTAGGTTGAAGAATTAAGTAAAGGGAAGTTTGCCATTCTAATGTTAATTGCACTAGGGGGGAAACTTTCTAGTCCTGAGTTCTTTATCTTTGCCTTCCTAATTACTTGAGATTAGTTTCCTTTGTCTTTCTAATTCCTCAGAATCTAGCTGCCCTTACCCTTCTAATTCCTGGAGTCTGCCTCCAATGGCCAAAACTGTCTTAATTTTTAATAAAGCTCAACGAGGCCTTCATCCTACATCTTCCCTATCTACAATGCTCCCTGCCCCTACATTATGTGATCTAGCAATCCCATTTCTGTGTATGTTTCTAAAGGAAATTAAATCAGTATCTTGAAGAGATATCTGTACTCCCATATTCATTTTAGTTTTATTCCAAGCCAACATAGGGAAACAACCTCAGTTCTTGTGGATTGATAGATTTCCTTCCAATTTAGGTAGGCTGCTGTATATAATAGCTACCTTCTTCTTCCCAACATGCCCCTACTCCCACCAAAAGAGCAGAGTAACCTAATACTTGCTCCCCTAACAGCTAGTGTCCCTAGCCACTACCTCAGTAAACCCCACCCTAGCTCCTACAAGGCCCACCCCAGCTCCTATAGGAAGCACTCCCTGTCTTGGCCATATTGCTTTTGTCTCTCCTTTGTTCAGAGACAGCCTGGCAAATTGTCCCTACAATAAATGCTTGTTGTGGCCTGGTCTGGTCTTGTCTTTTGACTTTTTTATCTGACAAGGATAAAGAAGCAAAAAGCATACACACAAATAGCGATATTATTTAGAGTTCAAAAAAGAGAATTTTCACATTGTGGCAACATGAATGAACACAGAATAAACTAAGGCAAATGAAATAAGCCAAGAACAAAAGATAAATACAGGAATATAGGATATCATTTTTAGGTCAAATGTTAAAGAAGTCAAATTCATAATGTCAGAGTGGTGTGGTGATGATTAAATGTTCAGAGAGTAATAAATGGATGGATTCTGATAAGATGTTATGAAATTTTTGTTATAAGGTGAATGATTTCTGAAAATCTAACATACAACCATACACTTCTATGGATAATATATTATTAGGTGCCTGAATTTTCTGAAGAGAACAGATTTGCAAGGTATCACAAAAATGTAGTAGAGAGGGCAATTATGAGAGGTAGCAGAAGTGTGGATGTCAGGTAAAATGCTGGTGGTAGTCATTTTATAATGTATATCTATATCAACATATCACATTTTACTCAAATATATAGATTTTTAGTTTCCAATCATATCTCATGAAGCTGATAAAAAATATACTCCTGGGACATTTCTTTTCTTTGTACTTTTACTGTAGTTTCCTTTACCTATTCCTTAGGTGGCTACATTTGAAAACAGATGGTAGGTTTCTGAAAATTTTTTCAGGATACTTATCTTTCCCCTCCAATGCTATATAAACTGTTCCTTGTTTGCAATTTTTGGTTCCATGTGCTACCTCCACCATCACATACATTATTTGATTAATTCAATCATTCTATATATAATTATGCATTTTATATCATGATAATTTACAAATATAAAAATATTCTGAATTCACTTACCCTGAATGAAAATATTGATACTAAGTAAATAAAGAAATTAGACTACATGAAAAACACTACCTACAGGCAAATTGTGGTGAGCATTTGCCAACTACAAGCTGGCTCTGTATATTGCTTCCCCTTGGCACAGGCCAGCAGAGTTGCAGACTTATAGACTTACATGATAATGGATGAAGACAATGTCTGGGGTGAGGAGGGAATCCTGGAACAAGTACAGACATAAGCAAGGATGGAAATGGCCAAGAGCTTCAGGGACTTCAGTGTTCACCATTCCCAAAAGGACTGGATGAGATACAGCCATAGGAGACTGCTGTAGGGAGAGTGCAGGCTAGACACAAGCCCCCTGAGAAGACTAAGTTCAGGCTGCAAACACATAGGCCCCCACTCTCTTGAAGGAGAAACCTGTCCCAGGGAGTATGGACATTAAGTCCCACAATCTGCTTGAATCCATACCCTGAGTCTTATATCCAGGAGATACCAGAGGACTGATTGCTTTTCCCATCTACCAACATTAGCACAGACGTGGCTCAGCTTGGACAGTTGCCACTGTCTGAGGTGAATGGACAGAGGGACCTATGGTGCAAAGAGGGCACCTCACAAATCCACAAGGTCTAAACCAGGTGGAAAACATCATGACTGGCTAGAGTCTAAGATTATAGATCCTGGAAAGAAACCACTCATTCAAAAACAAATGAATTTTTTTCTTAACTCAAACTTTATTTTTAAACTTTTTATTATTTCTGTCCTCCCTGCATCATTTTTTGGGTTGGCGGTTGTTCTCCCTTTTTTTCTCTTTTCTCTATTTATTGTTTTCTCTTTCAAACTTTTTCCTTCCATTTATTTCCTGTATTTTGTTTTGTTTTTCTTGTTTTCTTCTAGTTCATGTTCATTTTTTTTTTCTGTGACTGTTTTCTAATACTATTAATTTTCTTTTACTCCTCAACAGGATACCCATTTCACTTTCTTATTCTCCTTCCCATATTCCATTGATTAATGTTTTAAATTTTGCTTTATTCATACTCTAGTTCCCCATCCCTTCTACATTTATCAGTATAACAATCAAGGTTTATGAATCTTTAGGTAGTTGTTAACTCTGATATTTTTGTTGAATATTATTCTCTTGTTAGGGGAGGTAGTGTGGTTCCATATAGTTGATATTTACTATATGACAATAGTTGGTAAGTCTTAAATGTCTATACTATAATTATAGACCATTTTTGTATGTTTAAGGGTTATACATTATTGGTTCGTAGGGTTTGTCAATATCCAGTTTGTCCTTGATGTTATTGTTGCTGATTTTATTTTATTTTATTCATTGATTTTCTGTGCATGCCAATATCTGGATTACCCTAGTATCGTTAATGATACTACAACCCATTCCTTAAGATCTGGGTACTGCTCCAAATACAGTGTAACCTCCCCTATAAAACAAACAAAGGTGGTTGGATCCTGGTACAGAAGCAAAAGCCAATAGTTAGCCACACTCATAGGGCATTGCTGAAATGTAGACATTAACTAATGAGGTCTCCATAGTAGCAACAAAGATTTCCACAATAATCAACCCAGAAGCCTGAGGACAAATTAAACCAATACATAAAAAAAAGAGCAAACAAGGGAAGAAAACATCTCCAAAAATCCCAATTCTCCCAAAGGTGATTCATTGGACATTGAAGGGGAGGAAATCAAAACCACATAGCCAAATTATTCAAAATGATAACAGAGGAGGTGACAAAACAGATCAGTAAGATCCTTGGAATGAATTCTCAGGGAAGATATAACTACACAGATAATGGGCCTGATAAAATGATGGTTCCATGATTATACAAAAGAAACTAATAAAAAGCAAGCTGAGCTAAATAAAATGATGAAAAACAAGAATGATCAGCATAAAAATGAATTAGAGTCTGTTGGGGTCTCCTCAGTGGGAACTGGAACCTGAAGACTGTATCAGATGAAACCTATTAAAAGAAGGGCATGGGGGACCAGAACTCCATGTGGAGTTAAGGCCAGGTTTATTGGTAATATTCCTTTTTTATGCATTTTTCTGTAGGATACATCAATCATTAACAATTTATAATGCTAGTCAACTAAGCACCAGTTATAGCTGTGAGTACATAAAACATCTAAGGAATCACCTATGCTCCTTTAATCTTAGTGCATCTTATCTAAATCATCCTGGCTACTTAAAGCTTCTAAAAGAATTAGCTATTCTTATCTAGTTTTATACCAAGGAAATATTTGAGAGTCTCAAGGGACCACAGTGGAAAGAACACTGTGGGATCAACAAACAGCCTTCTGAAGTTATCTTTAACTTCTCTATCTGGGCCTGCCACAGACAACAGGACAATCTGTCTTCCTGAGGCTGTCTGAGGGCCTGAGAACTTCTCATATCCTCCAAAAGAGTCCATAACATGGTACCAAACAAAAATTCAGAAGATTCAAAATTCTACTGCATAGTATCGGGAGCAAAACTGACCAGTGTGTAGAAAGGGTGCCAGAATTAGAAGAGAGGACTATTGTCAGTCAGCAATTAAAGAGATACCCTAAAAACAAAAAGAGAACATGAAAAATAGATCCAAAATTGCTAGATGACTCAAAGAACTAACCTAACATTAATTGGAATTAGTAAAAAATCAAAAGACAGCAAAAATGGCATAAAAAACCTGTTTAGTGAAATAATAGCAGAAAAATTTCTAAATAGAAGAAAATAATTTGACATATAGATAAATGAGACATATGGAATCCCACCTATGCTTGATAAGACATGAGACTCTTCATGGCACATTAAAGGCAAAATTGCAACATGCTAGAATCTTAAAAGCTGTTAGAGAAAAGCAATGAATCATTTATAAAGGAAAACCCATTGGAATTACAGCAGACTTTCCAACAGAAAACTTAAAGGCCAAGAGAGTTTTCAGTGAAGAATTTAAAGCCTTAAAAGAAAACAATTTCCACCCCAGACTATATATCTTTCTAAACTATATTTTAAATTGATGGAGAAAAAAAATTTTCCATGATAAAGAGCACCTAAAGAAATTCATGACCACTACACCAGCAGTCCAGAAACTAGACAAAGATATCCTAGAAAGAAAAAATGAGGCTAATAGTGACAAAAGTCTAATAGAATGAATGTAGTAAGTAGGTTGAGCGGTTAAGTAAAAGGGAAAGAGAACCAACAAAAGGAAAATAAAGCCAAGATGGTAATAAGTCAATATGTGTCAGTAAAAATTCTCAATGTGAATGCTTTCAAATACCCAACAAAAAGACACTACCTGGCAGTATGGATCAAGAAACAAAATTAAATGGTGTGTTGTATATAAGAAACACATTTAAATGAAAAATAAATTCACAGACTAAAAATCCATTGATTTGCTATCTCCTTTTGATTTCTGTTCCATGCCTTCACAGCAAATTAATATCACCTTGGCAAAAGATTATTGTTCATATATGTACAGATGTAATGAGGATAAGATAAATCCTATTTTGTGTAATAAAAGTTGAATGACATAAGTCCAAGGTAATACTCTTTTTCTATTACATTCTAGTGCCTCTCACTAATACCAACCCAGTTAGAATAAAAGAAATGTTTAGAGAAAGATAACTTTCAAAACAGATGTCCTTGAATCTTCACAACACAGTACATTCTCTATATCTGCTGATCCACAACCAAGGAGTCAAACTACAAAAGTTCAAAAATATTTTTACTGGTCTGTACAGATTATTTTTCTTAACATTCTTTCTCAAGTAATGTAGTATAACAATTTTGTACATAGCCACATATATTTTATGTATTGTAAGTAATAGAAATTATTTAAAATACATTTGGGGACACATGTATGTTATGTGCAAATATTGCACCTATTCTCATCACGGACGTTAGCATCAGCAGACATGAGTAACTGAGAGGCTCACAGAAATAGTCCTCCATGGACTAAGGGTGAACTGTGTCTGATTTCCTTAACTGTGGGCTAAAAGAAAAATTCAAAACAGGATGAAAATATTTTTATTATCATTTTGTTTTCAGTTTTCCTAGAACTACTCATTTTTAAGGCACAATATCCCCCAATCTCAATTTTTAAACAAATTTCTTAAAGATTTAGAAGTTCTAGGGATTATCTAAGTGAGACCCATTCATGATATCCAATCTCTAGCAAGTGATAAAGCCTTCCTTTATATTTAAATTACACTGTGGTTCCCAAAAGTCTAAAAGGGTCCTCATGACCAAAAGAAGATGTTGAAAAAAGTGCTGAAGTTTAGTAGACGTTCAGGTCTTAATGGAAGAAACTCAATTTAGAGACTTAAGTCTTACTGGAACTGGAGCTGCCATACTGTTTTTATTCAAGATTTTTATTTAACATATAAAAAGGAATCAAAATGAATTAGTTACAGTTCTTTCACAATTCAAAATGAATTGTGTTACATAGGCATTTCATATGATAGATTCCAGAAAACAAAGCACAGCAAGAGGACACAAAATACATAACATTCATAATTCTTGCCTTAAAAATCATACAAAAGCCCTTCAATTTCCTGATAAACTCCTTTTTATGAGATGAATTTCGAAAACATCGCATCACAAATCATTTCCTCAATTTTTATTGTTGTTATTCAGAAAGTTCAGTTCTAAAATATTTAAAAATCTTAGTTTTAGAGCCAGGGATTTAGCTCAGTGTTTCTGCAGCCTGCCTCACAAGCACAGCGTCCAGAGTTTGATATCCAGTACCAAAAAAAAAAATCTTACTTTTTGTTTTTAAGAAAATGAATGGAAAAAATAACAATATGCTGTCTTAAAATGATTCTTTGCCCCGGTTGATTTCTCATCATACCTGGAAAATAGTCCCTCAGTCCCTTGCTGAGAACCTCTGTTGATACTGTTCATCTTATCCAAGGCACTGGCAAAAGTTGAAGATTTTGTTTCCCACATTGTAGTTGTCACTTATTCTCAGTTTCTTTATTACTTTTACACTAAAACAAATGCCTCTCTCTCTCTCTTTTTCCTCTGATATAATCCCATATGGTATTCTCACTTTTCAGCTGGCTATGTTATCTTCTGTTATGGCCAGAGGCTCCTCAGTTTCCCTGTCTGTGTAGAAACCACTAAGGACATAATTGATCTATTCCAATTGCTGTTAGAAAAGCCGCTAGGAAAGCTGCCAGTGTTGCTGATGATGTGCCCGTTTTGTCACTGATTCTAAAACACATTGTTAAAACCTCAGTAAGGGGAACATCTACATTTGTTCACAACTGAATATTTGTATTCCCATCTGGAAGCAGCAACCATTTTCAGAACACTAACCTCCTCCCTCCTAAGAGGACTGAAACCCATCAGGATTGTTTCTGCCATCTAAAGGAAGATTTTTATCTCAGTCATCAGTGTACATTGGTATTAATTTTGAATACATAAAATCGTAGAGTGGTAAAACAGTGATTGCCTGGAGTGAGAAGGTCCAATACTCTATTTTTATAGATAAGGGAGCTATGATATGACAGACTTTGCCTTGTTCATCCTCTTAATGAGTTCTCTCTGTGGCAGTCCTGCCTTTCCTCTCCGTAAGGATTTCACTACATATTTTCAAGGCAAAAATGGAACATTCAAGTGTGTCTAATGATGAGAACTAAAATAAACCTAGCTGAGATCTCTAAAATTTATTGAAAAATCAGTACATTATTATTTCATAGTAGAAAAACAGTGGTGGTATGGAGTACTGAATAATAATTTTACTTTTCATATTTACTTTTAACTTGTAAACCTATAATGTGAAAAAAGCATGTGAAATTATATTAAGATTATTCACATTGATTAGAACTTATTTAAAATTGAAATTTTATTGATTTATAACTTTAATGACTGTTTATTGAACAATGTCTAAAAGGACTACTGTTTCCAAGAAATCTAGACTCTTTTAAGGGGAAACATACATAAATACACATACTTGTGCATAATGCATATACATGCTTTAAAAAATAAACAACAAATCTATGATTTTATTTGTTTTGTTGTCATTTCTACAATATTTAAAAATTCTGTATTGGTATTTTTCTTTATTATTTAAAACAATGTCAAGTGTCTTGGTAAGGAAGACTTTAAAAGATTTCTGCATGATCAGTCTAAGTCTAAAATGATTAGAAAATCTCTATAGTCAGTTGAATAGTATTTAATATGTTATAGTCTGCATTTATCTTTTATTAAGCCTTAATAAAATAAAAAAATTAATAACTAGACAAGAAATATTAATATATTAAAATAAAATTAACTTAAAAATTATAGACAAATACATAAAACGTAAAATACAGATAGCAAATAATAAATATAAATGAGTTGAACAGAAATATAGAATCAAGATCTTTTCAAGTTTGACAAATCCTTTGGTAAAAGAAAATGCAAGAATGTAGTAGAAAGTGATTTGGATAGGTGAATTGGAATAGGGCTAATGAATGCTTGTGTAGGTCACTTTAGATTTGATGATTCATGGCTTATAAATTGGAAATATAATTTGACACTAAATTGATGAAAGAGATTCAGCAGAGGAAAAATCTTGAAATTGGAATTCCAGGTGAAATATAAATTTCAAATGCTAAGATGAATAAGCAATTTGGCAAAATGCAAGGCAGTTTTCACATAGTCTTGAGAGCTACTATGGACTGAATGTCCCCTCCCACACTCATGTTGAAATTCAATTGTCATTTTGATGCTATTAAGAACAAAGGTCTGGAAGAGGTGATTACACCAAGAGAGGGGTTAATTCTATATTCACAGCAGGTTTGGTTTATTATAAAGTGAATGAGTTCCTCATAAAAGGGTGACTTTGGTGCCTTTTGCTTCTCTCTTGTACTCTCTTTGCTCTTCCTCTGTGGGATGAAACAGCAAGGAGTTTCTCTGCTGATGTTGGTTCAGCAGTCTTGAACTTCCTACCCTCTAAAACTCCGAGATACAATTTTCTGTTCATTAGGAATTACCCAGATTCATTCCATATATCAAGTATACTAAGAGCCATAAGAAAGCGACTTGAGGTAAAGTAGGGGAGTTTGTCAGGATGTAGAAGCTAAAATGTCATGGTAAAATGTGGGGACACTATTTACAATTGACAGATGGAAAAGATGATCAACTAGAGTTTTACTATTTTCTGGCACCATTTTTTTCCCCTCAGAACTGGGGATCAAACTCAAGACCTTGGACTTGCCAGGCAGGCATGGCACTGCTAAGTTATATCCCCAGCCAGAGTTTGATTACTTTAATCATGCCTTTAAAAATCACTCCATAGAAGCAATAGATTTTACTTTACTTTCATACACTTGATATAAACAGGCAAATAATTTTTTGAGTGCAGCAAGTTTTCCCTTTTAATCTCCTTTTTTCTGTGTGTATAAAAGTGCATTTACATGTGTGTGTACTTCTTGGTATGCTTCAATTTCAAATTAATCTGTGAAATGACTATTATGCTGGTTAGAAATTTCTGGCAGACCCACAAAGGATTGTAGGTTATAAATGGAAATCCTTTTTAGTTTTGGATATCACAGGATAAACAACAGAAAACATACACATTATAGAAAATTCACTCACTTTGATTTATAAGATGTCAATGAAATTCAGTGAGAAAAAACAATATTTTCAATAACTGGTGCAGGAACCACTTGTCCTTTATTTGAAGAAATATGAACATTACACCTATCTTCATTTAGACAACATAAATTATTTAATGGAAAACAACAAAGCTAAATTAACATAGTGTAAGAAGATATGTTCATGATCCTGATGTAGGCAAAGTTTTTTTT
>NW_004624761.1:9586303-9597177 GCF_000247695.1 Heterocephalus glaber
GTACTACACTTAAAATTTTTAAGAGGGTGAATCTCTCGTATTAAGTTTTCTGGTTACAATAAAATCTAAATTTAAAACATTTTTAGAAAAGAAGGTATTATCTTTACTTGTCAAAACATTGACATATTTGTGAAGGCAATATAAAACTACAGAGTGTTAGAGATGGATTTATTTTGAGATTATAAAATTCTTGGGCCAAGGAAACAATGTATTATCCTCTTGTTGTAGCTCTTTTTGTATAGTATCATTGTGGCACCCAAATTCCTTAGTGTCACTTTCATGAATACAGCTTGCAGTGACAGTGGAGCATTCACCTTGTAGTTACAGAATCTGGAGTTTACTGCCTAGAGATCTCTGCATGTCATTTTTCTCATGATCAAAATGGGAATAATAGAATACAACTTGGAAGTTTATGATAAAAATTAAACAGATGAAAATTTAAACATTCTAGGATGATGTAAGAATCTAATCAATCTTAAATAGCTTTATCATTAGTGATTTTAAAACTCAGCATGACTTTATCCTTAGCTGTCATGTTAAATGTGATGTTATATAGCTTTACGATGATTTTTAATTCCTAATTAAGCTCTTTAAAATTCAAGTATATTAAGGCTTCTTTGGAGTGAAAAACCACTCATGTCCCTATCAACAAACTCTTCATGTCCCTCCTATGTCCCTCCCTCTCATTCTCTACCCATTCACTCATGTATTAGTCTGCTTTCTACTGCTATAACACAATACTTGAGGCTAAGTACTTTATAGAGAAAATAGGTTTATATACTTCACAGTTCTATATACTCCCCAGCATGGAAGTTCCATCTGTTGAGATGTGGTGAAGGCTTTTTGTTTGTATCAGATGATGAATGGGATCATGGGGGAAGCATGTACAAGACTGAGATACTATATGGTGTGTTAGTCAACTTTTCAGCCCTGTGACCAAAAACTAAACACGCACAATTTACATA
Organism: Heterocephalus glaber; assembly: GCF_000247695.1. The sequence continues at coordinate 9,587,269 of NW_004624761.1, forward strand.
AGAAGAGGTTCATTTGGGGATCTTGGTTCCAGAAATTTAGTACATGGTTGGCTGGCTCCTAGGCAGGAACATCATGGGAGAGGGGCATGGTATGAGCAAGCTGCTCATTCATAGTAGCTGAGAGCACAAGGTCGGAACACACGCACCCTTTTTAAGAAGGCCCCCAGAAGCGAATGACCCAGCTGGGTCCTTCTGCTGTGAACCTCAATAGATTAATGCACTGTTGAGTATAGTGTCCTCATAATCCATGAAGCATTCCAGGAGGCTCTTGCTCAAAGGAAGCTACTAATTAGGGTCGAATTGGACATTTGGCAAGAAAAGAACCATGAAAACAAAAGAGAGAAAGGAAAAGTTTCCAGTCAGGTAGAAAAAATACTTTTCTGCTGTTGTAAGAGGTGAATACATGAGGGAATATATGACAGACTATATGATGAATACATGATAAATAACTTTCTTATAAAAGGTGACTAGGACCCCATAAGAATTATATTAGTCCTCTTTAGGGAACAGTCCTCAATGTCCTAATGCCCCAGGGGGCTCCTGTTGTTAAAGGTTTCATCACTTTTCACATTGTCAAATTCCCACACTGACCTCCTTCCAATTCATAAACCCTTGGAACACATAAGTAGGCTATATCCTCTGTAGCTAAATTCTCTTTGTCTTTGTAGTTTTTGTCCTCTTTTTTTTGCAAATAATTTGAGAGGCTAATATCCTTGAGGCACTCTACAAACAGCTAAAGCTAAGATAACACATGGAATCTCCTATCCTAGAACTTCTGTTTTAATTAGCATGATGGACAGCACTGAAGAATTTATATTAGTAATTGTGGAGCTGCAAAATGATACATTCTTTAAAGGACAGATGGTTGAAATTAACCTGGCAAGAACTACTATTAAAGTCTTCCATGAGAAGGTGAGAGAGATTGGAAAATTATTCATCTCACAGGATGTAACTAAAAAGAGAGGGACAAGGAAAGAAGAGATTTCCAGTAGGGTGGAAAAATATTTGTCTGCTGCAGAGGGATTATGATGAGTGCAAGATAAAAAAAGGAAAGTAGATAAAAGTGGAGAAAAGAGAGAGGAGTAGGAGATTGGATCAGGGTGGAGATGAAACTGATGGAAAACCACATAGGGCTTAGCAGAGCACCATAAAGAGATTTCTTTTGCTTTGCATGAAGAGAGAAGGGAAGCCACCACTGAAATTTTTTCAAGTAAGAACCTGGTACAGTTTCATGTAACTGCAAAAATGAACCTTTGCCTAGCATGAGGGTAAAGTAGTAATTAGAAAAAGACCAAAGTGTTTATAGAAAAGGATTTTTTTTAAGTGTAAATGAATTTGTAAGTTGCTGGTACAAGTCATAGTAAAGCTAGGGATTTAAGAAAATGAATATTGGTAGAGAATAGAAATCCAGGCCCTCATGAATGATAGGCAAGGCATGCTATTTGAAGCAGATGAAGAGGCAGTGATGGTGCCCTAGCTTCCATATCTCATAACTGAATACAAGACAGAGCCATCTCCTATGATAGGTAAAATAGGAGCTGGGATAACTGAGTATGTGCTAGAACAGAAAGAATTTAGCCTTAGAGACACAAAAAGTGCCTTTTGAATATTAAAGTGACACAGCTGGCCTTTGAAGACTATTATAATAAAAAATCAAGCCCTATCTTATTTCCCTGCTAAATTATATGCTATCCAATTGATTCTATCTTAATTCTTTATTTTTGACTTACATATCACACTCTTGATTACATTTCTATATATTTGTCTCTAGCATTCTCAACTAAAATGGATTTATCAAAAGAATTAAATCACTATCCCAAATCCAACTTCTTTTTTTCTTTCTCATTCCTTTTTGAGAAGTTAGTGTGATCCATGAATGATGCCAGGTTCTTGGAATACATCAAATATATTAGGTGGAATTTTGGCAACAACAGCTTCTGTGGGCCAATGCTATGATAAGAAATCAGATAATTCTACTAGTTGTCAATATTTTCTAATTACCCTACCAACTTCTAACTCTGACAGTCTGCCTTCTACCCAAACGTGACAACTTGAAAAACAGATGTTTCTGGCAGAAGTAATGATGAAAATAATAAAAGTAATCAGTGAAGGTAGAGAGAAAAAAATGGTAAAAAAATCAATGTCATGAAATTTGAGACTATGTTAAAATTTAAACAATTGATAAAGAAAAACAGAAAAAAAACCTTCTACTCTTTTGGGGAAAGAGTAGATCTTTGGAACTGTGAATTTTCTAATATTCCAAAGGCCAAGTAAGTGAGTTTAAGTGTCCAGTGAAAATTCAATTGCTTTTTATATTTTGTGAGCTTTAGCTATTTGTTTTAGATGAGAATGACTCAAGGATAAGAGGTGGAAAATTAGCTATTTTTCCACTCTATGGATGAAAATGGACAACAACAACAAAAATCCCCGACATATAATATATAGATTTAAGGGCATAGAAATTCTGTTGCATCAGTTTTACACTATGAGTGGAATCATATTTATACTCTGGCTTAATAGGTTTAGTTCATCTTCCATTTTTAAATTTTGGGTTTTGAAAATACACTTGCCTCATGTGCTGGTGGTTTCTGAAATACAGATGCTTCTATAGGATGCATCTAATTTTCAGTTTCTTGAAATTCATGAGATAATTTGGAATCACAATAACACCTAGCAATATTTAAAATGTCCTACTTACCCAGCAGAAGGAAACAGACATCACAATATGGTACACCTAATCTTTCCATCTGTGTCCCTCCCTAGGCTCCAAAGCGCAAGGTAATCAATGTTAGATTTTGATTCTAAAAGACTCTGTCAACTTTCTCTTATTTATATTAATTTGATCATTACTATTTAACTGTTTAAGTCTTGATTTTCATTTCATTGTTCAAACAAGCTACAATAGGTGGATTGTTTTCAATTTGTTATAGCTGTATCAAATTCTAATGAAGATGAATCTAATGGACATAACTCACTGTAAAAGGGCTTTCTATCTACTAGAAGACAGAGAGAAAATGTTTCTTCTTTATTATCAGAAGGTAGAGAGAATAGATAAAAGCTGAGTATAATGTGGGAGAAAGCCTCACATGGATGCAAACTGATTTATTCATCAAACTGAAGTTTATGATGAGAGCAATAAATAAATCTACTCACCCCTCATCTTTAGAGGATACCTGCAGTGCTCTGGGAAATGACTTTAATAATTGTATCCAGACTTTGCTTCAACTAGCATATTGAATATTAGTCCCTGTGGAACTTCTGTAATTACCAACTGTCATGTGAAAATTTCTATCATTTTTCATGGGAAGAATAGAAAAAAAAATATATATATATATGGTTGATTCACTTAAACTGATAATTGACAGGCAGGTGAAAATGAAATGAGTGAGATTTGGGCTCAGATTATGGAATCATCAAGGGAGGTATTAGAATCAAGGGGAATGCATACATTTTATAAATAGACTGCCTTCTGCTTTATTTTTAAAATCACACTTATAATTGAGGCACAATGATAATCAGTAAGTACAATTAATTCATTTCTTAATGGGAGTTTGCCATAGTATTTAAGCCAAAAGGAATGGTTTCTAAAAATAAAACCCTTAAATTTAAATTGCTTATTAATATCATTTTTTTTTCCAGAGGGGAAAGCTCTGTAGGATTTCCTCTTGCTGTTTTTTGGATAAGGGGGAGTCAAAATTCTGCCCTAGAGGTCCATGGTGAGGTAAAGTGTGAATTGCATCAGGAGACCATTATATTTTTTAACTTGGCAATTTCAAACTTTGTGAAAGTAAACCAAATCTCATCTCTTGTCAAATAGGTATAAGAAACACCATTTCCTGGTGACAGTTCTAGTTTCATTTGACATATAAGTACAATTTGATCTTGAGATTTCCTGGACAACTTGTCAGATAGTCTCAGAAACCTGATCTGCACCCAAAGTTGGTAAGTATGTGGAATAATTTTGATGTCTATCCACGTGCTGGTTATGGATTTCTTTAGAAATGTGCTACATAAACATATTTTTATCAAATATTTTTGATTGGAATGAAACATTAGAAAAAGAAAGGTCAACTAAAAGATATCAAGGAAGTGGCAAGTATGAAATACTGCAAGCAGTAATACTTGGGCATGTTAGGAATGTGTGTATACACGACAAGCATCAGAATTACTTTTAAAATCAAAAACAGTCACTTCCTTATTCTTTGGAATTTGATGAGCAGTTTGATTTCTCTAGGTCACAAAATATTATTTGTAATTTATAAATAACTATATTACTGCCCAGAACAGAACTTGTAGATTTCCTAAGTATCTAATTTCCTTATACCTTGGATATCACATCTTAAAATGAAAATATAATAGTAACTCAATTATAGAAGATAATTTTGTCACTTTTAGAATTTGTTATGTCAAAGATGTAGTAAGTTTGATATTTCCTAATCTGTCTACTCACATTTGAGGCTACAAAAGCAGACACAAGAATTACTTTAAAAATCAGTTGATGGACCAGCGACCAGCCAGCGGATGGTGAGGACCTCAGGTGGTTGCATGGAGCCCTGCTCCCCAGCAACCAGCTTAGCCGCTGGAGCCTGTGCCCCTGCCCGCTGGCCTCCTGGCTGTGCCACTACCTGGTTCAATACTACAGAGGCACAGCGGCCCATAAAGGCCATTGTCCTGAGCTCCAGAAGATGGAGTAGAAGTGAAAAACAGAAAAAGGGCCTCTCCTTGATGAAAACTGAAGCCCATTTGAAAAGTGAAGAGAATCTCTGCAATAAAGGCACACCAGACCACCGCACTTGGTAAGTTGGAGGGATCATAACCTCCTATTGGAACCTGGACTATCTTCAGGGGAAGGGCAGCTGGAACCTGCAGTAGAACCTTGCAGAGTTCAACCCTGCAGGAGGACAGGGAGTGCATCTTGGGACTTGCAGCCAGAAATCTGCCTGAATCTCACGGGTCTGCTACTGGCTGGCTGAGACTCATTGACTTATATCTGCCCACTGATGCCCATGTTGTCTTTTGTGACAAGATAGTCATAACCTGAAGGAGGCCCTTCATTTTTATTTTTAATTGTTATTTTCAAAATTTTTTGCTCTCATCTTTAATTTTTATATTTTTTGTACTCTTTTCAAATTTTCCTTTTTTCTTCTTTTTTTCTTCTTTTCTCTTCTCTCTCTCTCTTTCTCTTTCACTCTTATTGGCCCACATTGCTCTTCATCTTCCTTTTTTTTCCTGTTCTGGCCCTAATTCAGATTTTTTCTTAATTTTTCTTTTCTTCTCTTTTTCCTTCTCCTGATTGTCATTAGCTTGAAAGGAAAGAAAATACAGTTTCTAGCCTCTCTATTGCTGTTAGGCTATTCTGTTCTCATATTTGTTCTTTCATTCTGACTTTCCTTTTGTCTTCCACAGTTTCTTTCTGTGTCCTCTGGCCTCACTGCTAACCTTCCCCTATCCTTCTACCTATCTATCCCTCCCTTCTCAACTCCTTCTAACTCCCCATCCCAAAGGGTAAAGTTGCTATATTGAAGAGTTTATTCACTATAAACATATACTGGGTTGCTCCTCGATTTTGATTTAATTCACACAGTTAAAGGTGATAGATTAATAACTACCACAAACTATAAACTAAGCTGTGCTTGATGCTATGGTGTTGCTAATTGTATCACTTCCTTTAAGGTGATGTGATTGATCTAATCAGTTGTCCTTCCTGGTATAATGAAAGTGAGATAGCATCAGAGTCATTAGGTACTCAAAACCTAAAGACCAGCTATACCTGGAAGACACCTGTGACAAACAATCATTCCATAAGGGTTCTTAATACAAGCAAAAAAGATACTTATAATAAGCAATTTTGAAGTATCAACACAGGAATTAAACTAAGGACAGTAACAAAAAAAAAAAATGAGAAGACATTTAAGGAAGGCACAAACTCAGACTTCCACCCCACCAAAGGCAAATCCTTGGGGAAACGAGGTGGAAAAGTGATTAACAAACACCTGAACATACTGAACTGATAGCACAGGAAGTAACAAAACAGATCAATGAGGCTCTAGAAAAACTCAAAACAGAAATAATTTCCCAGATAACTACAGAGATGATGAGGAGAGTGAAAGACATGATTAGAGGCTCTAGAACAGAAACAGATAAAAAAAAAAATAGATGAGCTCAGAACCATGCTAGAAGCCATGAGTACCCAACATAAGAAAGAAATGGAATCCATGAAGCAGATTCAAAGAGATATCCAGAAGATTAAAAACTCCATTGAAAGTATTCACAGCAGATTAAGGGAATGTGAAGATAGAATATCAGATATGGAAGACAGGATTGCAGTTAATGACCATGAAAAGAGAGATTTCTTCAAAATAGTAAGGGAGCACAAGAAATCAATCCAGCAGCTGCTAGATGATGTAAAGAAGAACAACATAAGACTGATAGGAGTCCACAAAAAAGCAGAAGAAAGTACAACTGACATTAAAAAAACTGTTCAGAGAAGTAATAGTAGAAAACTTCCCAGACAGAGGTAGAGAATTGGACATAAAGATAAGTGAGGCATATAGAACTTCAACTAGCCACAATAAAAAAATATCTACACCTAGACATAAAATAGTCAAGATCCCAGAAACTCAACAGAAAAATAAAATCCTACAAGCAGTTAGAGAAAAGAAACAAATCACTTACGAAGGAAAGGTCATGAGAATCACAGCAGACTTCTCATCACAAACCCTCAAGTCAAGGAGAACCTAGAGTGAAGTATTTCAAGCCCTAAAAGAAAATAACTTCCAACTAGACTGTTGTATCCTGCAAAATTATCTTTCAAAATCAATGGGGAAATTAGATACTTTCATGACAAAGAACACCTGAGAAATTTCATGAACACCAAACCAGCACTCCAAACAATGCTAAACAATATCCTAGAAAAAGACAATGAAGGTAACAACTTCATGAGGCCCAACAGAGGGAAGCCACCAGGCAAGGTAAGAAACTAAAGCAAAAGGTGGAAAAATAAAAACTAAAAGAGCCAACAACACTAAAACATCAGTGCAAGGATGAGTTATATCTATCAATTACAACCATCAATGTTAATGGCCTCAACTCACCAATCAAAAGAAATAGACTGGCAGAATGGATTAAGAAGCAAAATCCAACAATACGGTGTATACAAGAAACACACCTAACTCACAAAGAAATTCATAGACTGAAAGTAAAAGGATGGAAAACAGTTCTCCACATGACACGAACCCAGAAAAAGGCAAGGATAGACATCTTATTTGCAAACAAAGTACATTTGCAACCCCAACTAATTAGGAGACAAAGGTGGTCACTACATGTTTGTGAAGGGAACAATCCAAGAGGAAGAGATAACAATCATAATTATATACACATAAAATATGAATGCCCCTAACTCTACAAAACGAATTTTAATGGACATGAAAAACCAAATAAGCACTAATACAATTGAAGTGGCAGACCTCAATACACCATTATCACAAATAGACAGGTCATCTAGGCCAAAAATTAACAACGAAATTCTAGAACTGAACCAAGCTGTTGAACAAATGGTCTTAATAGATGTTTACAGTGTTCTACCCCACATAATCAGAATATACATTTTCTTAGGCTGCACACGGGCCATTCTCCAAAATAGACCATGTGCTATCTCATGGAACATGTTTAAGTAAATGTAAAATATTGAAGTTACACCCTGTATATTTTCAGTCCATAGTGCAATAAAATTGGAGATCAATAACATAAGAAACTGCAAAACTCCCACAAACACATGGAAATTGATTAACACACTCCTGAACTACCAATGGGTCACAGAGTATATTAAAGAAGAAATTAGACAGTTTCTACAAGTAAATAATAATGCTAGTACAACATACAGGAATCTCTGGGACACAATGAAAGCAGCTGTATGCAGGAAATTCATAGCAGTGAATCTCCATATTAAGAAAACAGAGAGAACTAAAATAAATAACCTAATGCAGTACCTCAACCTCCTAGAAAAAGAAGAGCATAACAAACCCAAAGCTCCTCAAGTGATGAAATTATGAATATCAGAGCAGAAATCAATGCAATGGAGACTGAGAGAACAATACAAATATCAATGAATCGAAATACTCTTTTTTTTGGTACCGGAGATCGAACTCAAGTCCTTGCGCTTGCGCAGCAAGCGGCAAAACCACTGAGCTAAATCCCCGGCCCACTTTTTAAAAAGAATAAATGAAATCAATAATACTTTTACCAACCTTATCAAAAAAAGGAAAGAAAAGGCTCAAATCCATGGAATTAAGAATGAAAAAGGAAGGGCCGGGGATTTAGCTCAGTGGTTTTGCCACCGGCTGTGCAAGCGCAAAGACCCGAGTTCGATCCGTGGTACCAAAAAAAATAAAAATAAAAATAAAAGAATGAAAAAGGGGAAGTCACAACAGAACCAACAGAAATCCAGAGGATCATCAATACTTACTTCCAGAACCTGTAATCTAATAAAATGGAAAACACCTAAGAAATGGACAGATTCCAAGGGAGATATGAATTGCCAAATTTACATGAAGAAGATATAGTAATTCTAAACACCCCAATTACAATGAGTGAAATTGAAAATGTAATTGAAAATGTAGTAAAAAATTCACCAACAAGGAAAAGCCCAGGTCCTGATGGCTTCACTTTTGAATTCTACAAGACATTTTAGAAGAACTATGGCCAATATTCTTTAAACTCATCAATGAAATTGAAAGGGAAGCAATACTTTCAAATTCATTCCTGGAAGTAAGTGTTACTTTGATTCCAAAACCAGGGAAAGACCCAACCAAAAAAGAGAACTACAGGCCAATCTCCCTAATGAACATAGATGAAAAATCCTCAACAAGGTACTGGCAAACAGAATACGGAATGTCATCAAGAATATCATTGATCTTGACCAAGTCAGATTCATCCCAGGGATGCAAGAACGTTTCAACATACATAAATCAATAAATGTAATACACTATATTAATAGAGCCAAGGACAAAATACATTTGATCATCTCAATAGATGCAGAAAAGGAATTTGACAAAATCCAACACCCATTCATGATATAAACCCTGTAGAAAATTGAAATAGAAGGTTGTTAGGGCCTGGGATTTAGCTCAGTGGTTTCACTGCCTGCTGCACAAGTGCAAGGACCCAAGTTCGATCCCTGGTACCAAAAAAAAAGAAGTTTTTTATCTCAACCTGATTAAGGCTATCTATGAAAAACCAACAGCCAACATCATACTAAATGGTCAAAAACTGAAATCCTTCACACTAAAATCAGGAACAAGACAAGGATACCCACTATCACCACTCCTGTTCAATATAGTTCTGTAAACGTTAGCCACAGCAATTAAAAAGAGAAGGAAATAAAAGGAATAAAGGTAGGAAAGGAAGAAGTTAAGCTGTCGTTATTTGCTGACATTATGATACTTTATTTAGAAGATCCAAAAAACTCCAACAAAAGTCTTCCAGACTTAATTGACACATTCAGTAGACCAGCTGGATACAAGATCAACACTCAAAAAATAATACCCTTCTTGTATACAAATAACAGACTCACTGAGAGAGAAATTAGGGAAACAATTCCTTTTACAATAGCTCCCCCAAATATGAAGTATATAGGATCAATCTAACAAAGGAAGCAAAAGACTTCTACACTGAAAATGACAGCTCTCTGAAAAATGTGATCAAACAGGATATAAGAAAATGGAAAGACATCCCTTCTTCCTGGCTATGAAGAACCAATGTAGTATAAATGGCCATACTTCCAAAACTGCTATATAGGTTCAATGGCATCCCAATTGAAATTTCAATAATATATTTCACAGAACTAGAGAAAACAATCCAAAAATTCATTTGGAACCAGAAGAGACCTAGAATAGCAAAAGCAATTCTAGG
>NW_004624761.1:9598017-9608515 GCF_000247695.1 Heterocephalus glaber
TACAACCACTGTGGAAATCAGTATGGAGATACCTCAAAGAACTAGGACTAGAGGTCCCATTTGACCTAGCTATTCCCCTGCTGGGTATCTTTCCAAAAGAATTACAAGAATCATACCATAGCTATATATGTGCACCCTTGTTTATAGTGGTACAGTTTGTAATAGCTAAAGTTTGGAAACATCCCAAATGCCCATCGACTGGGAACTGGATAAAGAAGATGTGTTTTTTGTTTTTTTTTTAATAAAATGTAGTACTACTCAGACATAAAGAATGAGAAACTAGAGACATTTATAGCTAAATGGATGCATATTGAGGTCATATTCTTAAGTGAAATAAATAGGAAACACGTGTAAATACCGAATAGTTTCTCTGTTGTGAGAAATTGAAAGTGTAAATAAAGATTAAAATGATTAAAATGAGTAATTGATCATTTGAAATAGGAAGAAAAGGTCCAAAGCTGTAGGGGAAGTTGGAGGGGATGGGGAAAGAAAGAAGGGAAAGGAAAAATTATGAGAAAAGGAAAAAATGGAAAAGAAGTCTTTGTAAATAATGTAGGGTTCAGGAGGTGAAGGGAGCACAGGGAATGGGGAAAAAATAAGATCCAAGATATATCATGTACAGGTACAAGTACCCAATGATAAATATAAAAGTATTGTATACCCAAAATGTACCAATAAAAGAATTTAAGGAAAATAAGTCAGTTGATCAGACCCAGCTTTGTCATGGACAAGTAACCTTAGATATGGAAGTCAGATTATTTTCAACATCTCTAGAATTAAAGATCTTTCTAAAATATAAAACCAAATACAGAATGATTCTAGATTCATTTGAAAATACAATTTAATTGCTTACGTTTTCATAATTAAAATCCTAAGTGAAAAATAACCTAATACTATTTACAATGAATGAATGATTTCTTGAAAAATCCAGTAAATATTTTTCACTTTTGATAATGGTTTTAAATAGAAATGTAGATAAATGAGAAATTTTTTTTCAAAGTACAGCTTTGTATATTATTGAACTCTGGATGTGCATGCATGTGTGTATGTCTTTATTTATTTTTCTTCAGTGAAGAGATTTTTTTATATTTAACACCAAGTCAAAGCTATTTCTTAGTAATTTATTAAAATGCAGTAAAATAAATTTTTACAGTGTTTATAGCAGATAAATAATGCAATATGATTTTTACTAAGATATTCGGAAAGTTTTTCCATTTGATTAGAAATATCAATACAGAGTTAATAATATGGGTTTACCTCTATAGCAGTATCAAGCAGTCAACATGATGGAAAGCTATGGCCTCACGAGAAAGAGTTCATCACCAGTTTCTATCATTGAAGTATCCTTAGTACTGACTGCTGAGAGCTCTCTGAGGAACACAGAATTCTTGTTGACCCTCCAAGGCCAACCATCACCACATTATATTATTACAAGTTAACCACACTTTAAATATTAAGGACCACATTATGTCCATGCATTGTCATCTTATATTTAATTCCTGCAAATGACCTGAGTGGTACTGTGAACTGTCCTTCATCAGCATCCACTCTGCTGGCATCTAAGCTGCTAGCAATTGCAGACACATAGAAGCAAATTCTGTCTCTATTGTCTTTTGGACACTAATATAACTTTGTTCGAATTTTTAATTATTTTCCATAAAAATTGTCTCAACTTTGAAAGGCCAAATATAGTTAAGTTTGAACAAATTTTGATGTGTTATAATAATAGACTTTAGCATTTTGTTACTTATGTAAAATGCCAGTTTTAGTTTAGAGATTTTTAAGCCAATTAATGCAATGTTAATTTAATGTATTGTGTAGCACTAATATAGAAAATTTATTTTTGAATTCAATAGAATATTTCTTAACACCACCTAAAGTGAAAGACACTTAGTTGTATGTTATATCTCTTTAAATTTGGAGGATATAATACCTGACACCCAAAACTTGAAGAAGTATAATTGGCTCATTGTTTCAGTCTGTGATTAACAGGAGAATGGACACAGGAAAACAAAGCTTCTCAGTTCATGGTGTCTGGGAATCAGAGTATGGAAATAGCACCAGAGAGGTAGGGGGAAGGGAACAGACATATATCCCAAGGCCATGCCTCTATAACTCACCCAGACATAACCAGAAGTGTGTTCCACTTAATCCCCCAGGTAGATGCCAAAATCAATGAAGTTGACACTCCATCCGAATGACTATATCTGACCTTGTGTCAATTTCAACACCCAAAGACATCCCCTTAAGTCATACTTAATTTCCAATTATGAACAAATACAATTTTATAATTCTGGCTACTGTAATAGAAATATCATGCATGTAAGCATAAATGCAACGTTTTCTGCAAAGTCTCCAAAGCTCCAGCAAATTTCAAATGCCGAAATCAATCTCTTTTCTGAGACTCAAAGCAAATTCTTAGCTGTCAACTCCTATAAATATCAAAGACAAGTTACATAGCCCCATGGTGCAATGGCACAGTGTAAACGTTCCCAACATAAAAAGGAGGAGTAGTGGGATAGAAAAGAATTGGACCAAACCAAGACTGAAGTCAAGCAGGGAAAACAGTAAGTTCTATAGGTATTGAATATCTGGAGCAATGGCTGTGAGCTCCAAAAAGCTTGGTCAGCATTACCCACATGGCCTCTGTCTTGGAATGGCTCTATGCACTTGCAGCTTTCCTTGGCAGATATTCTATGTTCCTGATATCTCCAACTTCCTGGAGTCTTCACTGCATCATTGGCTTCATTCCTATAGCTTCACACATTGCCCTCTTGGGGACTACTTACCTGTCCTCACAGGCATAGTCTTTGAAATCTGAATAGAAGTGTCTGTGACCTATAACTCTTGCATTCTGGGTGCTTGCAAAATGCAGGAATATTTTGCTAGGCACACTTGGACCAAATTCTGTTTGCAAAAGTTTCATTTATCTGGATGGTTGAATTTCATAAAATAAATCCCTGGAAATCAATTCTCTAAGGAGGTTCTTCTCCAAGAGTGGGATGAGAACTCAACTCAAATAGAAGGTTTAAACTTTTGAAATTTGAGACTATGATGAGTGGGATCCTGCTAATTCCTGAGATACCTTCAAGGTATCTTTCTCCTTGTTCCTGAATAAAGTACTTAAATTTCATTTTTATGGTGTAAATCCCTTTAGCATCTATACCTCCTTAGGCCTCAACTTTACACATGGTTCCTTCTGGGCCAAACTTAAATTTTTTCAAATGTTTCTGTAGTAATTTTTCCCCTGATTCTCACTATAAATCTAGCTAAAAGCAGCCAGTAAACCCCATATCAGCCTGAATTTTGGGCAGCTTTGAAATTTTCTCTGCCAGATCAAAAATTAAACAACTACACTTAATTTCAGTTTTCAGTAAAAAGACATGGGGCAAATGAACATGAGCTCTTTTTCAGAATATAACACACATGCCCTCTCCAATTGACAATGAGTTCTTGATTCCATCTGAAAATTTCTGAGCCTGCTCTTTACTGTCTGCATTCCTATGCAAAGATACTTAGGGTATTATCAGCTTTCCCATTAATGGAAACCACAACTGACACCCATAGTTTAAAGGAGAGATATAATTAAGCTCGTACTTTGTTGTTGTTGTTGTTGTTTTGGTAACAAGGATTGAACTTGGGACCTTACACTGGCAAGGCAGGCAGCAGAATCACTGAGCTAAATCCCTGGCCCTAAAACTCATAGTTTAAGGATATGGTCAGTAGTTTCCAAGGCAGAAACATCATGGTAGGACTTGGATGAGCAAAACTGTTTAATTGATGGCAGCTGGGAAGCAGAGTAAGGGAACAGAACCAAAGAGGAAGGGGCAAGGAACAAGACATAGATCCCAAGATGACATCATCATGACCCACTCAGAAACACCCAGAAAGTTGCTCCACCAATCTCTCAGGTAGATCCCAAAGTTGATCAAGTTGACACTGCATCCTGATAGCCACATATGTTATATAATTATCACATTAAAGTAAAAGAAATATTCCTGGGAGAATTTATTATATAAAATTTGTTAGTATTTTCCTTATATTTTCTCACATAGTTAACTGTTGTTTTAAATGCTCCCTTTTTGTAAGAGTACATATTATGAGTTTAGGGAAAATAAATACAGATTAATCCAAAAGGTTAATGTTAGGTAATAATTTTGTTCTTGCATGGAAATATAAAATCATTCAAGTAACCTTCCACTTGTTTTGTTTCATTAATTATTTTCATAAATCTGTCAGTTTGATAGCAAAAAACATTTGCAATGACAACAAATACATGAATAGTGACTCAGTTATAGAAATATAAATTTGGAATTTTTATGGTTAAATGTTGCAGTTGAAATACTCTAAGAAGAAATGCAATATTCTGACAAGTGGAATGTGCAAATGAAGTTTTGATTTTGCTCTAATTTATATACTTCTTCAATTTTGCCTTTGATTCATCTTTCTATTCTATGTTCATTAGATCTAAGCTTAATTAACTTGACTCTTTTTATAAAAAAAGTGGTTCCATAATAATCATTACATAAAAAGAGACCACAACCACTATTTCATGAATCTTTAAAAGTTCAGGAGAGTGCCTGCTAGATATGCATTCAACACATGTTGACTATATCTATATCTAATCAATTATTTTCATATTAAAAACAAATATATGTCATTATTACAGAGTATAGTGAAACATTCCTTCATTTTTTTTATACTTTAACCTTAAAAATTAACAGGAACAATACAGGAGTGAGTAGGAGAACATAGCTTGCTTAATTTCACAGATTGGTTCTTTCACTCAGTAATTTTATGTTTGCTTCTCTAATGTTGGCTTTCATCATGGTTCCAATTTTAAAAATTTCTGTAAAATTTATTAGGAAAATTTATATAAAATATTTATAATTTATAACATATAAATGACCACATATGAAATGTACTCAGTATATACTAGCTATTTTTGTAATATAACTTTGCATTTGTCAGATTTCCCATCCATGAAACTAATAACTCTTTACTTCAAAATTACTTCCTAATATAACTCAGCAGTTTTATTGATTTTTAAGGATTAATATATTTTAAAGTTTTATTTCTAGTTGGTTTATATTTTTTTGTTTGTTTGTTTGTTTTTTGGTACCAGGAACTGAACTTGGATCTTTGCACTTGCAAGGCAGGTGGCAGAACCACTGAGCTAAATCCCCAGCCCTGTGATTTTTAATATTTATTTAATCCTCATTAGTTTATATTTCGTTGCTGTTATGAATATAAATTTTATTATGTATTCATGTTGGCTAATGTTAACATAAATTTTTATTTTTATGTATTTGTATTGTCATTTATTTTTCTAAATTTACTACTTGAGTTCATCTTGTGTTGCACTCCTTTAATTTTATCATCTTTTCTTATATTACTTCGTATCTTATTTATTATCATATTATCATATCATTTCAGGTTTGAAGGATAATATTAAATAAAAAACATATAATGAAGAGTTTTATTCTACTTAATGTAATGATGATGACTATTATTTTAAAGCTTGTCAGATATTTGCTGTTGATTTGAGATTCACTGATTTACATTCCATACAAATTTCTATTTATAATTAGTCATTTTATTTTGTAAAATCAATGTATAAATTTAAGCGATACATTTATAAGTATTTGTGCTATCTTCTGTATTTATATGCTTCAAAACAGAATAGAAAAAAAATCATTCTATATTATTGACCATCTTTATGATCAGTAGTAATTAGTGCATATATTTTGGATGTAAAAATGCTATTGATTGTTGAATCAATAGTTAAAATGTATTATCTAGCCTGGCTCTTTGCTCCACTACAATCTGTACTATCATGAATTGTGGTACTATTCTGGAATTAGATGCTATGACATTTCTTCTACCTTTTGGATAACAGACCTGCAAATAAATTTCTCTATAAAAATGAAAAGAATTAGCAATTATTGTACATATTAATTTATAGCCTCAAATCCTGGATTATATAAGAATAATTGTGCTGTAAAAATATAATAACATTTGTTTGTTGGGCTTTACTATAGACTAGTGCTTCTCAGGGTTGGGACAGCTGATATGCAGGGGACACCTGGCAATGTTTGGGGCCTTTTTTTCTCACCAATGGCCAAGGTCATGTGCTCCTGAGTCATGGAGTCCAAAGTGGCTGGTAAACTTCTATAGTACACATGACTGACTCTAAAACAAAGATGTATAAAAGCTAAATGTCAATATGCCACTTTTCAATGACTTATTTTTAAAAAAGAAACTCTAATTTGAAGTTTTATTTTGTGCATTTTATTGGAAGAGTATATACAAATTTGAAACTTGCTTGGTCAAAGATTATATATTTTTTTAAGTACAATAAAGAACAAAACAAGGAAATTTTCTGTAACTTTTACATCTCGCATCTACCTAAACTCAGTTCTCCCGAAGACATCTATACATTCTTGGAAGTACGTGGTGTGGTTGAGCCACATTTGGCTCACCTGCTATGAACTCTGGTGAACCCTGCTGGTAAAGAAGGTATCACGCACACGTGGTACAAACAGTTATTGATTTATCTTTCATTTATTTAATTCTGTTAACATTTGCAGGAAAGGCCTTGCAGAGTTTCACATAATACCTTACATCTACCTTTTGTTCAGATTTTATTTCATTGTTGAAAAGCATTGTACACCAAACACTAAATCTACCTTAAAGGGAAACATAGGAAATATGTGAGTGTTGGGGCGAAAGCTTCAAGTACAAGAGGTGGACTCTTAGACAGAGATGACTATTTTGATTATGTTTTGTATACAGCGTTGAGAGCTCAAGTGATGGAATCCCTGATTCTGCATTGCTTCTCAACAGTGATGCTAGCTGTGTCAATTTAGATATACTAATTACAAATTCAAGTGGGAATATATAAAAAGTCTGTGAGCTGCAATGTGCATTAATGATGGCATAAAGTCAATCAAACAGTTGGTTATAGATTTACAGTTGCTTATACACTTTTACTATTAGATACAGGCTTGTCAAAATCAAATTCAAGCATTAATTACAATTGGTAGTATCTGCAAAACAAGACGTCCTGTTTGACAACCAAGTTACATTTAACTCAAACATTGAGAGATTTAATTATCAAGAGTATCTTTACTCCTTTTAGAAACTACTGCTTTACAAATAAGAAAATCTTATCTACTTACTAAATACAGCTGTTATATCTCATGTATTCCCGAGAAGTAAATTCTTATTTTATAAGAACAGTTAATTTTCAGACATATTTTATATAATGTATAATCTGTATTATATATTACATAAGTAAACAAGTGTCCTCTGAGTAATTTTAAATTTTCATCATTTTACTCATGTGTTTTTTTTATTTTAAATTTTTCTGTTCTAAACTTACCATTAGGAAGCTTAAAGCTTTTTTGAACTTCCATGCATAAGCATTCTTATATCTCAGTATTTAAACCAACAAGCTATGGATTTTTTTCCAGTGGTATCAAGGAAGTAGGTTGTAAGTCCAGTGAAAAACATTTTCTCAGCCTGTAAGGATAAGGTGGTGTGTGTGCGTGTGTGTGTGTGTGTGTGTGTATGTGTGTACTTGTGTGTAGACAAGAGAGAAGTGGGGAGGAAGATTGGTTTAGAAACTTTTCCTTAAGTGAACGTCAAACCCAAATTCCCACCAGAAAGCAAACTGGCAGCGAGAGATATGAAAGTGCTGCAGACATTTCTCATGCAGACATTTCTCATTTGCCTTAGCTCCTTGTCTTTCTGAGACCCTTATCATTTTCTCCACTCCATTTATCTCTGCAGCAACGAATCCTAGAGTGCTGTTGACTGCTTTCTTACCTGTAGAAGCTGACAGGGACTTGTTTCATGATGATGCCTTTTGTTCTCACCTTCCTCTCCTCTCCTGCCTTCTGCGGTCCTCTCATCAGGATCTCCCTAGAGTTGAAGCACGAAATGCCAGAGTTCAGCTGAAATTAATGACTGTACCTCTTGGCCATGCTGGAAAGTTAAAGTCCCTTGAAATAAACTTCTGACCATGGAAAATAGATAAATGTCTTTCTTTTTCCATACAGGTTAACTTTGGTGAAATAGAGATTTTTATGACTTCTCAAGAGCTGGTTCTATGTGAGAATTTAGTAACAAATTCAGTTAATTTCTTTCAGATGTGTACTTATTCCTTTCTTACTTACTAACATTTTCCCTCACATTGGCTTACCTGAACTCACACTCACTAATGCAAAGAGAACATAGTGACTTCGGTATCAGGCTCTGCTTTCCAGGGCACCCAAGTTAACATGGTGCAAATAAAGTATTGAGTCTGAGTAATTCAGTTCCCCTGCCGAGCACATAAAGAGTAGGACCAAAGAAAGGAAAATACTAAGAAAGGAAAGCGCCATGAATAACTAAGGGAGGAAAAAACTAAGCAGAATGAGCCATCACAAACTTAGCCTATCTCTTTTCAAAAAGTGAGAGGGGCTGGGGATTTAGCTCAGTGGTTCTGCCACCTGCCTTGCAAGAGCAAGGTCCTGAGTTTGATCCCTGGTACCAAAGAAAAAACAAAACAAAAAACAACAAAAAAGTGAGGTTATGTGTACTCTGATTTTTAAAAATTTTTCCAGAAAAGAGAAACAGTAACTACCCAAAATACAAAACTTTGAATCCAAATAAATAATGTCGAGAGATACAGAGACAGATAGAAAGAGAGGAGATACTTTCTTGGAAACTCCTAACCTTATAAGCATTCTGTTTTATTATTCTGAGTCCTCAGGAGCACTAGACCCGATAGACCAATTCTACCATTACTACAGCAATTTGTATGTGGAGTCCATTCCATCCTAGTTTTGTGCTATGATTTAAACACACTGTCAATATTCCCAGATTTTTGCCCTACTTTAAAAGTTGGAGTGTGTTTACTTTGGGTTATAAGGCCCATACTCTTATTTTTGTACACTTTAAAAAAGACTAAGAATAGAAACTCTGTTCAACCCAACTCTTCTCCTTCTAGGTATCATCCCCAAGAAGTTAGAAACATCACATTATAGTAATACATATATGCATATTTATAGCAGCACATTTCATAATCACTAAAACTTGGTAGTATATGTTATATGCTAGGTTTATTGTATGAGTTTGATGTGAACCCAATTGCACTTGTATTATATACAGGTACAGTTATCTAGAAACACTTAGCAAATATTTGATCTTTGTTCTGCTGATCTGCTTTGTCATTCAATGACATGTAAACTTTCTATGTGTGTATAGATCTTTCTAAGCATATTGTTTTAGCACATTATTCTGTTCCTTTTCATTTTTAATTAAACTCAAAATTCTCTTAAGCATTTTATAAATAAACACAAATGTGTAAAGATTTAGGAAAATGATTTGCAATCTCACATGAATTATCTTCATTTATGTTTTCATTTATGAGTGTTTAATCTGTTTATGGGTGTTTTTATTCACTACAAATGTCTGAGCTAGCTTGTCAATTTCTTTGAGAAGCCATTGGAATTTGGAGTGAATTTACATTGGATTTGTAAATTAGTATACAATAACTTGTTTTAGTTTTTATAAGTCGCTATTTTCACTTATCTTAAATTCAATAGTGCTTTTCAATCAATTTTATTACATATCTCCATTGAACACTTTTTCTTTTGTCAGGTGTATTCACAGGTATGCTTATGCTATTTCCATGGACATGTGTACTAATTATCATCTTGAATTGATTGTTGTTATATAAATATATAGTTTCCTAGTGTGTAATGATGTCTATAATAATCCTGCTAATTTCTCCTACTAATGCTGATAACTAATAAGTGGCTTATTTGTAGCTTCCTCTGGTTTGATAAAAATGTCCTTAATATTCAGGAATTTTTGTTAAAAATGATAACTTCATACAGTTAACTCTAGTATACGAAAATGATATTATTCGACTGATACTAGATGTTACATTTCTTAATTTCCATTTTCTCCATTAAATCTTTGTTACTATTCAAAACAACATAAGAATCATTTTTCAAACATTAATAATCCTTCCTTATGGATATATAATGTGACTAACCCATCCACTTACCTTTTATAGTTTTTAAATTTTTCACTGATGCATATTTCTATATATTTATGAAATAAAATATAACATTTTGATTTATGTATAAATTGTATAATGAGAAAATCAGTGCAATTATCACATTTATCACCTTAAATTTTTTTTTCTTAAATTCTTTTATTGGTACATTTTAGGTATACAACAAATTTACATTTCTCATTGGGAACTTGTACCTTTACATGATGCATCTTGGTTCTTATTTTTTCCCCATTCCTAGGCCTCCCTTCATCCTCTCCACCCTTCCCTATTTACAAAGGCTTTATTCCCATTTTTTCCATTTCTCAGCATTTTTCCTTTCCCTTCTTTCCTTTCCCCTGCCCCTCCCACTACCCCTACCCCTTTGGACCTTTTCTTCCTATTTTACATTATCAATTATTCATTCCAATTATTGGTACATTTTAGGTA
>NW_004624761.1:9610360-9639298 GCF_000247695.1 Heterocephalus glaber
TTATTAAGTCTAGAAGCTTTTTGGTGGAGTTCTTGGGGTCTTCTATATAGAGTATCATGTCATCTGCAAATAATGACAATTTGACTTCTTCATTTCCTATCTTTATTCCTTTTATTTCTTTCTCTTGTCTAATTCCTGTGGCTAATGTTTCCAAAACTATATTGAACAAGAGTGGGCATCACTTTAAAATTTTATCATTTCTTTATGATTAGTAAATTCAAATTCCACCTTCTAACTCTTATGAGATGTATAATACATTATTGATAATTATATTTACTCCACTGTTCCATAGAATACCAGAACTTATTCCTCCTATTAAGCTGTTACATTCTGCCCATTTATCGACCTCTTCCTGTTTCCTCTTCCCCTACTCCTTCCACTTTCTGGTAACCACTATTCTATTCTCAACTTCCGTATACCAAATTTTTAAGCTTTCACTTATGAGTGAGATCTGAGAATATTTGTCTTTCTCTTCCTGACTTATTTCACTTAACAGTGTCTTCCAGGTTCATCCATATGATCACTAAAGCCAACATTTCATTCTGTTAGCAGCCTGAAGAATATTCTGTTGTGCATATGTGCCGTATTTTCTTTATCCATTCATCCATCGATGGGCATTTAGATGAACTAAATATCCTGGCTATTGTAAAATGTTCTGAAGTCAACATGGGAGTACAGGTGTCTGTTCTACATGTTGATTTCATTTATATGGGTTTTATAACCAGAAATGAAATGGCTGGATTGTACAGGAGTTCTATTTTAAGACCTTTGAGTACTTCTATACTGTTTTCCACAATGGCTGTACCAATTTACATTCCCACCAGCAATTTCTAGGAGTTCTTCTTTATCTACATCATTGCTAGAATTTACTATTTTCTGTCTTTTTGGTAATACCCATTTTAACTGATGTAAAGTGATATCTCACTGTAGTTTCCACTTGCATTTCTGTGAATATTAACAATTTTCCATATATCTGTTTGCCATGTATATGCTTTCTTTGGAGAAATGCTTATCCATGTCTATATGACATTTAAATTGGATTTTTATGCTATTGAGTTGATAATGATCCTGATGAATTCTAGGTATTAATCCCTGTCAGAACTATAGTTTGGAAATTTTTTCTTTAATTTTGTAGGATGTCTTTTTGCTGTTGTTTGCATTCTTTGCAATGTAGATGCTTTTAAATTTCACTTAAATATTATATTTTACATTTTTAATTTGTTTCATTTTAAATCTCTAAAAAAGTTTGATCAACTATTTCTTATTTTCAATCCTCTCTTTTATGCCAAGAAACATATAACATGCTTTTTCTTAGCTATGACTATGCGTCAGAATTTGAAGTATTAAATTCTCTGATTCTGATGGTTCTCATTTGTAGTATTTTATTTCTATATATTATTATCAGTATTATTATTGTTATTTAAATTGAGCCAAAATTATCTATTTTATGAAAGGATGAAACTTTAGTTTTCCAGAGATAATAGTATCTTCATGTGCTTTTGCCTGAAAGTTGTTCCAATATAGTATCATAATAATTGGCCAATTTACATAATGACAAACTTCAAGTTATCAATATTTACTAAAGATATTTTTCACTCATTCATAACAATGTTAGCACATACTTTCATACAAATGTTAATATATATTCTTATTTATCTTTTTCTTGTATACTTTTTTGCACAAGATTTAGATCTAAAGATTTTTTTCCACAATGTTTTATATTTTGAAAAAAAATCTGCTATTGTATCATTTCAGTGAAAGATAGCACTGTCTTTTTGGTTTTTTTGCTCCAGAACCCTATGCAAGTCTTACAAAAGAACATCTGAGGTTATAATTATCAGATATAGGTAGAGCATAAGGAGGAAAGTTGATTTTTGAAGTTTTCTTTCTACCTAATATTCAAACTTCATTTATTTTGACCTGTGAGGCTATACTTTTCAAATTGTATAATTTTTTGAAATATTATTTTCAACTTTTCTTGCTTCCCTTAATTTCTTGACTATGTAAGATGATTAATTATGTGTCACATTATGTGCTATAAAAGCAACAAATATTTCATTTCTCTTTCTTCCTCTGAGTCTTAGATAAATTAACCCAATCCCATGGAATGTTACTGTTGATCTTGATCTAATCTCTAGCCTTAACATGAGGTAGTTTATTGAAGTGGATTTTTAATAATCAAGGTAATGATAGTATAGCTACATTCTCCTTCTGTTGAAGTGATAATTATGATAATATTTGGTCCATGGAATAAGATGAATTGGGGAAAAGGAAGTCAGTAACTTCATTTAGCATATGTTATAGTTAAAATCATTTTAGAGATGTCAAGCATGGTGATAAAAGTAGGTATGGAAGAAACAGAAATATAACAATGAAGAAATGCATTCAAGGTGATGGGGTTAAAAATATTGCAAAGAGAATGTAGACTGCAGAAAAATGATTCAAGATTGGTCACTAAGGCACTTCCATATGGAGAAGTTAGAAAAGAGAGAACTTCAAGAACTCCAGCCCCTGAGATGAAAGCCTTTGAGTTGATTTTGATTAGAATAGCATGAACCATATTATGATTCCAAATCCATCATCAAGTGAAAATAAAGGTACTTAAATTTTAGGGATTGTCAGAATTTTGTCCGGTAGGAAGATTGGGCCAAGCTGCCTTGAGATGGTTCACATGACAAGACAAATTGTTATTTTGAAAAGTGTGAAAGTAACAAATCATAGATGATAGCACACAGTGGCACTGTATAGGCTGTGATTATTTTGTCAAGAATCATATTAATGCAGGTAACAAAAACATATTTTTATGTCATCATGCAAAACTAATTAAGAATGCTTCTCAACTGTCAGTTGATTAGACAAAAATGACACCAAGAGACAAGGTTTTCAACTTCATCAATAGCTCAGTCAATAGGAAGCCTGAATCTGTAGACACCACTTAACCTTTCTGGACCTCATTTGACCTGTTGGTCTAATGAATATAAAATGATGTTAACCTCAGAAAGGTGTTGGGAGAATTGAGTAATTCACATGTCAGAAAAAGGACTGGTGAAAGCATTAACAAAAACATATGTAGACAGGGATATGTAAGTACAGATCATCTTTGGCTTGGCTATTTTCACAAAAATCCTCAGTTGCACTGTTCCTCCAACAAAAGACCTTCTAACATAAGACAATGTGAGTAAAGTGGAGAAAAAGCCCAGGTGGCCTTTAGTATTGAATATTAGTGTAAGCTGCCTGATTATAAGGAATTGGGTTTTTTTATCTGATTTGTGAATAGCGGCTTTATTTTATGGAAGTTGATACTGTTATTTCTAGATTGCTCCATTTGCTCTTTCTTAAGGTTGATTTAAATGATCTCTGGTATTTCAGCAATATTATTGCAAAGAACTTGTATTTTCAACAAGTCACTGCTTGTCCAATGTACCATATCTCTTTCACTATGGCTTAGTCTTCCCAAGGTAAATCTTGCTGCACTGTCTATGAATTGCTAGGATTTATTCATCCAATACAACTAAATTTAATATTCTTAGCAATGAAAAAAGAAAAATCTTAGGATTTTTTGATCCTCCCGAATCCTTATCTACATCCTTCTCTCAGAGACAATTACATTGGAGATCAGAATGTCACACAAAAAGAAAAACTCCAGCTGGGCCATTCAGATTCTTATCCTTAGAATTACACAATCAGTTCAAAGGAATAAAGGGATTTTTGCTCCTTATTTTGTTTTACTCTCCAGTTTTCCAGCTGAGGAGAACTTTTTGATTGAAAAACAAAATCATTAGACATGCTAGTTAGTAGACATTGATGCAAGTGTAGATGGTATAAAGTAAAATTTTGACAGTTTTGACATACTGAATTAGTTAATATGGAAAACAATAAAAATTCACCTGTATATTAAGATGAAAAAAGAATATCTTTTTTTTTCTGATTTTGTACAAAACTTTTCTAACACATTCTAATATGTGTACATATAATGATTTGTAGTCTTTATGTTCTAAAATGTTGTAATGTTTTTTCGGTTTCATGTGCTACATTTAAATTATTCATTTGTTGCTGGATATTTACACTATTTTTGTTTTCCAGTATTTTGTTCATAGTATAACAAGCATCTGTGTTTTGATCCACATTTTGTGCTGTGTTTTACATAAATTCCTAGTTACATGACTATTTCATAAATAAATATTTCTGTCTTTATCCACACAAGTCCATTAATTCTATAAGATTATATAAATTGACTAATTATTTTTAAACAGTTTTACTGAAATAAAATTTATATACTATATTATTCACCGATTCAAAGTGGAATTCAAGGCTTTCTGGAATATTACAGTATTAATATTTTAAATAGTGGTAAAATATACAGTACAAAAATTTGCCTTTTAAACAATTTAAGTATATTGTTTAATGGCATTAATTACAGTAACAATGTTGGACAACCATCACCATTACCCTATCCAAAAATTTTAGATTATGCATAAAGAAATCCTGTAACCATTAATTCTCAGCTTCCTGTCTGTAACCCCAAGTAGCCTCTAGTCTACATTCTCTATGAATTTATTTTTTCTAGATATTTCATATAATTGGTATCATATAATATTTGTCTTGCTTACTTTAGTTACTTTTCAGGCTTTGTTCATATTATTGCATGAATTAACTTTTCATTCTTTTTAATGGCTGTATCATATGTATAATGACAAGTTATATATTTAACAATTTGTAGCTAGTTACAGGTGTGACAAATTATGCATACAAATTGCACACACACACACATATATATATATAACACAAATCACATTTTGTTCATCTTTTCATCTTTTTATAGACCCTTGTATTATTTCAACCTTTTGGCTGTTGTGGATAAAAATGTAAATAAGACTTGATGTAAAGGAATCTGAATCCCTACTGTTATGAGCCAAATTGTGCACCTCTCTCAACTTCATATGTAAAGTCCTAATGCCCTGTTATTTCAGAATGTGACTAATTGACTTAATGGAAATAAAATCTTTAAAGAAATAAGATTAAATGAGATCACTGAATGCATCCTATCTTGTTAAATCAGTGGGCTTATAAAAAGAGAAGAACAGGAAACACACGCATACACACACACCCCCCCACACACATGTGCACACACAATGTACAGACAGAGGCACAAGATAGCCATGTTTATGAAACCAAGGACAGAGGCTCAAGACCTTGACTTCCACCTATCACTTCCATAACTATAAAGAAATAGATTTCTTGTTTAAGCTGCCCTGTGTGTGGCCCTGTGTTACAGCAGACTAGCAAATTAATACAGCTGCTTTCAGTTTTTTTTGCAGAACATATATAAGGTTACAATTTCTGGGCAATATGGTGATTCTGAGTTTATATTTTTGAGGAATGATTAATTCTTGTTTTGAATATTTGAGTTTTTCCTCACAGCAAGGTTTTGAGCTGTATATTTGAAAGGTAAGATCCATACAGCATAATTCTTTTTTTTCCAGGAAACTTACACTTTAGAAGATTAGAGTACTGTACGTAAGAAATGAGGGTTCAGTGATAAAAGTGTCCAAAATACGTTGATGTTAAAGTCATTGCACACTGTACATTTAGTGGATAAATTTCTTTTATGAATTCTAACCTTAATGAAGCCACCTGAATGACATTTAGTTATGTTCTGAGAAAGCAACTCTCTGGGAAAAAGGAGAAAAGCTCTAACTTGTAATATTTGCCAATTTCTGTCATATAAATTTTCCCATCATGACCACTCACAGGCCAGCAACAATTTAACAATCTTCTCACATAATTTAACAATTGGCTCTGACAACCTGACATGAACTCACTTAAACACAACATCAACTTGGTGAATGTCTTCAGAAAAATTGGTCAAATTTTCGTTTTTCTTGATAATTAATTTTCTGGTTTATAAAATTTAACTGATGATATCTATATTGTGGTACTATCCTGCTGTTTAAATAAGAGTGAATATACTTCTTTACATCTTAAATTAACAGATGAAATGGAAGTACGTCCTTAAATTTTTATCTTTGTGCAATGTATTATAAATAATAGTCACAAATTCCCCCTCATTTATCTGTACTCTTATAAGGTAAACATGCATATCCTGGCATTAAAGAGCACAGTCTATTTTTCTAACCAGTGAGTCTATGTTACTTTCTGTGGCCAATGCAACAATAAACAAAAGAACACAAGGAGTCTTGCAAAGTATTTGAATATTAAATTGTATTTGAGTCTCCCAGAAATATTCAGACCTCAGCCAGTCCATTACCTGACAAACAGGAGAGCATGAAGGTGCTCCCAGAGCTCTTCCAACCAATACAGGCTGGAAATGTTCATCTGATCCATGGAACCATGACTCAGATGAAATGGCTATTGTTTTACCTGTTACAATGTGAAGCAGGAGAAGTGGACATTTTGATTGCCAGCTAGTTTTATAATTATATTAGTCAGGGTTCTCTAGAGTAAAACAACCAGTAAAACACCACCACCATCACCACCACTAATAATAATAATAGTAATAATAATAATAACAAGTATACATGGGCTTTCCCTTCCTTTAAAATTTTTTAATTGCATATTGATTATCAAGAGTAATAGGTTTCAATATGGCATTCACATATATGCATATAAAATGTGCATTGTGAGCACATCCACCACCCCTGTTGCCCTCTTGACCTTAAACTGGCTTCCAATTTCCCCTTAATTTTCTCTAGTAGTCCCCCTTTTACTTTCATAGTGTTTTATTTATTTATTTATTTAGGTACCAGGGATCAAACTCAGTTCCTTGCGCTTGCGCAGCAGGCAGCAAAACCACTGAACTAAATCCCTGGCCCAACTTTCATAGATTTTTTATTTTCTTTCTAGATTCCACATAAAAGAGAAAATGTGAACTTGTCTCTCTGAATCTGGCTTATTTTATGTAACATGATGATTTCCAGTTCCATTTATTATCCTGCAAATTACATGATTTTATTCTTCTTTATGGCCAAATAATACTCCACAATATGTCATGGCAATATATATTGCCATGACATATATGTATATATATTTATTTGCCTTAAATAAATTTTATTTTATCCCATTCCCCCTTAAGCCACCTCCCCTCCCTATTACAAATTTTGTTTTCATTTTTTCCTTCTATTTTCACTTTTTTTCTTGTCCCTCCTTTCCTGTTTCCTGCCTTTCTCCCTTGTTCCCTTTCCCATTTGAACATTTTAAAAACATTTTCCACTATCTATTATATATTTTAGTCCTTATTTTTAATAACTTTCAATTTCTCACAACAGAGAAACAATACAGTGTTTAAATATGTGTGTCCCATTTCTTTCACTTAAGAAAGTGAATGGTCCATCCAATTAGCTATAAATGTATGAAGCTCATCCTTCTTTATGGCAGGGTAGTAATCCATTGTGTAAAAGAACCCACATCTTCTTTATCTGTTCGTTGGTTGAGGAGCATTTGGGCTGTTTTCAAGATTTAGCTATTACAAACTATCACTATAAACATGGGTGTACATATATTGCTGTGGTGTGATACTTTTAATTCTTTCAGGAAGATACCAAGAAGAGGAATAGCTGGGCCAAATGGAATTTCTACTTTTAGTTTTTTGAGAAATTTCCACAATAATTTCCACAGTACTTGCACCATTCCACATTCCCACTAACAGTGGAGAAGTGTTCCTTTTTCCCCACAGCACCTCCAGCTTTTATTATTGGTTGATTTCTTGACAAGAGCCATTCTTTCTGAGGTGAGGTGGAATCTCAGTGTTATTTTAATTTGCATTTCACGAATGACCCACGATGCTGAACATTTTTTTTCGTATATTTATTTGCTGTTTCTAATTCTTCATCTGACAAGTGTGTTTTCACATCAGATGCCCATTTTTGGGTTGGGACTTTAAATTTAGGGGGTCTGATTTTTTTGAGTTTTTAAATACACTTTAGATAACAGTCTTTTATCTGAATAGCTGGTAAAAAAAAAATTTTCCATGCTGTGGGTTGCCTCTTCTCTCTTGTTGGTGATTTCTCTTGCTGTGCAAAAGCTTTTTAATAAAATGAAATTTCAGTTGCTGATTCTTTGTAGTATTTCCTGTGTGGTCTGGGTTTTATTCATGAAGTCTTTGCCTACTCCTATGTCCTCAAGCTTTCTACATATTCTCTCTTCCAGGAGATTTAGTGTTTCCATTTTCATATTTAGATCTTTGATCCATTTTGATTTTAGATTAGTACATGGTGAAATATATGGGTTTAGCTTAAATCTTTGACATACAGAAAGCCAGTTTTTCCAACACCATTTATTAAAAAGGCTATCTTTATTCCAGTGAAGGTATGAGGTGGCTGAATACGTCTGGAGCTCTTTCTATGTCTTCTAGTCTATTCCACTGACCCTCAGGTTTGTTTTTTTGGCCAGTACCATGCTGTTTTATCACAGTAGCTTTGTAGTATAATTTAAAGTCAGGAATTGTGATACCCTCTGCCTTGCCTTTGTTCTCCAGACTTATCTTTGCTATTCTAGATCTCTTCTTGTGCCAAATGAATTTTAGGATTTTTTTTTCTAATTCTGTGAGAAATACTGTTGGAATTTTGATTTAAATTCCAATAAATCTGTATAACAATTTTGAAAGTATGTCCATTTTCACTGTATTGGTTCTTCCTATCCAAGTTTAAAGGGTATCTTTCTATTTTCTGATATCCTCTTTGATCTCATTTTTCAGAGTGCTGTAGTTTTCAAAGTAGAGGTCTTTTACTTTCTTCATTAGATTGATTCTAGATGTTTCATTTTTTTAGAAGGTATTCTGAAAGGGATTATTCCTCTAGTGTCTCTCACACTGAATTTGTTATTCTTGTACAGGAACACTACTGACTTTTGAGTGTTGACTTTCCGTCCAGCTATGCCACTGAATTTGGTTGTTAAATCTAGAAGTCTTTCGGTGGAGTTTTTGGTTTCTTCTATGTAGAGTATCATGTCATCTGTAAATAATGATAATTTAATTTCTTCCTTTCCTATCCTTATTCCTTTTATTTCTTTCTCTTTTCTAATTTCTCTGTCTAGTTTTCCCAGAACTTTACTGAACAAGACTGTTGACAGTGGACATCCTTGTCTTGTTCCTGATTTTACAGTGAAAGTTTTCAGTTTTTTTACCATTTAGTATGATGTTGCCTGTTGGTTTGTTATAGATGGCTTTTATCAAATTGAGATAAAGACCATCTATACCAATTTTCTGTAGGGTTTTTATCATGAATGAATGTTGGGCCTTGTCAAATGCTTTTTCTTTATCTATTGAGACAATTATATCTTTTTTGTCCTTGGCTCTGTTAATATAGTGCATTACATTTATTGATTTGCATTGCATCCCTGGAATGAATCCAACTTGGTCATAGTGTATAAACTTCTTGATGATTAGTTCCATTCTGTTTGCCAGTATCTTATTGAGAAGTTTTACATCTATGTTCATTAGGGAGATTGGCCTGTAATTCTCTATTTTGGTTGGATCCTTCTCTGTTTTTGGAATCAGAGTGATGCTTGCTTCCAGGAGTAAATTTGGGAGTATTGCTTCCATTTCAATTTCATTAAAGTTTGAGAAGTAGTGGCAGTAGGTTTTCTCTAAATTTTTTGTAGAATTCAGCGGTAAATCCATCAGGGCCTGGGGTTTTCTTTGTTGGTAGGCTTTTAATTACATCTTCAATTTCATTGGCTGATATTGGTTTGTTTAGAATTTTTATATCTTCTTGATTCAGCTTTGGTAATTCATATGTATCTTGGAATCTGTCCATTTCTTCTGTATTTTCCATCTTATTAGAATATAGGTTCTCAAAGTAGGTATTGATGATCTGGATTTCTGCAGGTTCTGATGTGATTTCTCACCCTTTTCATTTCTAATCACATGGATTTAAGTCTTTTCTTTCCTTTTTTTGATAAGGTTGGCTAAGGATTTGTCAATTTCATTTAATCTTTCAAAGAACCAACTCTTTACTTCTTTTTAGTCTCAATTGCATTAACTTCTGCTCGATTTTTATAATTTTCTCCCTCATGTGAGCTTTGGACTTGACTTGCTCTTCTTTTTCCAGCAGCGTGAGGTTCAACATTAGGTTGTTTATTTGAGCTGCTCTGTTTTCCTGATATGGGTATTAACTGCTAAAAATTTCCCTCATAGGACTGTTTTCACTGCATCCCATATGTTCCAGTATGTTGTGTTGACATTATAATTTTATTGTAAAAACTGATTTTTTCTTTAATTTCATCTGTTACCCATTGGTTTTTCAGGGGCGTGTTAATTTCCATTTATTTATGAAGTTCTTATGGTTTCTTTTGTCATTGATTTCTAATTTCATTACACTGTGATCGGATAATATGCATGAGATAATTTCAACTTCTTTGCATTTACTTAACCATGTTCTATGACCTAGTATGAGATCTGTTTTGGAGAATGTGCAGCTGAGAAGAATGTATATTTTGATGTTGTAGGGTAGAACACTCTGTAGACATCTACAAGGTCATTGTTTTAAAATTTTGGGTCAGTTCTAATAATCATCATATTTTCTTAAGCTTTTCCTTTCTTCCAAATTATTGATTAGTGCCAACTCATTCATAATTCTTCCTTGTTCATTTCATTGATACACATGCCAAGCTTGTGTAGAAACTTCTTCACAGACATTCCCAGGAAGTGTACTCTATCAGTGTTCTAGAATTCTTTTGTAGAATGAAGCAGAACTAACCATAATATTCATATTTCATGTCATTGTAACATTTTTTCACTGACAATTTGTCCATTCCCATCACAATTTATTTTAAAATGGATATGTTATGCAAAAGTATTTTTATGGCATGGGCCATTGTATTCAGCATTTTTCTAGATTTTATTATCTTAATGCATAGCTATTGGATTGTTTGAAATAAATGCTTGTCAGAAGAGTAAAAGAACTTATGACAGTCCATAAATCTTAACAACTTGTCTGTCTATAGTTTGATTCAAATAACTTCCAGTTATCTAGTTTGCTTCATACTTTTTTGTCTGCATGAAATTGAACATCTCTGTAATGGGCTGTATTCGTGTGTACTGCTGATTATAGCCCCTTTGGTCCAACTTTAAATATACTATTCTGTGATCAGAAAAGGCAATGAGATAGATGAATCGTTGGACCCCTTATTTTTTGCTTCCACTCACAGGAGTGACCATCCCAAGCATAGATTTTATCTGATTATTTTAGTTGAGGCAGAAGTATACATCTGGCCTTTATTATCCCACCCATCCAGAAGAAGAAATCCTAAAGTTGTAAAAGTATATTTTTAACTGAGGATTTTTCATTAAATTAAATTAATTTATTTGTATTTTTATTTGTACACATTTGTAATACATAATGAATAATTCATCATGTTGAATTGGTATGTCTACATATCAGATACTGATCCTATTACTTCCCCCCCACACACTATTTCTCCAACCTCTAACCCCCTTCCAGTCTTTACACAGTCTATTTCTTTGTTTTCTATCATCTATCTCCTATTTTGCTCTTTAAATTAAGAGAAACCATGTGATTTTTAACCTTCTGTGTCTGATTTATTTCACTAATATGGTCTCAAGGTACATCCATTTTCCATCAAACAACTCACATTTATTTTTATGACTAAGTAGTACTCCATTGTGTATATACCACATTTCTTTATCCATTCTTGTTTTGTATAGGTAAAACCAATTGTGGAAAAGGATATATTATCAAAATAATGTAGAGATTTAATACACTGGCAATCAAAATACCAATAGAACAGAGAAAGAAAAAAATCTTAAAATTTATATGGAACAAGAAAAGACCTGGAATAGCAAATGCAAATGTGGGGAACAAGAGCAAAATAGAAGGGATCATAATTTTGGATTTCAAGTGATAGTACAAAGCTACATTGGTAAATACTGTATGGCACTGCACAAAAAGACACACAGATCAATGAAACAGAATTGAAGGTGCAGAAACATCCTCAGGAACACTTCATTGTCTGATATTTAGTAAAGGGACAGAAAATATCCTGGAGAAAAGATAAGTTCTTTAAGAAATGTTGCTGAAAACTCATTATCTACATGCACAAGAATAAATCTAGACCCATATCTCTCACATTCTATCAAATTAGAAGCAAAAAATTTGATGTATCAGACAAAGTAGAATTCAGAGGAAGAAACAGTATCAGGTATGAAGAATAATATTTCATAATGACAAAGGAATTGATTAATAAAGAAAATAAAATAATTTAAAAAATATATGCTCTTAACAATATAATTTTAGAATGTATGAAAAATATTTAAATAATGAAAGAACAGATAAACCAATAAGAATTTAACATTCTTTGATTACTACTTGATAGAAAAAATATCCCTGTCATTAAGTATGTAGAAAAATTTAAATAAAACAAAATAAGTATTTGAAATTTTCCATCAAACATCTCTCTAATACAATTTTCAATAGGTGAATGTTATGAAACATTCATCAAGATAAAACATCTGATGCTTCATTCATTAAGCCTGAATATATTTGAACTTTTGAAATTATGGTGAGTGCCTTTTACAATCTCAAGTGTACTAAATTATAAATACATACAATTGTCAAGAAAATGAAAAGTTATTTGGAATATTTGTATGTATTTTGTAGTACTGCCATTTTTAATATTTTGATTGGTACTTGTTTTTGTTTTCATGATATCGGTCAGGATATGTCAAATAAATGTTAGATTCTTCAAAAATCAAAGAATCTTGTATATAAATTTTGTTCTCTCATTAATTTCTACTTATATTTTTGCCATTCTTCTTTTTTCCTTATCTTTAATGTAATCCTTTCTTAGCAGTCACGGAGGTCACTGGTTTTTCATCTCTTTTTTTTAGTACGAGCCTTCAAAACTGTAAGCTTTTAGTAAATTCTTCCATGATTGTGTATGCAACGTACCAGTGATAATATATTTTACCATTATTATCATTTACTTTGAAATATTTTCTTGGACTTTCTCTTTTATGTGAGTGTTTTATAGATGTGTAAGAGAATGCTCTTTTAGTAAACATATACAGAATGAGGTAGGAATAAAAAGACTACATCTGCATCTTATTTTAGAAGACAACAATGATAAATCAATTACAGCATATTAAAGTTGGAAAAATTCTGTATATAGTGAGTACTGATAAGATTATGTTAAGTTTTCTCAGGCTGAATTATCCTAAAATGAAAATTTCTAATTAATTATCATATTCAATTATTAAAATATTTATTGCAAAAACCCAAGGATGGTCCAAAATTATAAATATATTTCACCATCTTAAAAATTAAGAGAACTACATAATTAATTTCATAGATTAAGTATATATTTACTCCAAATGTATATTAATAATAATAATTTTATTAATCACAGGATAGAAATAGCATCTTTGTTTTGATAGGTCATACTTATGAACATTATAGTATGTATCCTTTATAGTGAAACATTAGAAAGATAACTTTAATATTCAGAAATTGCATTAGGAGACCAGATATCACAATTACTAGTCCAAGTAAAATTCATGGTAATTGTCAGATACTTTATTAGAAGAAAGTATTTAACAAAGTTTTCATTTTAATTTATTAACTTATACTATGAGCATTTTAATACTGATTATTTCTGGAGTTACTTTATCATTTTAGACTTCATAACTTAAAAAAGATTTGAAAATAACATATCTTTAGTTTACATTTAATATTAAATCAATTATATTTCTATTTTTTCTGCACAAAACTACCATATCCTGTTCATATCACTGCACTTTTAGTGTACTTGAATTTTTTAAAAAAATCCTCATAGCACAGAAGATGCCCAAATACATTTTGCGTGATTCATATCATTAAAGATCAAATTAAGAAATGAAAAAATACAATTCACTTTTCATCAAATATGTTTTTCCTACCAATATACCAAGTGAATGATGTGAAGTGTAAACTAACCATCTGCTATGTTTCGGGTTTTGCAATATACTTGTTTCCTTCATCATAACATTAGCAAAAATTGTCTGTTCAATCGTGAGGTGATTTCCTGGGCATAGTTTCCTTCCAGATGTAATTTTTATGATTGCCAAATTTTCGTTTCCTTTGCAATTTACTCATTTAGTAGGAAATTATAGAATACTACTTAAACCACTTTGTATTGAAATTGGTAATTTGAAAATAATTCTAGATATATTCCTTAGCATCTGGGATTTATTCAAAATAAAATACAAGTAAGTTCCAGAAAAAAAGAAAGATATGTACAAGGACCAAATTTAAAAAATGAGACCTTGGGCTTGAATTAGACTTTTTGAATAATAAGTAAATTTTTGATGTCAAGAATAATAGAATGACAATTGGAAAATTGCCTGGTTCACTTAAATTTTTTAAATCACTCTATTATAATTTCAAGAAACCTTTGATGATGTTGACCCAAAAGAAAATTGTAAGAATACTTTACACTAGTACAAGCAGTGTACATGGGTGATTGAAAATATCATGAATGTTTAAGTTTAAAAAATTATTATAGTGGAAGACATATTGCCAAGAATGATGTGATAATTGTATTGGGAGCAAGGGGGAGAATTTTCAGCGTTTTGAAAGAATTAATAGCAATGTGTCTGTTACTGTAATACATGTTTTAAACATTCATCATATGTTTTTATCACCACTCATTAGTCAAACGTGTTTCAATTAAAAACATCATGTTGTGCCCTCATCAAACTTAGTCCCTGGATTTGGATCCATGCAATTTACAGATTTTCCCTAAATTTCATATGACCAAGAAAGGTAAAACTTTTGAATCAATTCAGGCTATCAAGGCAACCACAATAGAGTAACTAAAGACACAAAAAAGGATTTCCAGAATTGCTTCAGGAACTGTCAAAACCCTGAGCTAACTGTATTTGAGACATGGGGAAGTATTTTGAGAAGAACTAAGAACAACATATCTCTTACTTTAATGAGTTCTTTAAATTCACACGTTCATCCTTGGTTTTAACCAGACCTTATATATGTATATTTACAGACTTCAATGGCTTTATAAATTTAGAAGATTTATTGATGCCTGTATTTATTTAGGAGTAAATGCATGCATAGACACATATATAGACAATTGAGCAAAGGCAAAAAGAAAAGAAGAAAAGTACTCAAATTCTCACAAGGTTTCTACTTTTACTTTTTCATGGCTGGAACAAAATATTTGACATTTGCAACCTAGAGATGGAGAAGTTTATTTGACCTGTGGTTTCAATGGGTTCACTCCATGATTGGCTGGCTCCAAGGCAGAAACATGGTGGTGGAAATGGCATGGAAGAGGATAGCTGCTTCTCTCATATCAGGCAGGAAGTTGAGAGAGCTCGGAGAATGAGAGAGAGAGAGAAAGAGAGAGAAAGAGAGAGTGTCATGTTTCCCTTCCCCATTGTCCACCTTTTACAATTGGGCCTTAATTATTAACATCTCAATTAACTGTGAACTCATCAACGAATTAATCTGCTGATGATTATTGTGCCCCCATGATCCAGCAACTTCTCAAAGCTTTGACACAGGAGACTTCAGGAGTATCTTTTAGATCGAAGTTGTAAAAATCTTTTATTAATCCCTTGCCTGATACTTGGCCTTAGTTACCAGCTAAAGAAATTCTATTTTGTCAGATTAAGACAGGAATTTAAAAACCAAATTTAGCTTGCCAGCTGTTATTGTGAATCAAGTTAAATTGCAACACAGTAATATCCATCATCTGATTTTAATAAGTACACCTTAACCATATGTTTTTCAAAGCCTAAATTATTTAAAATTGAGCCCTTTACAGCAAATGTTCACTGAGTTTGGGCTAAAGCAGACAAATGAAACCCAGTGGTGTGCACATGTCTTTAGGTGTTCAGACAGTGAGTCTTCAGGGTTCTAGCCCTGGATCCTCCCAATCACCTTCAGGGGGGCTGCTGCCTAAACTGGCCCTGTGAATTCTGACACATGCAGATTATCCTACAAGTTAGAAACAGAGTCAAAATTCAGTAAATGTTTCCAAAAAATTTAGCCAACTTCATGGAAGTTATTGTCTCCATCCAGGTCTGAACCTCATGTCATTAGTGAAGTAAGAGCCAGAATTCACTTGGACTGGAAATCAGGATTTGGAGCCCTCAAAGGAAAATCATGTCACTGAGAGCAACCATCCAAGTAAGTAAAATTAATGGGTGTCCAGCATGTTGGAAATAAAGAGAAGCGTTAGATTTTGGAAAAAGAGAAAAATTAACTTCAGTCACAATGACATAAAGAATATATAGGAAATTTACAAATTAACATTCCTGCAGTGTTTATTTTGACCTTGACACAGTTTTGACATTTGGAAAACTTTACCCAGGTTAAAACTGTTAACTCTTGTGACATTGTTGTATAACATATCATTGTGCCCTTTGCGGATGAATATTGAGGCAGGTAGAAGATGTCCAGAAATAATTAATACTATTTATTTGCTATTTGATAAACATATTGCTAAACAAAAATTGTTTCTTATAATTCTCTTTTCTGAGAGAAATTTTCTGCATAATTGCTGAAGAATCTCCTTTTACCCATTGAATGCCTAGCTGTGTACAAAAAGATAATGTCTTTATCTATTTAAAAATTATACTACTATGACAAAGTATTAAAAGTGTAGGAGGGCCAGGGATTTAACTCAGTGGTTTCACTGCTTGCTGTGCAGGCTCAAGGACCAGAGTTTGATCCCCGGTAACCCCCCAAAAAAAGTGTAGGAAATTTTGGCTTTTGATACTAATACATTAGAAAAGTATCATAGGATGTCCTTATCTTAAAGTAAAAGTTGAGTATTTGGCTCAATTTTCTAATTGTAAAATGCTACTCTATTTAACCCATCTTTAGATGAGTTGACAGCATTATGAACCTCTTTTAGAAGTATGGAAATTCTAGTGGTCACCTGGCTTGAAAAACACTAAACACCATAAAGGCAGGATTCGAGTTCACCGAGTGCAGCTGACATGGTGTAATTCTCTGCATTGTGGCAGGGTCCTTCATAGAAACCACTGTTTATACGAATGTCACCTGTTCTCTTGTCTCAGTTGTGAGAAGATCCCAGCCTTAGCAAGGGACTCAGAGAAGAAGAGAGGAAATTGCATTCCTTTGCCTGATGTTATCAGAGATGAGAGAGTGCATGCAAACACTGTACAGAACTCTAAATAAGAATGAAGGGCTTTTAGATTCTTCATTTCCTGAACCTTATTGAGAATATAAATTCAGACAGCAACTGGTTTTGTTCTTCAACTGTGTAAACTTGGCTGTTGAGATGGGTTTTTCTACCTTTGACATATGAATGTATATTTTCTGTTGTTCTCTTTTACACTAAATAGATTATGCAGCAATGTGATAAAAAGTCTCCTACTGTATGTAGAAAATAATCATGGAACCAGCCTCATCTATGAAGGAAATGAAGGTCAAATTTCCCAATGTCTATGACTGAGGGGAAATACCTTGTTTATTCCCACAGTTGTGGAAATCACAGGCACCGAAATAAGACTTCTCATATATTCTGCATGTCTTGTTTTCATTATTTTTAAATGATGAAAGTGTTTTAAAGGTTAAACTGAAACAAAATATATTGAAACATAATAGTAATATGTCACAGTAGTAAAAATTCCATAATATAATATTGGGAATGATGTTTTAAAGTATTTATAACATGTTCTTTAACGTAGATTAGGTAGTTGTATATTTTAGATATAAATAAACTTATTATAATTGTATGATAAAAATCTATTTTGCAGATTTAAAAATGTAGACATTGAATCCTGAGAATCTGAAACATAGTCTTAACTGTATTATCACATCAATTATGTAGTTATCTAAGTAATATCCACAATTTACAGATGTTAAATTTAATGGGATTTAGAAACAAAAAGAGTAAAAAAAGTATTGAGAAAAGTTAATAAAAAGAATAATAACAATCATGAGGACACTGATCAAATTACACCTTTAAATACCAAATAAGTGACCCAGTAATATTTTAGATTGAGTCATATAAATGATTGTTTCAATCCAGTATTTTTAAAATGGATTCTTAGGACCATTGTGATATGTGACAATGGTATACAGAACAGTTAAAATAGTAATGAGTTGCTTAGTTAAAATGCTTATTACAGTCTTTATTTATGATCTAATTAAGGCAACTTTATTGAGACATGTCCTAAATAAAATCTAATATAGTTTTATTTTCTTCTCAAAAAAGATGAACCTTAGTTTTCTTTGAAATATTGTCAATATAAATGTCTCATATGCCTGATTACAGGATACAGATTTGGTTACAGGAAGACAGACAGATACACATAGATAAAGATAGTATCTTTTCCAAAGGGATTTCAGTCCAGGACACCTTTAGCACTGTGGTAGGTTGGTTCTATTATCCATGTTAATAATATGCATGAATAATTTCAACTCATTAAAGTCAATTTAGGGAAAGCGTTGCATCATTCTATGTTGAAGATCACAAATTACATCAAATCTGTTGGATATGTTATATAAAATATTTAAACTGTTATTAAAAACGCAAGCACAACTTAATGTTCAAAGTGTTATATTTTGCTAATCTTTAAAAATATGTTGTTTTTTTTTAGAATTTGAATTCTTTATTTGGGGAACTGTCATTTTGACAGGGCTTTACACTATACAAATCATCCTCTTAGGTGATCATTTTACTAGAAAGTTTGAAGATGGCTGAGGCAAGATTTGCTTTAAAGTTAGTTTAGATGAGAATGCAGAGTCCCCAGGTTGAATGCAAACACAGAAAGTTTCAAAGCAAGGGCCAGGAATTTAACTCAGTGGTTCCAGCGCCTGCCTCACAAGTGGAAGGACCTGAGTTTGATCCCCGGTACCAAAAAAAAAAGTCAAAGCCATGCCTTGTTAGTGGCCACTTTGAGCTGCTATATCTTTATATTATTAAAGTGTGCTTTTCACCCTGTAACACTCAAGAGTTTATTTATGAATGCATGAGAAGGACTTGTTACAAAGAAGGATCTTTTATTATTTGTTTTTAAGTCTTCAAAACATAAAGGATTATACTTTAATGATATTTTAAAATGTTTACTTTTATGCTATCCCTAAAATATCATTATCTCCATTAAAAGGCCTTGTTTGTTTCAAATATTTAAAATTTCTACATATATGTTGAGTTATTCTCACACTATATTAAAGCTTTTAAAATTTTCTTATCATTATTAGATTATAGTAAACTAAAATTACTATATGTGTAACATATGTATATATATACATATATCTATGAAACATTCTGTCAATACATATTACTTCCTCCTAAATTAAGAAGGTTAAAAATCTTTTTGATTTAAGTAGCTGTGATTCTCAGTACCTAGATGTGGGTGAATTAATCTATGATAGCTAATATATATTTTGTATAGTTTGAATTTTATTAATTTGCATAATGAAGTGAACTCCAGCCTGTTGTGATCCATGGGAATCAATCATCATGTGCACAGTGCTCACTTCCCAGCTTTAGAACCGTAGTGCCTGGAAATGATGAAGTGGTTCCCAGAATTTCATTGTTAATTACCCTGTAGTACATCACTGGGGCCCATGTTTGGGGAAAAAATATCTTTCAGAGATTTGTTTTACACTGCTGTACAATGTGAATACAGTTCAACAGAATAAGAAACACATTAATTTTCCAATTTTTATTTTAAGTGCTTTCTTATTAAACTATGTCACAAATATTTACGTGGTAGCTTTTGATTTTGTTTCAGAAGAAACTACTAACCTTAATAAATGTTTTAAAATTGGTTTTGGGTCCAAGGAATACTAGTTTCTATTGTGAACCTCTGTCCAGATTTCCTTTTGAGGGCCTCCACTGCTTCGATTTCCCCAGTGTATGGAAATATCAGGGTTGAGACCATTCATAGTTATAACATTTAACTGAGAATTACACTCAATCACTAGAGTTGCACAGGTCAATACTATATCCTTTGTGTGAACACATCCTGAGTCCAATTCTTTTCCAATAGTGATGTATCAAAATGCAACTCCCAAACTTCTATTGCTGACAATGATAAATTCCAGACCTCTTCACAGAACTACTAGGATGCATCACAGTCATCACATCTTTGGTTACCTTTCCTCTCTGTCTAATCCTGTGTTTCTCACTCCAGTTTCATGTATCCCAAGAACAATGCAGAGCACAGCCTCTGCCTGCTATCCCCACTTTTTCCGTTCCAGTAAAGCCATTTAACAAGTCATATGGAAAATGGTCTTAAACAGTCAACTCTTTAAACTAATTTGGAGCTGGATTTCTTGCTGATGTATTGAATATTCATAAGAGCACATGATAAATTTGTCTACCATAAATGTGTCCTTTCAAAAACCCTCAAAGTTGCCTTGTAGAACATTATTTTATAACTAGTGTTTATGAATATTTCATATCAGTTATTCAGCCTTTTGAATATCAATATCCAAATGAATCTTTCATTCTGCTTATATATGAATACTATTGCTTATTGTCAGATTCAATAATTTATATTTTCATTCTTGTTTCTTTTTTGGTACCGAGGATCAAACTCAGGACCTTGCGCTTGCGAGGCAGGTGCTTGAACCACTGAGCTAAATCCCCCACCCTATTTTCATTCATTTTAAAGTAAGAAATAGCATCAGAAACAAATCACCAGTTGTCCTCTTTTACTCTTACACACTTGTAGAAAATATTGTTAACAAAAACAGTAAGAGAAACAGAAGTTACCTCTTATAAACTATCTGATACTTACTGAGAGCTTTAGATTTTCTTACTTGTGAGCCAAAATTTGCAAATAAACTTTTTTTTACTGACAAATAATTTTCTAAGACAGGAAATAGAAGAGGTCATTTTCTTTTGAAACCTGGAACCAGAAACTGCTAACTTCTACACTGTTGCACTGTCAAAGCAGGCATAGGAACTGGGCAGTTTCTTTAGGAGCATAGACACCTGGATCCTTCATATGATGAGCGACAAAAGCATATGGCTGTCATTAATCCACTGAAGTGTAGTAATAATGGGGTAGAAGGTGACAATTTAAGGAGACAAATGCCACTTGTGTCAGCCAATGCTCACTGAAGGAACAAATTTAATGGAACATATATAAATATATATGGATTTACAAGGTAGCCATAAAGTGACTCTCATCAGAGTCTGGTGTGGAAGAGTGCAAAAGGGCTGATGCTCTGAAGATCCAAAGGATCCAGTCAAAGGCTAGAGTCACTGTAGTGTCCCACTTGAGTCCATATCAGTAGGCTGAAGGGTCTGTGCTGGAAGCCAGGAAATGACATCCAAGGTGAAGGTGAAGACTGGAGCTCCTCCAAAGAAACAGAAGCAGGCCTTCCTTCTTCATTTCCCTTTTATTCTACTCAGGTTACGCCTACTGGTTGGTGCCAATTATATCCACGGTGGGTTTTCTATCTTCAGTAAATACCTTCAGCCACACCCAGAACTATGTTGATGCAATTTAGTTGGGCATTTCTTATTCAAGTTGACACAGTCATTTAACTATCACGCTTCTCTACCTCTACTTCTCCCTCTCTTGGTCTGATCCCTCCACCATGGTACAGTGACAGGCATGGTACATCTGGGAGACAGGTAGGTGGTAAACGGACCAGGTGCCTTTTTTCTGTCTCATCAATTAAGTTGGTGGTAAGAGTCATAGAGCCAATATTAACATGTCTAAGATTAAAAAAAAAATTTTAGTAGACTATTTTCACTATATCTAAATATGGAAAGGCAAATCTAAGATTTTAGTCTCCTATTCAACTTGGAAAGTTCTTAACTTTACTATTCCAATAAAGAACCGGAATATTAATGTGATTAAAAAGCATTTTGGGAAAAAAAGTGGCAGAAAAAATATTTGAAAGTCATATTATTTTAAACTTTACATTTATTGACTTCACCACCATATACTTTCATTTTTGAATGTTGTGCCTCTGGTCACGTTATTTACTTGCCTGCCTGGCAGATGCATGCTAAGTTCACCATATCTCACTCTCTTGTAATGGCTGCATTCTACATCATAATAGATTTCTGTTGTGTCCTCTGTCCATCCACTCCATGAAAATCTTTGACCATTGTAAAAGTTACAGATTCAGACTTTGTGGTCCTACAGTCTCCTTCCTTGAAGACAGTCATAGCAATAGTCATATTGAGACATCTATGACTGTATGTATAATAAACATATACCAAGTAATAAAAATAGATTCAAATAAGGACTCATCCCTTTTGGATCTCACTGTGTAGACAATTTCTGAATGAATGAGGCACTCACCAGTAATTATTTTATTTAACCAGATATTTCTCAAGAAAAAGTAAGTTTCAAAAAATCTAGTCAATTTGCCGCATTTAATAATTGATGAACTTGAAGTCTGGGGAAATTAAATGCTTTGTCTAATTACATTATTCATTTTATAGGTAGACTTAAAGTTATATATTACTGGCTATATGTTCTTATTAGAAGTTAGCTTAGTATTAAAATACATGAGCATCAAAATATCAAAAATATTGTCAATATCATCACTTTTTAATATATAGTTTAGGCAATCATTCTCCCTTCATAAAGAGACATATTTTAAAGTTAGTGTAGCTTTATTTGATAAAATGTTTAGTATCCTTTTTTAGAATTTCTTTAAAAAAATAATATACACTTATTTTTAGAAAATTGACATATCCCAGAACTGAAGTAAAATGTAAGAAAGTGTTTGCATTTTCCCCACTTTAATATTCTTACATATTCATAAAAATGAAACAAAACTTTATGTGATCAATATAGTCTAATTACTTAATCATGATTTTAGATACAAAAATTATCTGTTTTTTATGAGGAGTAACAAGATGCCATGTACAGATTTTGAAGTCACAGAGTTGGTACAAAACTTCAGAGACCTCTCTTTTTCTGTTTTCTTACCTAACATGGTCATTTTTGGGATTAGACATTGTATCGAATTCACCTGGAACATCAAACACACTTAAATCTCTTAAATCAATAACAGCTTTCTATCATTATTTCTAAGAAAATGTAAATTATTTTAGTAGGT
Organism: Heterocephalus glaber; assembly: GCF_000247695.1. The sequence goes on from NW_004624761.1 coordinate 9,633,409, forward strand.
TGTATAAACAGGTTAAGATGTTAATAAAGAATATATACCTACACGAAGCCACATTAATAAGTAGAAACACAAAATTGTACAGCTAAATCTTCTAGGAAGGATTAAGTCTACATGAGGGAAGAATAGTAGTTTACTTACTTGATGTCCTGTGAGATTCAAATAAAGGTAGTTCTTAAATTGCAATGGCTTCAGATATTACCAGTATTTTCATCAATCAATGAGGTCTTCTGAAATAGATACAAGTTTATTAATATCTAAGTTAATAGGAAATTAGAAAGAAGGAAATTAGTCATTTAGAGAATCTAAACTCAGAATTCTCCCGATTTCTTAAAGACTAGAGTTATTAAAAGTCTGGGGTCAAACAGTTTTGCTTGTATCTCATATCTATTGTATACTATACATCTCTCTTAATCTATTTATTTGCAAAATGAAAAAAATAGAAGTATCTATTTTCTAGGTTCTGTAAACATCAAACTTGCTAATACACATAAAGTTTTGAGAACAATGTAGGATACCAACTAAATAAGAAAGTTGGCAGTGGAACATAGCAGTTAAAAAAATGGAGTCAGAAACCTGGTGCCTGGGTCTAACTCCTAGCTGTTACATGCAGTATTATATGTATAATTTTGTACTTCTAAATTTCTATCACTGAGTATTCAAAAAATTTAAATAGACATAATAATAACAACCTCCTGAAAAAAATATTGGGCACCTTCATTTTAAGGATTATCTGTACATCTCAGAGGGTATTCAAGATCATTCTCTTTCAACTCCTATGTAATTTGCTTTACAAGTGCACTGGGCTGTCGTCCAGCTGACATTTGAAAACCTACTCTACCTAAATAAGAAAATGCTTCTTTTTTTGCATCTAGTTCCTGTAAGACTTTAAAACAGGGCTACTTCTGTGACAGTATGAATAGGACCTCCTAAAAATTTACTTGAAAAGTGAGGACTCTGAATGATCATGCATGTCAGGGATAAAATTTAATTGTGAGTTCAACAGAGAGACAAGAGGAGGTGGAATAAAACAGGTCTAGACACTTCAGTATTTACAGCATTTCCTTTCTCAAATAAATAATTAATTCATGTCTTAGCATCACCGTTTTAAGGATTTGCAAATGTATTTGGGTTTCTAGATAATTCATCTCTCAAAATGGGAAAAGGTGTGTAGTATTTTATAATCACTTTGTCTTTAAGGAGGCAAGAGTCCATGCAAGTCTCTGGTGCATGACAGTGATTTTGACAAACTTATGTTTTAGTATCAACTTTGCTACTATGGCATAATACCATAACTCTAAATTTATAATGCTTTTTTCTTCTCTTTTTTTGTCACCTGCTTTAGTAAAAGATAATTCAATGAGTTTAAATAACGTTTTTATTTAGGGACAATAGAGTGATAAGCAAGTCAGTTAATGGTTACCAAATGAATTCCTTTCCAAATGCATCATATACATTGGGGAAACATGTACATTTGTCAGTTATGAAGTACTACCATACTACAAGGAGTTATACAGACCAAAAAGATTGGCAATTGTGAAATAACAGGCTGAATATACAGTTAATACATTAAAATAAAATTTAAAAGTTTAGAAAAATCATTGTTTTGCATTAAATGTTTTCTTTAATTATAAAAACATGTTTCAGACATTTCTGACTCAACTGTAGCCTTGAACCTCACCTAAAACTTCAAAATTCCATATCATCATTGAACATAGTGCCTGACCACATGTCTCAGCTTTCCATATTCCTGAGCTCTATCCCATCCCCCCATTTCATTGCATTCCAGTTCAACCTGATTAGTCACTGATACTAAGGAATAAAACTGGATGTGTAAGGATTTCCTTTGCAGCCTGCACTCCATCTTCCAAGAAAAAAGTCAGTAGTGTCTCGATGACAACATCAAACTGCAAAATAGCTATTCTAGATAAACCATCAAACCTCTGGCATGACTCTGTCTTCATTTACCATTAACTTGCTAGCTGAATCATGGCTAGAATAAACAAAGGCAATATTTGCCTGGATTCCTTATTTGGTCTTTCTTCTACTTGTTTTAACAAATATTTTGCTATTATTTCTAGTCATAGTGACTGTTGAGCTCAGATGTTATAATCTAATTTCAGTGCTGTTTATACCAAGCAATATTTAGTGGAAAGACAAAGTGAATACTTCTAAACACTTAGAAAATGACTGAAGTCTAAATTCCATAAATACTAGAGCAAAATTAGTTTTCAAAGAGAATTATCTGTGGACAAAACCCTGCATTTTTCAGAATTGGATGGAGATCATTCAATTATTTCAGAATTTTACAAACTCATTATCATGGAATTCCTTTGCTCTGTTTTCTCTTTTGTTTTTATTTATTCATTTTTCAGTAATAGAGGAACTAATAATTGTTTTTGAAGTGAAGCATTGCCATCTAGCATTACACTGTACCGATCAAATTCTAATTGCTTTCTCAGACCCACTCTTTACGCTGAGAATCTTTCTTTGTTTGTCTTCTTTGCCACAAAAGTGAGTATTTTCCTATGTCTGTGCCTTTTGTTAACTTTGCCCTTTAGCCTTGGAACAAAATCCAAAAAGTAGTGTATAAAATAGTGCATTGAACATTAGCAATATTTTTCATTCATCACTTGTGAAATAGATATTTGAGAAAAACATTTAACTGACAGCTGACAAAGCTTTTCTTGTCTTCAAAACCACGGCACAATTGTAACAGTTGCAGTTTTCCCAGATGTATATGGATGCTGACTGTGCTAGTTGACATGCTGTTCTTAGCAAAATGCAATGTGTTCAATCAAGCTGGTAAAGCCAGAGTCCATAAATTTATCATGCAAATGTAAGTGGCGAGAAAGCCTTCTGAAACGACGCTTATGCCCAGGAGTCACATTTGCCTGCTGTTTGCAGCCCTATGCCTCATTCAGTAGCACTACTGGCCCCAGCAGCCCTGTGGCCAGTTTTCTCACAGCCTCTCAGAACCTTGGTAAAATGTCATTTAAAAAGGGAAATTTTAATAAAAATTCTCCATTTGTAAAATGAACGCAAGTACCATCAGAGCTTATTCCCATATATGTTGTTGTATTGCTTCAAAATGTACTAAGACAGTAGTTAGTGTTTTTCAGGTAATAGAAGCAACTATGGAATCTATGAAGTTGCATAAGTACTAAACTATGGTAGGAAAAAAATCTGATAAATTGTATTTCCAAATAAAAATGACTCTGATGTTTTCCAAAGTAAAAGTATTTAATATTAGAATGCCACATATATTTAGGTAAATAAAAGATATATAGATTACAAAATATCTTGCATTTTAAAATTTAAATTGCCCTAGAGAACCCAAGAATGATGATCACCAAAATAAACTATTTTTTCCTAAAGCCTAATCAAAATAAATGACACAGTGGGCACAGAGTGTATTATAAGAATAGGTCTTAAATTCCTTTAAATATGCTTTGCTTTATTAAATGTAAAACCTGGGAAAATCACTGGTTTTAATACTTTTGTAAATATTGAGATAGTGCATTTGCTGTGTGTCAATGGAATCTAACATTTTTAAAGATCCTTCCATGTCAGGTGCTAATGGCATCAAAAATGTTTCCAATTTTATTCTTCATTAGAAATCTAAATACTTTTGTCCCCAATTTTTCTCAGTTGTTTCTTTGACTGTATCCTGTCATTTTTATTCTACTCTTGAGATTATCTAGTAAAATATTATTTTTCTTTTATGATTCCATTCCTGGTATTTTCCCTAGCAAAATGAAACTGTCAAATTTATTCTTGAATTATTACAGTGACTCTTGTATATTATCCTACTACAAAAATATATCGTATTTTATATATCATATTGTCTGAGTCCATTTATATAAAATTGTCAAAATGAAAAATCTATCAGTATTAGGAAAATATTAATATTAGAACTAATAAAAGGGAAATGTAATTTTAATGGGAGAGTATGAGAAAGACACTTTGGCATAATGAAACTATTTTTATCGTTATTGTGTAAATTGGCTGTATGAATTTATGCAAGTGATACAATTCATGAAAATGTACAAGCCCATGAATTGGAAGCTATAATAACTATAGAAACTAAGATTAAAGCAAAATTGAATGTAAGATTATTTTTACAAAGGCTAAAAATTTTATTTCATGAAATGAGAAGAATTTTATGAAAATTATAGTAATTTTTGAATAATAGACATCCTATCTGATGACTTACACAAAATGATTCAAATCAAGAACCTTTAACTTATTTGGAGCCATTATTCATTTTTATAGTATCACTTATCTCATCTAACTGTTGCACACTCATTTATAATTATCCTCTTCTTTTCATTCTGGTCCATGATCTAATTTTGTTAAATTAGAAACTAACCATTTAAGCCAACCACTACAATCAATATCCCACTAATTTTAAATTAATAAAAGGATCTTCAATATTGTTGGCCATTTAGGGAGATCATAAATTGGAGGGAGAGCAATGGCTGTATTTTTTTCTTCCTCTTCAGGGTTGTAGGTCCTTTCCTGTGTAAGTGTATTTAGCATGTGAGAGCTGCCAAGATATTTCAGTTTGGAAATTGGAGATACTAAATGCTTGAGCACATGGCTCCACATTAACATTTTAAACTTGGCATGAGCTTCAGACTCAGGGAGAAACAGCTGCTTTGCTAAGCACTGGGGGAAAGTGATCATTAAAAAGTTTTAAATAAGTGGAAAATACTGTCCTGCCCGATCATTAGAAAGTTTTGTAAAATGTTAGGAGTTGAGGCCGAGTCAACTCCTACTTCATTAGATAATGTGGTCTATATGGTATGTGAACAGAAACACACACACACACGCACGCACGCACATTCTTCTGGGCACTGTGTTAAAATAGCAACATATAACGTAAGTATAACGATTCTTGGTAGGATTTGTTTCTACACCTTCATTCAGTGGTAGCAATTCACTCTTGAAAGGTACTCAAAGGAGGCCTATCTCCTGCTTTTTGATGTAATCCTATGCACTAATGCTGGTACTATCACATTTAACAGTTGCTATTTTAGGACATTTTCTTTGATGAAATAATCCAGTAAGAAATGAAAAAATAATTATTATTCAGTAAAATAAGAAAGATATGAGATACAGAAGTGTGAATATAGGGCCTTTCCATTTCCTTTTATCTCTCTCATTCTTTCTCCTTTCTTTTTCTTATATACTTTTTATTTAAATGTTGAATAGTATAGAAATGTCTGTCTACAAAATCAAATAAAAAGGAAAAATAAGGAAGAAAAAATATTAGAGTGAGTAGTAAATAATAATAATATATGCCCTTTCTTCATACTTTTAAAACTAATAAACTCAATTGGTCTAATTCATAAAGTTTGGAAATGATTTTTATATGTATTTTATAGACATTTATAAATTTTTGTATAATATCATTTCTTGAATTTTACACATAATAAGCAATCCTATGTTGGAAGTAATTCTGCATTTTCACCACTCAGTTAGTTCCTTTTTCATTTTGGCCTTGCACATCTTACCCTCTAGAAAGCTTGTTGTATTTGGATTCTTTTGACAATATGGAGCATTTCTCCAGATTATTTCCTTAATATTAAGAAAAAAATGTGATAATTTCTTTCCTCCTCAGAAATCAGTGCAAAACCAACCACTCTATGAAAGTGTATGAGACCTGTCAATGCATTAGCTATAGTTTAAACACTCAGCAATTAAAAAAAAAACATATTTACCGTAGATATAGAAAAGAGTGTTTATATTTTTCATGCCTTTTAAAAATAAACATTACAGTCAGAATATTTTTTCTTTCAATAAATCCTGGCAAATAATGAAAGGTAATGTTGACTTATTTGATGAATAATTGTAATTCTCCAGTTTTCTAAAACATTTTCACAGTCAT
>NW_004624761.1:9639398-9651744 GCF_000247695.1 Heterocephalus glaber
TTTTTTTTTTTTTGGTACCAGGTATCGAACTCTGGACCTTTCGTTTGCAAGGCAGGCATCAGCACTACTGAGCTAAATTCCTGGCTCCAAACATGAGCATTCTAAGACTAAAACAAAACATATAAGTTGGCCCCAAACATACTATAAAAATTCTGTTGTAGCAAAACAATTCTAATATTGTACTTTATTACTTAGGTTTTACTATTTTCTGGGGAAACAAAAATTTTTGCTATATACGACATGTAATCTAAATACATGGTGAATATTTAAATTAAAAATTTTATTACAGTAAAAGATTAATTACCACTAATCCCCTCAAATACTCCCTATCACTTCAAATACACTTATTGCATCATTCTTGTCACTTTCAGAAGCAGTTCTGGGAGTTCTCTTTCATGAGTGTCTTTATAAGGTGTGATAAAAAATAGAGTGAATGATGCTGCCAAGTACCATCCAATGGAAAAGCAGTCAAAAATATTAAAGTGTGTCCACCTTGAATTTATTCACTGGATCTGTCTAGTACCATGTGACTTTTCGTTCTTCCTCAAACTCAAAATGACCATGAAAAGTAAATCTTTTGAATCAATTCAGGACATGGAGTCAGCCAGGATTGAGAAACTTCTCACAAAAGAGAACTTTTAGAATTGCTTTTGAAAGTGGCAAGATCAATGAAATAAGTGTGTTCCAAGCGAAGGCAAATGTTCTGAGAGGGATTAATGGCAATGTGTCTTTTACTATTTTATTTTTTTAAAAATTAAAAATTCACAATATTTTGCAATCACATCTCATATATTCTTGTATTTTCATCATGTGGTTGAAAAAATAAGAAATTGGGAAGTAACTTCGTTTTAATCTCCTATATATATAAGAGAAGCAGTAATTCAAAAGAGTTGCTCTGGAGAACTAAGAGAATCTCCTCCTTGTGTCTCTTCTGATCGATGTCCTTTCAGAATTATACTTTAAGGGGGACAACAATCTGCAATGGACTTCCAGTAAAAGTCAACCTGCCAACAATTTTGTTGCAAGGAAATTAATCTTTTTTCCCCTGTACAAATTAAATATATTTCATATAGTAATTTAAGTGTCTATTATATGTTAAACATTTTGTGTAGAGAATCTCTTCCAATTCCTAATAAACTGCTGATTCCCTCTTCCTTCTCATTTGATAGTAATGAGAACAATAATAAAACTTTGTTTTATTTTATTGAGAAACAATCAGAGTGTTACTGCAAATTTTGCAGCCAGAATTTTGAGTTTCACTTTTTTCTATATTGCCAACATATTCCAATTAAGAGGATTTGTTTATAATTTATTATTTGGTTAAATTTGTAAAAAGTGCTTTGTAGGTTTCTTAAAAATAAACACAGTGGATAAAAATGATAATCTATTTTATTTCTGTGGATTCCAAATTTTTATGTTATGGCTAATTAATCCTAATTAATCATTGCGTAGAAATTGTTTAGTTTCACGAAGTTACATAATAGCATTAGAATCAAACTGAACACAGATCATTCTTTCATCAGTTTGCAGAAGGGTTTGCATAAAGTGACCTAATCAGAAAGCCACCAAGAAAGACTTATCTCAAAGTGACCTCATGGGACCCACTTAACCATTCAGAATTTGTGACTTTAAGAAAATAATCACAATATATTGTCAATAATATTCTTGTTAATATTCCATGTATATGTGGGCATATACTGAATCTATATCTCTATATATCTATATTTATAACACCATAAGGCAGTTCTTCAAAATGCTTCGTATCATCACAAAGGGATATAAATTTTTACAGAACAAAGTGAAGTGATGTTAAATTATCAAAACAGAAATGGATAATTTAATAATTAAAGATATTTCTAACATTTAAGATTGCTTTTGTACTTACTGAATTTAAACTTGTAGAGATGCTATGATACAAAGTCCTGACCTCATACTTTGCCATTCATTGAAAGAAAAAATTAGATGATGACACATTATATTAAGAAAATGTATTCAATACAATTCAAAGATTATATACTCTGCCTTCTGCTAAGTTGGCTTTATGTTGTATATTATGCTATATTATGAACATAAATATAGTTTACTGAGTTTATTTCATGAAATTTTCTATAGTTATGGCTGGTTTTATTACCCCTTTGTAGTTTAATCGCAAGTTCCTTTGTCCTTCTCCTTATATAATTTCATAATATAAATTTGGGCTAGCTAATCCAGCTCTCTGATCATATAGACTTCAATTTTTCTTGCTGTTCACTTAATATACATGAAAATTATAATTTTAATAGTAATGTATCCACCTGTACTGTGACTTTTTCCCTTTAAATAATCTCTGAAATTTCATAGAAATATTATAATCTTTGTGACAGATTTGGCATAAGTACTACTAAAAACTATGTTATGATTTCAGATTTAATATTTGATTCAGCATGTAAAATACTTTTATTATATAAAACAATTAATTTCTCTTCACAGATATTTATGTGTGAAATTAAATATTTCATATAATCATTAATTTTATAATTTTAGTATGCAGCCTCTCTGAGGTGCACTAATCAACTTTTCCATTTGTATAAAAGCTAATTCTTTAATGGACAGTAATAATTTTCTCTGCCTAATGAGTCATCATGCATGCCCTGCATATTGAACACCAAAAGTAGCCTTTTTACTTTCATCACCATCAACAACACTGGACTGTGTCTTTTAGCATGAAAAATTTGATCCTTTGAGTTTTATACATTTTATCTTCCTTGTAAACCAAGATATTAAATATTATCATAATTTTGCCCTTTGAAATGCCAGTCATCTCCTCATGGATTCATGTTATTCTGAAAGTGCCCTTGTTTTTATTTAAGTCTCATTCAATGCCTGCCAAAGCGATAACAAGGAAACCAACTTCTTCAAATGGAAGACGTAGAACGACAATTATACTTAATGACATTTGTATATGGACGCAATAAAGCAAAATTAATTCACTCCAAATACAAGCATACTGCATATATTTGTTTGCATACTTGTAAATTTAGTGGTTTTATAAGTTAGAAGTGAAGCCACTGCAGTTTCACAATGGAAAACTGAGAGACCAGAAACCGAGAAACTAAGTGGTCTTTTAAAATTAGAACATCCCTCCATATTCAGTCATCTAGTGGGAAATATTAAAGAAGTGTATTTTCAATAATATATTCTCAACAACAAAATGTACTGCAAACTGCAATAAATACTTAATATGGCATAAAAAACAAATTCCATTCTCTACTACTTTTTTGCGAATAACTATATATATTTCTTGAGCTGGATCAATCATTATGACCTTTATTGATAATGTTGTATCTTGAACACACTCTGTTAAAAATAACCAAAAATTGAAACAAATACACACCTCTCCACTTGGGAAAACTTAATTTATTAGAGCTCCTTTGTTAAAGATTTATCACATGGAATAATCAGTGCTTTTCTGATAAAGAGCATTGATTCCTTACAATTTTGAGTTCTTAGATATAACCTAACACATCTTCTTATACTAGTTTATTCTCCACAGAAAAATGAATAATTTGAGCATATATTTAAAAAATTTTATTTTAGTTTATTAGTACATATGGGTTCTACATATTCTGGAAAATTGGTATATATTCACAATGCATCTTAATTTCTTTTTAGAAAAAAATGAGTAAGGGCTTTGTTCAATATTTGTAATAGAGCATGTGCCATTTTCTACATTTAAATAACTCTGCTAGGTCCAGGAAATATTTAATTCATCATCAATTATCCTGATCCTATATTTCTACATCATTCTATAAAATCTGCATGTTTAGAAGAATTACAATTTTGAATGTCCAAGAAATATTTTACTTATTTCATTTAACTCCTCTATAAGCTGCTGATTGCACTCTTTGTCAGTATAAGAATTCCCACTAAATATATGCATTAGTAGATTATGTTGACTGAGATTTCTTCCAGAAGAATATTATGATTTCCAACTCTCAACTCTGTGCTTTCTATTAACCAATTTACTGTGTAGGAGATGAGGGAAGGAAGGTAGAAATAAACAGCTTTTACATACACAAGCTAATGGTTTAATTTTGACAGTTCTTGACATATATTAGTTGCTTTAAAAAGAAATTTCCTCCAGCATGACTCTGTCTTTCCTATATCAGCATGTGAAACTTAGATCCATTATCTTTTCTCTTTTTTTCCCATAGTTATAATTCCCACCTAAACACCATAATTTTAGATATGCTTCAACACACAGATTATTTGAAACACCTCTGAAAGGTGGCTTTTAAAAACTTAGAATACATTAGTCATTGTATACCAAACAAGGAGAAGTTTATTTGTTACCATTTGAAATACTCTAAATGAGAAATTATCTTTGATTTCTTTTTTCAAAGAAAATTAATTTGAAAGAATATACATTAATTTAAAGTTTAATAATATTCTATCAAAATGAGTTTGTTTAAATATTTTTCTCTAATCGATGCACAGAGATCAACAAAATCGTTTCCCAAAATGTCTATTCTAATTTTCCACTTCTTCAATAAACTAAGGGCAGCAAGCTGACTACTTGTTCAAACAAATAAAGCTTTATTGAAATAAGGCCATGCCTATTCCCTTCCATATTATTGCTGGCTTCTTTGGTGCCATAACAATAAAATAGTTGCAATAGATACTGTATGGTACGCAAAATCTAGAATATTTTCTATTTTGTCTTTTCCAAAAAAACTTTGCCAAGGCCCGGGGATTTAGCTCAGTGGTTTCGTCGCCTGCTGCGCAAGAGAGAGAACCCGAGTTCAATCGATCCCCGGTACCAAAAAAAAAAAAAAATTATTTCACCTTTAGGGCCGGGGATTTAGCTCAGTGGTTCTGGCGCCTGCCTTGCAAGTGCAAGGTCTCGAGTTCCATCCCTGGTACCAAACAAAACAAAAAACAAAAAACTTTGCCAGTGACAACATAACAAAAAACTGTTTGATGAAAATTTATTAAGTAATTTATGCTACAATGTTTATTTTTCACCTTACAAACTGCATTTGGAGTAACTTTTCTCAGAAGAGCTGCAGCCAAACTCTTGTGCTTTCTATTTAGGCCAGTGCTACTTTTAAAAGTCTTCATTATCCAACCATTGACCATCCATGGCAAAATCCGGAGGAACTCCAAAGATACTGAAAGGAAGACTTTCCCTTTTATTCCGTCCAGACTACAATCCTATTGTTTGGTGCCACCCGCGTCCAGGGTGGGGCTTCCTCCTCTGTCTGTATGCACTTGGATGTGAGTCATCCACAGACACTTCCAGAACAGTGCTCAGCTAATCTGGTAGCAGTCTCTAAATCCATTCAAGATGACACATCACAATAACTATTAGTATATTTTAATAAATATCTAAAAAAGCCTATCGTCATTTTACACGAGGTATAAAAGGCAGACAACCTGGCTTCTGAATTTGCAATAATGTTTTCAGTGGTTAGTCTTAGGAAGTAGATAAAAAGTTGAAATATTCCTTTTTGTCTGTGCTATTTCAAAAACATTGTTTACAAAAAATGATCTCATATATTATTCTTGTAATATTATAATTTACTCTCTGTGTTTATGCTTTCTTACCTCTTAGAGAAAATAATCAGTATATATTAAAATTGTTACACTCTTACAGATAAAAAAGGAGAGTGTCAATTAGTAACAGACACCTGTTCAAAGTATAGTTGTGTATTTAAAAATATCAACACTGTCTTAAATCAAATGTTTGTGGTTATATACAATGGAATTAGTATTGCAAAACAGAATACTAACTGAAATGAGCATGCAATTATATGAAGTTATTAATAAAACAGCTTTGGTAATAAAATACAATAAGGAAAATAAAATATATGGAGATTTTTGAACAGTTGTTTAAATGTAAAACCTCAGTGAGATAGAGGAGGCTTTTGCTTCTTGTGGTTTTTACTTGCTGTGTGTAGATACAAATTATAATAAAACTATGCAACCCATAAAGAGGGGAAAACTACATAAAGTAAAATGTAATGTGGTATTATCAGTAATAATTTACAAGGAGATGCAAAATTTTATCTGGAAACACAAAGGAAAATGCTTGTCTTTTGGGGACTCAAGAACATTTCAGAAAGGACCTTGCATTCAAACTAGGTATTAAAATAATTAAAGGGAACTTGGCAGAGGGAAAGAAGGTAGAAGAACATTCTGAAAAGGCAAGAAAGTGTTGTATGAAGACGGAGTAAAGAAATAGAGCACTGAAGACTTTTAGAAATGTTTGGAGAAGCTGAATGCTTTGTTAAGTGCGTGGAAAGAGGGAAACAAATGTTGAAACTGAACATCTTGTCTATGAAAGAGTAGAACAAGAGATGTTCATATTGATTCTACAGGGAACATGGTGGGGATAGAATTCCTGAGGTGGGAAGGAATACTCACAGACACACATGTATATATAATGTATATATAATACATGTATGCATGCATGTACTTAATATATAGTATGTATATATTGTATATATAATTCTTAATAAATAATGCATCAAAAACATGGAGCTGAAAGAAAGTCAGGAAAAAATAGGTGAACAGAAGCAGGGTGATCAAAAGTAGGAAGCTCTATCAAGAGTAAATGAAAGTGACTAATGTGTGATGAAGTGGAGGAACAGTTCATTTTTATAACCTCGTGGATTTTAGTATCAAATTTGGTTAGCATATCAGACCCTTTTTCTCACCTCAAAATATATTCAACTTTCTAATTAAAAGCAATAGCAGCAAAAAGTTTTCTTCTGTGTGATATAGAAATCATCTCTGGGGAACTTACTCATATAAAGTAATGTTATAAAATACAGCTCTATTTCCATTTTTGTTGTTTAAATAATTTCAATTATTGAAACAAATTATTAATAAATAATTTTAGTTCTTGTTTTTCCTATTCTCCTTCCCTCTCTTGCACCCCTCCACCTCTCCCTATTTACAAAAGTTTTGTTTCTATTTTTTCCTTCTTTTCTTTCTCCCTCCCACTTGTCCTTCCCCTTTGAACCTTTTCATGTACATTGCTTCCTATTTCATGTACAGGTACAAATTTTCAGTGATGGATGTGATCGTAAATAAGTTAACTTAAAAACCAAAAAAATATCTTGGGCCAGGATTTAGCTCAGTGGTTCTGGCGGCCTGCCTTGAAAGCGCAAGGTCCTGAGTTTGATCCCCGGTAACCCCCTCCAAAAAATACCTTAAGGATAATCAATAAATAAAATTGACTTCAAATTTCACGTATTTACTGGAAAATAATAAATTATCAGTATATTAATTGGCTATAAATAGCCTATAGTGGTACCCCCTAAAGCAATCTTAAATTGAGAACACAATAAGTAAAAGTTACTTAGCACATTTAACCTACTGGTAATCCTACTTAGCAACACAATCAGTACTATCAGTGGATCATCTTCATGATCACATTGCCAACAGGAGCTGGGACTTGCAATCCTCTCCCCAACCTCATCCCTGGAAGCATCGCCAAAATTTCTGTCTGTCCAGTATTTCTCTAGCTTGGAAAAATATCCAAAGTCAACATTTCTCATATGGTTTCTGTTTCCTATATATCACTTTTTCACCTCAGGAAGAAAATATTAAAATAGTAGTCAAACTATAGCAAGTCAGAGATTCTCTGTGAAATATACTTTATTTATAAGCAGTACTTGTATTATTACATATTGCCTGTATTTTATATACTTCATACTTTTTTTCTCAATATAATTTTCATAGAATTTCTATTGTGATATTATTTTTAAAATAATTACATAATTTATTAGAATTAACACAATATACAAAATATTAAGAGTAGACATTTTTAGGTTCATTAACCACTTCAAATACAGAAATGTTGAGATGGCAAAATCTATACTACACTTTTCTATCAAATGAATCTAGGTCACTAGTTCAGGCTGAACATTCACTATCTGAAACACTTCTTCAGGCATGCAAAAAAGAGGACTAACAGGTTTAATTTTTTGTTCTCCCAGAAGTGACACTCCAGCAATGTCAAATAATGTATGAAAAGGATCCACCATATCTCCTAGCCTGTCTTCAAATCCTCCAGTTTCTTCATCTTAACATGCTAAAATAAAACTGTGTAGTTTCTATCAATCCAATGAAGCCTTCTAATTATCGTTAGGGATGCCAAAACCCACCATGAATAGCAAACATCTGGCAACTTCTCTGGTCTTCCATTCAGTCCACCTGAGGGTAACTGTCGTTCACAAAGCCACCAACCAAGTAAATCAGAATTTACTTGATGTAACTGACTAGTAATAGCCAGGAATCCTGTGCAACAATAGATCTGTCCAGCATGAGATTCAAAACCTGGACTGCAGCCAAATCCACCACCAAAGTTTATACAGGATAAGCCAAATTTGATTGCCTTTTCCACATTAATAGCATCAAGCTTCCCCAACAGAGCCAAAGTTGCCACCGCACAAAAAGAGAATCTTGTATCAATTTCTTCCCAAATGTCTCCAGAAAAGGAACCATCTTCTTTCTGCAGACATTGCACATATTCCACAACTTTATTTATGTCAATAACATTAATACTATCATACAGAGTAAGAATCTGGACAGCACTGAGAGTATACAAAAGATGAGGATCATGCTCAATGCTAGTACTTATTCCACCACACTCATGTTGGCAGGACTTAATAAATGTCAGAATTTCTTCTCTATTCATGAGATCAAGTTGTCCCATGAGATCCATCTCCTCTTAACTACCTGGGAAACAGCTGGGCTATCTCTTTTGACTCTTACATGAAGGATGTTACTATCAAGTCTGATGCATCTGACACCCTTTCATTGGAGAAACATGCAGATTATATTGCATCCTATGGATCAAAGAAAGATGATTATGAGTACTGGATGTCTGAGTACTTGAGAATGAGTGGCATCTATAGGGGTTTGATGGTGATGGGTCTATTGTAATATTATTTTGGTGATGCCATGAAGCTTTTTAATATAGTATAAATATTTAAAAAGCTCTTTTAAATAAAATGAAAATTTTTTTTGCATTTCCCCATGACTAACCAACCTACATAGGTTCTAGTTTTAAACTGACAAGTACTTTCTCAACAAAAACAAAGCTCTTTTGTGTGTGTCATTAACTTTTCAAAGCCTACTGACTTTTGTGAAATCACGGTAGCCAGGCTCAAATGGTGTATGAAATGAAAATTTCTTGTCTAACCTCTGTGCATAGGAAACATCATGACAATGTCTTGCAAGCAATGTTCTGCTCAGTTATTCTGTGTAATGCAGAGGTCATACAATAAAACAAACTTATGGAGGAAGAGAAAAAAGAGCAATGCTGAGTTTTTCTTCAAGTGTTATTTTTATTTGCTCCCTTTTTTATATATGCTTAGTTAGACACATTAAATAACCTTGAAATAAAATTCTGCTCTCAGCTGAATAGTGAAAGTGTTCCTATCTCAAGTATTGAATATGAACAAGAAATGTATTTCTATAATAACATATAATATATATGTTGTATTTGAATGGTGAGTAACAATTGTTATGCTGCAATTAACACATGAGAGAAGGTTCTTGCCTTTATGTCCCTTCACATATTTACAATGGCAGCTTCAAGAAGTAGGTAGCCTTCAAACATACCTCTATTGCTATTCATGCTAAATGGCATGCTAGTAAAATGTGCATACAAACTAATTTAGTTTCTAAGAAACATGCAAAAGTTATAGACAGAAAACACAGAACATAAACTCCCGCATAAAATGTTTCTATTTCCAGTTGTACTACTCATTTTATTTTCCTTTCATCCATATAACTAGAACCCAATGATGAAAAACAGAAGAGATATATTCCATGTTTTAAATGTGTCATTCAAAAGAAAAAAGATATGTCGTTTATTTATTCTCCCATTTGCAGTTTTTTTTTTTTTTTTAAGCTGGATTTGCTCTATTTCAAAAGCATTTAGAGACTTCATTTGGCCAGTTCTAAACCAAAATGAGTATAGGTGCAGGAATGGCACCATAGGGTACTCACACATTTAACAGAAATTCATTGAAAACTATATTTATGTTTATCATCATTTTATGCACTACTTTAACATTTTTAATTTTCTCCTTTTTGATTTGAAAGTAAATAGGAAAGAAAGAAGAATATTATTTTTTAGTCATGAATTGTTTTCATTTTTTATTATTAGTTTTGCTCTATATGCCTAAAGTCAAGGATCAGAATATGAAAAATCCAGAATTATCAAAATAGCATTATTTATTTATTTATCTATTTATTTATTCTCCTTAAATTCTTTTATTGGTACATTTTAGGTATACAATACATTTACATTTATCATTAGGTGCTTGTACCTGTACATGATGCATCTTGGTTTTTATCTTTTCCCCATTACCTGTGTGCCCTTCACCCCCTGCATTCTTCCCTATATACACAGACTTCATTTCCATTTTTTTTTTTCTTTTCTCAAAATTTTTCCTTTCCCTTCTTTCTTTCTACTTCTCCTCCTATGACCCCTACCCCTTTGGACCTTTTTCCTATTTTAAAGTATCAATTATTCACTACTAATCCTTTTAATCCTTATTTACACTTTCAGTTTCTCACACTAGAGACACTATTCAGTATTTACACGTGTGTCCTTTTATTTCACTTGAGTATGGCCTCAATATGCATCCATTTAGCTATAAATGACTCTAGTTTCTCATTCTTTATGGCAGAGTAGTACTCCATTTTATAAAAAACTCCACATCTTCTTTAACCAGTTTCCAGTTTATGGGCACTCAGGCAAGCTTTTGCTGTTAAAAACTGTGCCGCTATAAACATCAGTGCACATATATCGCTGTGGTATGATTCTTTTAATTCTTTTGGGAAGATACCCAGCAGGGGGATACCTGGATCAAATAGGACCTCTATCCCTCGTTCTTTGAGGTATCTCCATACTGATTTCCAGAGTGGTTGTACCAGTCTACACTCTCAACAACAATGGAGAAGGGTTCCTTTCTCCCCACACCCACACCAGCATTTGTTATTAGTTCATGTCTTGATAGCAGCCATTCTTTCTGGGGTGAGGTAGAATCTCAGTGTTGTTTTCATCTTCATCTCTCGAATGACCAGTTATGCTGAACATTTTTTCATCTGTTTATTTGCTGCTTTTCCTTCTTTGTCTGAGAAGTATCTGCTCACTTCAGATGCCCATTTTTGAATTGGGTCTTTGAATTTGGGGAGGCCTAATTTTTTTTGGTTCTTTATATATTCTAGATAGTAGTCCTTTGTCTGAGGTACAGCTGCTAAAATTTTTTTCCCATATTGTAGGTTGTTTCTTAGCTCTGTTGGTGATTTCTCTTGCAGTGCAGAAGCTTTTTAATAAGATGAGATCCCAGTTGTTGATTCTTTTTCTAGCTTCTGTGCTACTGAGGTTTTGTTCATAAAGCCTTTTCCTATGCCAATGTCTTCAAGAGTTCTACCTGTCTTATCTTCCAGCAAGTTTAGTGTTTCTTTCTTGATATTTAGATCTTTAATCCATTTCAATTTTAGTTTAGCGCATGATGAGAGGTATGGGTCTAGTTTTAATCTTTGGCAGGTTGAAATCGAGTTTTTCCAACACCATTTATTAAATAGGCTATCTTTCCTCCAGTGAGGGTGGTTAGCTCCTTTGTCAAAGATGAGTTGGCTAAGTATGTCTGGAGTTGATTCTGGATATTCTAATCTATTCCACTGAACCTCAAGTCTGTTTATGGCCACTACCATGCTGTTTTTATCTCAGTAGCTTTGTAGTATAATTTCAAGTTGGGGATTGTGATACTCCAGGCCATATCTCTGTTGCCTAGAATTGCTTTTGCTATTCTGGGTCTCTTCTGGTTCCAAATGAAGTTTTGGATCGTTTTCTCTAGTTCTGTGAAGTATATTGTTGCAATTTCAATCGTCATTGGATTGAATCTATATAGTAGTTTTGGAAGTATGGCCATTTTCACTATATTGGTTCTTCCTACCCAGGAACATGTGATGATTTTCCATTTTCTTATATCCTCCTCAATATCCTTTATCAGAGTGCTATATTTTTCAGTATAGAGGTCTTTGCTTCTTCTGTTAGATTGATTCCTAGATACTTCATATTTTTTACTGCTATTGTAAAAGGAATTGTTTCACTAATTTCTCTCTGTGAGTCTGCTATTTGTGTATAAGAAGGCTAATGTTTTTTGAATGTTGACCTTATATCCTGCTATTCTACTGAATCTGTCAATTAAGTCTAGAAGTCTTTTGGCAGAGTTTTTTGGGTCTTCTTTGTAAAGTATCATATCATCAGCAAATAATGACAGTTTAACTTCTTCTTTTCCTAACTTTATTCCTTTTATTTTTTTCTCTTTTATAATTG
>NW_004624761.1:9678683-9691931 GCF_000247695.1 Heterocephalus glaber
AGTTCCCTAATGAGTTAGAAAATAGATAAAATAAATTTGTATTAGGAGCATCTGTTTGGTTATAAACACACATAAGTTATAGCCCATAAACAGAGATTATTCTTTTAAGCAATCCAAACATATTTCCCATAGAATTCTTTACAATTTGAATCCTCTTTTTAAAACTATCTTTTAGATATCTATTGAAGGTCAGCATATGATGGTGTCTATGACCATGGGACAAAAATTCGAGATTATATGGTTTAAATTCTGACTTGACCACTATATATCTGAGTAGACATTGGGAAATTTCTTAAGTATCCTGTTTGTCTTCTTCATGCTCAAGCAATGACACTTTTTCTATCCATCTGGACCACCCCAGAACCAAGGGATGGAAACAATCACCACTTCAACGTGGTCCTAATTCCATGGGAGGGGAATTTGGACCTGGCAGAAGGGGCCTGTGATCTGTGATACCGGATTTGTAGCCCATGATCTGGTTTTACTCTGCATTGTAATGGCTTCTTCATGACTATGTCTACGAAATTAGTTTCTCTGTGACTCCCCTTTTCCCTGTAAAAATTCATTCTTCATTCTAAGTTATCTGAACTTTTCATTGTTTGGTGGACCTTGGAAAGTCAGATATTGTACATGATGATTGACTTAAAAAGACACAGAAAGTAGAATGTTCTGGGACCTGGAGCTATAGAAGAAATGAATACTTCTCTGAAACTTCCACTATGTTTGTTGACCAAAAACATTATCGGCCTTGGCTAGGTTAAGACAGTGGAGGATAGACTGGACAATTTGATGACAAGGGACAAGGTTAGATTACAAAAGACCCTGACTGATAAAGTATATGGCTCTGGCTACTTTTAAGAAATAATATATTGCAGAGAATAATGATCTTTATTTTTCTTTTAGTTTATTTGAGACAGGGTCTCTCTATGTAGTTCAGCCTGAACTTGAACTCACTATGTAGCCCAGACCAGCCCTCAACTCATAGGAATCATCTTGGCTCAGCCTCCTGAGTGCTGGGATTGCAGGTATGTGCCCCCATGCCCTGCTATTAATGCATACATTATACAAATATAATAATTTGTGATGTTTAGAAGATGGATCAGCATCTGGTACACACTCAATTAGGAAAGTTTTACAAAGGTAAAATTTTGTCTATCTCAGTTAAGATTATTATAAATTTTCAAATAATGAAATAAAAATTATACTTTTTTTGAAAATAGTGTGATTTGATTTCAGTACTTTCACAACAAAGAGAAAATAAAAATAATTGTATTGTAGTATTTAAAATACATATACTCAATGTAATCTTGAAGTTCATTTTGGAATTGTATGCATTAACACTGTCCTATCCTGAATGTTTTTCCATTCTCCCCTGAATAGCAAAGGAGTTGGGATGTACTGAATCTAACATATTCCAGAACTCAGTGGAGGGTTAAGAGGCAGGGTTTGGTTGTAAAGGGCAAGATTTTTACTGGAGAAAACATAGATAGTTGAGAATCAAGGAATCAGGAATCCCTGACCATTTTGAGAAAAGTCAGGTTCATTTTTATACAGAAACATTTCACATGCCCATATCCAGAAACAGTAGGTGGTCAAGGAGGAAGTTGTTTGCATTTAACTTGATCTAAATACACAGGCAGTGGCAGGGTGCTCATGGTGGATCCAGTTGTTTTGAATAACACTGGGCCTTCACATTTGCCTATGTGGTTGAAAACACATATACATTCTCTCTCTCTCTCTCTCTCTCTCTCTCTCTCTGTCTCTCTCTCTCTCTCTGTCTCTCTCCCCCACTCCTCTCTCCCAACAACAAACTATAAAAGAGAGTGGAGGATAACATAAGCTGAAATAAATATTTGTCCAAAGTGTATTTTCAGGTCTTAGCCTCTCTTATTTATTGACATCAGACAAACTTTCTTTCTGTTTTCATTTTTTGTGATTTCTTATTGACATTTGTCTAAATGCTATTAAGCTGACACAAAAATATCCTGCAAATGATGTAATCTTTTCTCACTCATCAAAGACTGAAATGGATGGAGTTTGTTTATCTGTTTTTCTGGTAAATCTGAATAAAGGATGGCTATATCAGGTGGGTGAGTCACACTTGTATTTATATTGGCACTTACATTTTTACTTGTGTTGGCTTGCCACACACTTGGGGAAGTAAAGCATTATTTGTTTCCAGTTTGGTGCTAATGTACATGACTAATGCACTAATAAATATTGCAAGCAAATCAATTGCACTTCCTAATAGTAAGGTGAACAGCAATAGCATTTTATGCAAGATCATAGGAGATTGAGCACTAACCTGAAAAAGGATGATTCTAACCCTGACATTTCATTATTTGGGGCGATTTGTGCATCTCCTTTAATGTACGGTTAATGCAATTTGAGGTTATGAATCTTTTTTATAGTCTTATTCTATATTCTTAAAGTAACAAATTTCAGGTTGTGAATATAGCAGAAAACATTCACAGAATTCTGACGAGGAAATTAAACACTTGGAAAATTTCATTCTTTCTGGAGAAATATATGAATCCTATTTACTTTTCACTAGAAAATACACTTTAAATGAATAATGTTTGACATATATTTGTTGCTAGTAAAATTTTTAAAATCTATCGTATTCAGTTCTTTGTTTCTGCAAGAGAAGCCTGGAGTTGCAATAGCAAGAAAGGATAAACTGCAGAAATATTGGTTTTAGCTGTAAATGGACTATAATTGATCATCTCAGGCCTCTCTGTACCCAGTGGCTTCTATATTTACCATTATTTTTTAAATGGCTCAGGACCCTACAAAACCAATCTTATGAAGCAGCCAAAACAGAATAGGTTCTGTTCAGTTGTGTGAAGCAAAGAGCACACAACAGTGGAAAATGTGGAACACCTTCTTAAAGTTACCTAGGCTTGGAGTAGTATTCCATAATTTTTGGAGTCATTGGAGAAGCAAAACCCAGTTCCTCTTAAGACACCGTAAAATGTGGAGACAACTATTGATTAGATGTCTGCAACTCTTGCCTAGTAAAAAGGAAAATTGCATCAGAACCAGGGGTGACAGGTGGCATTGGTAAAAATAATCATCGCTCAGAAGGGGATTAGTGGTATTTGCAGCCACATTACAGACATGACTGTGTGCTGATAGAATGATAGAAGTATTGTATTCTAATGGTGTCCTCAAAAAGGCTGAGTTTTACTTTGTCAGTATGTTGAAAACACTAAAAAAAACCTCGAGTCTGCACTTCATCTGTTTTTGTTGTTAGAATTATGCATTTGTTGTGATTTCAAGTCTTGATTAAATCAAATTTGGGAAGAAGAAAAACATCTGGTAGAAGAATTAAACTATATATAGTCATGCCCTATATAACATTTTAGATTTTAGTCAGTGATAGACTGAATGTGGGATCGTGGCCCTACAAGACTGTAATAGAGATGAAGACTTTTTATCAGGTTTTAGCCACAGTAATATCACAAGGAAACACATGACCCACATTTTTATGATGATGCTTGTGTAAATGAATGTACCAGTCATATAAAAGTACAGTATATACAATTATGAACAGTACATATTAATTGATGAAAACATAAAACTATGCTACCAGTTTATGTATTTATTAGACTATATACTTTGTCATTAAGACTATTCTCCTTCTACATGCAAAACAATTCACTATAAAACAGAATGCTGTGTTATGTTGACAGAATCCTTATTATATCTCATGTATATTTACAGCTTCTCTTGATTGCATTTAAAGGCCACAATGAGTGACATCTGTATCATCTCAGCTTGTGCAAGTGGAATCTACAATGTTTATACAGCAATGAAATTACTTTCATATGGACTAAAATGCCACCTTTCTCTTTGTGTCTTGTCCTTTTTCTTTAC
Source organism: Heterocephalus glaber (assembly GCF_000247695.1). The sequence continues at coordinate 9,682,563 of NW_004624761.1, forward strand.
TACAATATTCTAAATTTCTTTTATTGAAAAATATTCTGATAACATTTCTCTAATTTAACCAAAAGAGCTACACTTGAGGCTATGATAGTTGGCATATTAGAGACAGAAAGGGAGAGAGAGAGAGAGAGAGAGAGAGAGAGAGAGAGAGACTATCTTCATAATGTATAGCTTTTCATAGTATATTTCATTATTGTTGGAAAATGTCTGCTTTCACTCACCATTAGAAAATTAGTGTCTGATACAATATGATATTCAAAGTATTTATAATATGAACAAATAAGTTCATGAAGAATCTGTCTACATGTGTCATAATAGTCCTCCATACATTACAGTAATAACTAACCTTCAAATCTCAATGACTTATAACAAAAGTTAATTTTTCCTGTATTCTACATAGCTGTCATGGGTTGGCTATGAATCATTTTTTTTCCTTGACAGGATTTTTAAAATAAATTAATAGAAGAACTAGTAAAATTTGTCTTGTAAAATTATTAACTGGTAAGAGGAAAAGATAGCTGGTGTTAGCATGTTCTACCACTGTTCTTCCTTAGTCAAATCAAATCACATGACCACACGAGCAGTCTGATGAGGGAGAATAATACCCTTCAAAAATGAAGAGTATATCTTAAGTGAAATAAATAGGACACACATGTGTAAATACCGAATAGTTTCTCTGGTGTGAGAAACTGAAAGTGTAAATAAGGACTAAATGTATAATAGGTAATGTGAAATAGGAAGAAAAGGGACAAAGGGGAAGGAAGTGGGAGGGCTAGGGGAAAGGATAGAAGGGAATGGGATTAATATGAGAAAATGGAAAAATAGGAACAAAATCTTTGTAAATAGGGAGAACTGGAGGGGTTGAAGGGAGGGCTGGGCAAGGGTGAAAAATAAGAACCAAGAGAGACTATGTAAAGGTGCAAATTTCCAATGATGAATGTCATTATATTGTATACCTAAAATGTACCAATTATTAGAATGAATAATCGATAATGTAAAATAGGAAGAAAAAGTCCAAAGGGGTAGGGGTAGTGGGAGGGGCAGGGGAAAGGAAAGAAGGGAAAGGAAAAATGATGAGAAATGGAGAAAATGGAAATAAAGTCTTTGTAAATAGGAAAGGGTGGAGGGCGTGAAGGGAGGGCTAGGAATGAGGAAAAAATAAGAACCAAGATGCATTATGTAAAGGTACAATTCCCAATGAGAAATATGATTGTGTTGTATACCTACAATGTACCAATAAAAGAATTTAATACAAAAAAAAGAGTATATTTGCCAATGATTATACAACGTTCCATATTTGATCTAGTGAAATTGAAAATATTTGAAAAAACAAATCAAATCCATGCTGAAAACATCTTGATCCTGAAATTGTTAGGATTAGAAAGACATTTTAGGATTCATGTCAATGTTTTCAACCATTCAGTTAGAGTAGCTAAAGAACCTAAGTAGACACTGCAATAAGAAGACAGGATTCTCTTTTAATCACTTGCATGCTAAGTAAATTTGAGACCTAGACTTGCTTTAAAATTCATTGAAATAAATTATATGCTCACTTTTCACATTCGCTGTGAAGACATAGTAGTGAGAAAGACAGAGCTTCTAAACTTCAAAGCTTGAAAGAATTTGAGGAAAAACAACACCAAATTTGAAGTTTTGAAAACACAGATATTCTGCAGATAACTTATTCTTTGTGCACCTATTTCAAAAAAGCTGTGTTTTAGTACTAAATACTTCCCAGTCACTAAAGTATGACAACTAGTCTGGACATCTACACAACTAACTACTGTGACTCTGACTTGTCCAATAAAACTTTTTCAGTCTTTTTGTAATTACAAGTGGTAGGACCTAAAACTTTAACCAACCTGAATTCTTTACATTTACTGCAGTTAGGAGTTATTTCACTATAAAGTAATGTCATTGGTAATAATGATATTAAAAAAGAATATCAATCAATGTTTTAGAAGAACTTAATTCATAAGATTTTAACAATTTTTTATGGTTTGTCAATTGGAGCAGAATTCATTTATGAAGCTTCTTTTATTGTTAATAAAAAAAAATGCTGGGTTAAATAACTACTACTCAGCAAATGATATTCATGCTTACAGGCCTTAACAAACCTCACCTTTTGCATAATGCCTTTCCCTACCACTCCAGTCCCCACTGAGGTCTCTTTTTGCACAGTACTTAACTGTGATCTGCTGATTTGGTTATTTAATAATGTGTACTATCTCGAATTATTCCCAGGGTAACTTATCTTCCACAAAAATTGTGTTTACTCTGCCCAACTTTAATCACACTAAGTGATTAAAATTAGCAATTGTACAAAGAGGTGCCACCACCACCTTACTGCCTACTATGAAAAATTTACTCAGGATATTCATTAATTAGTAATAAATCCTGTTGAGACTTCTGAATTATTCTATTGTAAGAGAATAGAAATGTGTTCCGAGCATAGTTCTATTGTCTTGGGATGTAGTGCTAAATAATAACCAGAGTCTTTAGATTTATATTTAATATTAAATTTTATTTGTACAAAAGCTTTGAAAGGTTAGTATTCTTTTTCTTTTGCAGATGAGAAATATATGTAAGTAAGCAGGATAGGATAACTGATTTTGTTGGGTCAAGTCACTAGCTGGTGTCAGAATACATTACCTTGGTAGGGCTGCCAGAATATTCACTTTCTTGCTATAGTCACATTGGGTGACTGAAGTCTCACTATTCCGCTTTTCTATTCCATCATGATTATGTTCACCTTTGAGTCACTTTGGCTGTTGCTCAGTAAGACTATTTACTCCTTCACTTTGGGCAGGATGGCTCTCCTAACATCATTTGGTTTTTCATTTTCAGCCTAAATTCAGTGAAGGCCTTTGGACCCAATGACCTTCTCATCACCAAGGTTGAGTCACTTGTAGATATCTCCCTCAAGGCATCATGGAAGCCAACTTAAAGATGTTTGTAAGTGATGTAGCCTTATTGCTTTGCAAAACAAAACATATCAAAATTTTAATTTGTAATTGATCAAGCATTTTTAAATAACACAAACATTCTTGTTGGAACCTGTGTACGCACTGAATTGCATCAACAACAGGATTTTCAAAAAGAGTTGTAGTTATTTATAATTGACAACGGCCCACATGGCAGAAACAATGTTCTGATTATAAACAATTTTCTGATTATAGTAGTCAGGATTCTCCAGAAAAATAAAACCAATGGGAAAAGTAAATACATTAAAACCGATGGGAAATATATATGTGTGTGTGTGTGTGTGTGTGTGTGTGTGTGTGTGTGTGTGTGAGATATATGGCATATATATGCATATATATGTTTACATTTCCTATTGGAGAATGAGAAAGAACAAGAGAATTTTGTGTTAAGGAATTGGTGCATGCATTCATCAGGCCAGCAAGTGTAACATATGCAGCTTATCTTGGCAGGCTGGAGACCTGGTGGATGTTATAGTTCAAATTCAAAGGTAGTTTATAAATCAAATTCCCTTTTCTTGAGAGGACTTCAGTTTCTTTTATCCCAATACACTCAGTTTATTAGATGACTCATCCACAATATGGAGTGTAACCTGTTTTACTCAGTGTACTAATGTAACTATAACAGTCATCTAAACAATACCTCCACAGCAGTATTCAGATTGGAGTTCAAGCAAATATCTAGATGTTATAGCTTAGCCAAATTGACAGGTAAAATTAATAATTGTGATAGCTGATTGAGTATGTCAATTTGAGAAGTTTGGTAAAGAGAAGCTTAGCTAAATCACTTCAGCAATTCCACACCTTAGGATGTGGCAGACCCACCCTATGGCAGCTCCATGACCTGGATGGTATAAAGGAGAATTGAGGAAAGATACTACTGTGTCTGTTCTTTGAAGGAACTCCAGTCTTTGCCTTCACCTTAGACATTATCTCCTGGCTTCCACATCATCTCCTGGCTTCCAGCACAGAATCTTCAGCTTCTGGCATGGATCCTTTGGCCTTCCAGTGTAGACCCATCAGCCTTCTGATACAAATTCACATGGGACACTGCAGTGAGCTCCAAACCTTTGACTCCTTGGTCTCCAGTGTACAGACAGACCCTTTGCACTCTTCCACATCTGACTGTGTAGGAGGCCATTGTAAGCCAATCTTGTAAGTTCATATGTATTTGTATATCTTGTGTTATATCTGTTTGTATAGTAAGTACTGACTGATATAACAATCATCCAATGAATGCTTTCATACCCTAGTCTGTCTGTTAGTTTTAAGCTTTTCCATTTCCATCTGCTTAAGCTAGCAAGCAGAATGCTCTGCATATCAAAGAAGACTAATATTATTGATTGACTACATAAAGAAATATTTTTTCTTCTCATTTCACATAGTGATCTGTATTATTCTAAGATAATTTCAATAGATATGTTCTATTCATTATTGCTTACTTTTTGAACTTAATGAGAATTATTTGCTACCAAGACTACCCATGTCAAAGTGATTATAATCAATTCCAAAGATATATTTTGATTGCAATAAATAGATCAAATGTTCATTAATATTGAAGTCAGTCTATCAGTGGAAATCTACTGTTCTTTGTTCATTTACTTTTATTAGCACTTAAAATTTTTCAGGTAAGACCTAAACTACATTAAGACCTTAAACTACTAAGACCTTAAACTACATTAAGAAATACTGATTTTTTAGAGAAGAAAAGGTTAGAAATTATAAAATGCTTGTATTGAAGGGAAAAGCAGTGTCATGAGAGAAGAAGGCTATTCCTGTCTAGGAAAATTACTCCCTGAATTACTCACTCACATTAAACCATTTGACATAAATTTCTTCTCCCATCTGTCTAAATGTCTTAAATTCCACTTTCTCTCAAAGTTCCTTTGTTTGTTGTCAAATTATTAATCTGTATTGGTTGGCTTATATCTGTAATTTTCTTTTATGGGAATAAGATTTAAATGTTTAATAGCTAATTTAAATTCAGCCTTGATACTGGAGATGTAGCTCACTGATAAAATACTAGCCTAGCGCATATGAGGCCTTTGGTTCAATCCCCAGTTCTTCAAATTAGGAAATAAATAAAATGTAAATACAGCTACATAAAATCTGTCCCTTTGATCTACTTTATAATAATCAATTTGGAAAGCAACAATAAATATTCTTGAAGAATTATAATCAAATAAGTCAAATAAATATCTTAGTTACTTTTCTTGTTGCTGGACAAAATACCCAACACCAAGTTAAAGAGGGAAAGATTTATTTTAGCTCAGGGTTTGTGAAGGCTTTTATCTATAGTAGGCTGACTCCAAGGCAGACCAGTGTGGCAGAGGGTCATGGTAGAGAACAGCAGGAAGCGACATGGGACTTTCTTCTTTTTTCCCTTTTTATTGGACCCAGTCTACAAGCAAACTGGTTAGTTCCAGTCATACAAATGGTGGGTATTTCCTCTTTAGTAAGTCCATCATCTATACCCAGAATTATCATAAACCAATCAGTGGGCTGATCTAGTATCACAAAACTATGATCTAGTCACTCCCAACTATGAGCACATGAAGCTTTGGGGAGACATCTAGATACAAGACTAATGCACATCCCCTTTATCCAAAATGCATTTAGTTCATCTGCAAGAGTTGTCAAAGTCCTAACAATTTTAGCATTGCTGAAAAATATAAGCCCAAATTCTCCTCAGAGATTTAAGGCAACTCTTAGCTGCAAGTTCCTTTAGAAATGAAAAGAAAGTTAAACATTTCCAACATATAATGACACAAGATAAACATTCCCATACTATAAGCCACAAATAGCAGGATAGAAAGGTATCAGGAGCAGTATTACATTAATTTAGGGAAAAATCATTTCACAATTAAATTATGATTAGGTCTAATTTTCCTGCCTACAGACTGGCTATGGCATTTTGAGACATAACTCCCATTTTTGCCTCTGGTCACAGCTAAGACCTCAATGGTCCCATGATGCCGTGACACTCTAGGGCAGGATTGCATCAGCTGAAGACATCCTGGTTTCTTGAGAATCCAGTAGTAAGAGAAAAGTTTCACCTGGTGATGAACAAATTCCTTATCAGCTTAATTCCTCCCATTCACTATTATAAGAATGCTCTCCTTATAGTCTTCCTCAACATAAGAACCACATGACCTAAGATCTTCATCTGAATAAGATCTGCATGGACATAGGATTTCTGCCAACTCCTAAGTCACCTAATGCTTCCTTCAATTATTGTGTGTACCCAGGAAATGGTGGCTAGCTTGGAGAGTCTTTGTCTTTGGCCACTCTGAGGCACTGACCTCCTGGCCCTTCATGTGCTTTGAAATTACACAAGTCTCTGTTCGCTCTTTTTTTTTTCTTTAGCCCTTGACATCCCCCTTTCTAGACAGTTGGAGGATTAATTGCCCTCCCATAGAAAAGAATGGGACCAAAACAAAACCAAAATCCAATGGGGAAAACATTAAATCCCATAGCTCTGTGTATCATTTCTGGGGTAATCTGTGGCAGGATGTGAACTTCAATGAGCTTGGGTGGGTCCACTCCTTTGGCATTGCATGGTACCCCTCATAGCTTTTCTCTTGGGGTGGCTTTGTTCACTCTTTGCAGCTTTCCTAAGACAATCCATGTTCCTGGTTTCTCCAAATTTTCATTATCAACTGCATTTTTGGCTTCAGATGCAGTCTCACACACTGACCTCCCATGGCCACACTGTCTGGCTTCCCAGGCCTTCTTCTGAAATCTGAATGGAAGTCTTCCTGACCACAATTCTTGCATTCTCCATGTGTCTAAAATCAGCACCACATGGATGATGTCAAGATCTGTTGCCAACTGGAGGAGTAGCCATGCTTCCTTCTCTCCTGGCTGCAGGGGTGGAGTACCTGGATTGCTAAACACTATGAACACAATCCTGAGGAACAAATTCCCTAGTCAACCACCATTCTGAAACATGGTGTCCTGGGCTGTCTTCTCAAGGTAAAGATTTTCATCTTTGTATTGTTGAGGTTACATAGGGTGGAGTCATGCTTGTGTTACCCTCAGTCCATCTTTTCTATTATCCTGTTCAAAAGTTTTTGGCTTTTTCATGCTAATTTTTCAGCAACCAAGTTCTTCCCTGCTTCCTCACTGCAGACTGTAATTGTACCAGTGCTTCCTTGCTGGCCAAACTCAAAATTTTTTAAGCTGTTTATTCTTCTGGGCCTTTTGCTCTTGATTCTCAAAGGAAAGCTGACTAGAAGCCCCCAGTAGTAGCCATGCCACCACCTCAAAATTAGACTGCTTTAAATTTTCTTACTTCATATTAACTAGTCCACTACCTTTAATCTCAGTCTCTCACTATGTATCTGGACACAGGCAAAATGCAGACAAATCTTCTGCCAAAACATAACAAACTACTGTCCAACTGCCAATGCACTACTTGTTCTCAACCTAAACCTGAGCCTGGTCTTTACTGGTTGCATTTCTATCAGCATTTTTTTCTTATGAACTCTGCCCAGAATCTCCCATAAAGTTTTGCACATAGAATTCTGGGGCTGGTTCTACAGCCAGTATCTTCAAACCTTTCTAAATTCCTCCCACAACTAGTTCCAAATGCTTCTGAACCATATTGTCAGGTATAATCACAGCAATGACCCCACTTCTCTTGTATCAAAAAATGTCTTAGTTATTTTTCTTGTTGCTGGGGCAAAATACCTAACAAGAGGAAATAACTTTAATATCTTAAAGAAGGAAAGGTTTATATTATTTCACAGTGTGTAGAGGTTTCCATCCATAGTAGGCTGGCTCCATGGCAGGACAGCATGGCAGAGGGTAATGGCAGAGGAGAAACAGTCTATGCCAAGGCAAAAGGAAGCAGCATGGGACTTCCTTCTTCTTTTCCTTTTTATTCCATCACATACCATCCAGGATATAAGTCTATTGGTTGGTGCCACCCACACCCAGGGTGGGTTTTCCCTCTTCAGTAAATTCATCATCCATACCCAGAACTATGTGAAACTAATCAGTGAATTAATCCTATATCATATACTCATGATCCAATATCACATACCTATGATCCAGTTACTCCCAAGAGCCACACCTATGAGTACATGAGGTTTTGGGGGGACATCTAGATATAAGCTGTAAAATAAATAAAGAAATTATAATTTTTGAACTGTTTTGTAAGTATATCTATAATTTTATTTAAAACTTAACTATATTTTAATCTATGAGAAATGTTTTTATTTTAGGATGAAACAGATTTAAGCTAACTCTTTGTTCTATTTTATTTTAATCCCAATCTAAAAATATACTTTAGTCCTAACAGGAACCTTTAGTATAGAGTCAAATTAGTGCATTCAAATTTATTTTAATTCTCAGATTTGTATATAAATGCAAATGTTCATACATAATTTCTATTTGAATAGTTCTTTGTTTCCAATTTACATAGTATCATTAAAGAAAGATATCATTTTTATTTTTGTTTTTTGGTAGTGAAGTTATTTTATTTTTTTCATTGTTTATTGGTACATTTTAGGTATGCAATATGATGACATTCATCATTGGGAATTTGTACCTTTACGTGATCTATCTTGGTTCTTATTTTTCCCCATTCCCCTGCCCTCCCTTCAACCCCTCCACCCCTCCTATTCACAAAGACTTTATTTCCAGTTTTTCCTTTTCTCATATTTTTTCCTTTTCCTTCTTTCCTTTCCCCTACTTCTCCCACTTCCTCTTCTTCTTTAGACCTTTTCTTCCTATTTCACATTATCTATTATACATTTTGATTCTTATTTACACTTTCAGTTTTTCACACCAGAGAAATGATTTGGTGTTTGTGTTAGATTTTCCTCGCCTTAAAATGCCTGCTACATAAAATGGCAGCCTTCTCTTTCCCATAATACTCTGCTTCCCACCTAAAAGTATAGCTTCGCCAGCCAAAGGATGACCTTCTTCTTCCCAATATGCTCCTCTTCCCCACAAAACAATAACCTGATACTTGCTACCTCCTAGCAACTAGTGATGTCACAGGCTTCTCCAATCCCTAGCCACTACATCACTCAACCCCACCCCAGCTCCTATAAGAAGCATTCCTTGTCCTGGCCATATCGCTCTCTCTCCTTTGTTTGGAGACAGCCTGGCAGATCATCCTTACAATAAAGGCTTGTTGTGATTCTGGTCTGGTCTTGGTTTTCAGCTCTTTTACCTGACAATTTGCACATGCATGTCCTATTTATTTCACTTAAGAGTATGACTATTCTTTCTGGAGTGAGGTGGAATCTCAGTGTTGTTTTCATCTGCATCTCTCAAAAGATCAGTGATGTTGAACATTTTTTGATATGTTTATTTATTATATGTTATTGCCTGAGAAATGTCTGTTCATTTCAGATGCCCATTTTTGAATTGGGTCTTT
>NW_004624761.1:9692031-9784168 GCF_000247695.1 Heterocephalus glaber
AAGATGGCCTTGAACTCCTGGGCTTCAGGAGTCTTCTCACCTCAGCCTCCAGAGTACTGGGATTATAGGTATATTCACCACACCCAGCTGACAATCATCTTTTTTTTTTTTTTTTTGTACTGGGGATCAAACTCAGGCTCTTGAGCCTGCGCAGCAGGCGGCGAGACCACTGAGCTAAATCCCCAGCCTTGTTAAGTTCTTTATATATTCTAGACAGTAGTCCTTTTTTTTTTTTTGTACCAGGGATCAAACTCAGGCTCTTGAGCTTGTGCAGCAGGCGGCGAGACCACTGAGCTAAATCCCCAGCCTTGTTAAGTTCTTTATATATTCTAGACAGTAGTCCTTTGAGGAACCGTTGGTAAAAAAATTTTTCCACATTGTAGGTTGTCTTTTAGCTCTGTTGGTGGTTTCTCTTGCAGGGCAGAAGCTTTTTTAATAGGATGAGATCCTACTTGTTCATTCTTTTTGCTAGTTCCCATGCTACTGAGGTTTTGTTTATAAAGTTTTTCCTATGCCAATGCCCTCAAGAGCTCTACTTAACCTATCTACCAGCAAGTTTAATGTTTCTGTTTTAATATTTAGATCTTCCATCTACTTCAATTTTAGTTTAGTGCATGGAAAAAAAATATGGGTCTAGTTTTAATCTTTGGCAGGTGGAAATCTAGTTTTTCTCGCACCATTTATTAAAGTGGCTATCTTTCATCCAGTGAGGATGGTTGGCTCCTTTGTCAAAGATGAGGTGGCTGAGTATGTCTGGAGTTGTTTCTGCATCTTCTAATCTATTCCAGTGATCCTCAGGTCTGTTTCAGAAAGACATCATTTTTAAATCCATACCTCACAACACATTTTGATACAGTGGGAATAGATGTAACTATCTAACTTACCATATATCCAAAATACGAATTTGCAGTCCCTAGAATTTAATAATGAATTCTAGGAACAAAGGAGGTTAAGAGTAGGAAAAATTTATGGAGAGAAAGATAGCTTTTGTCTAAGAGATACAATAGGTTGTCCACCCACCCTGTTTCTTAAAGGTGTTTTATAGGACAAAGCCATGAGTTCAAGGGTGGGAGAAAACTATAGTCAACTAGTAACATTACAAGTACACTCATTAGGTAATATTGATCCAATAGAACTATCACAAGGTGGCACAAAACTATGATCAACCAATAAGAGTATGACAAGTATAGTCACTTAAGTAATGACTGATTAAATGGGAATTTAATGAGGAAGCAAGTCAGGTAGCAGCAAGCCTACAAGGAAGGAACAAAGACTTTTGGTAAGGGATAGGTCAGGGATCTTTCCTGGAAGAGGAGGATAAGGTCCTGGTCCCCTACCCAGGTGATCCATACCTATTTAGAATATCAATCACTGCTATTCATCACTAGGGGAAGCACATAGATGTAATAGTTTCTCTTCTTTTACAGTGCTGACCTTCAGTGAATGTGTCTTGATTGTTTTCTATGTTGGATCCTCATGTTGGTTCTTTGAGGGCCAGCCCTGTTCAACTACCTACAAGGTATCCAATTAACTTAGCTATCTGCAATATTTTCATCTTGTATTTCTTCATAAAAATAGAAAATTATTTTAAGTATCTAATATCAGTCTGTAAATCTTTTGAATGTATAAAATATAAGAAATAATATATTATGTGCTATATTGGTTTGGGTTGTTTTTAGAATGGGTTGGTTATAACGTGTAGAAAATGTGACTTTTATATATGTTTCTATTTTTAAAGATTTATATAAAATTTCAGTGATGTAAAAATGCTACCTGATGAAAACTCCATTAATAGTTAACTCTTACCTGGTCTAGTAGAAAAGAACAAATCTCCAGGTTCTGCATGACTCATGAATGCCCAGAAAAGTCTACATGTATACGTCATCTTCCTTGCAGTTTTCTGTGTGCTTTTGCATTCAGTAGGCAAACAGGTATATAGTGTGAAACTTCTATTTCTTGCTTGTACAATGGATGAGTATTATTTCTCCTTTATATACTCTTCTTCTAAGTCACTGTGCATAGATAAGGCTCTAAGCCAATTTGATTCAATGGATGAGGGAGACACCCTATGATGGTGAAGCAAAACACAAAATAGGAACCTTTGTCTCATGTCCAACACACCTTAAGGAAAACACCTGACTTTTGGCCTTAAATAGATCCTCAGAATTTTCATTTCAGACAGGAAAAAAGAAAAGAAAAAGAAAAAGAAACAGAAGCAAACACTTCTGTCTTTTTAGGTACTCTATTTTAGCATTATTTTATTATAAAAATTAAGCTTATTTTCTATTAAACTATTAAACACCCATGCAATTCCATTCATGTGAATTCATATAAACTTTAAATTGTGCAGAAATCAAACACAGAGTTTATAAATTCAATGTTTAAAAAAATGGACTTATAAACTTCTACAATGTTCAGGTTATCACTTCTTTGGATTTATGTGGTTTAATCATTGTTGTTTATTTGTTTGTTTTACAGCCAGAATACAGGTGAAGTTTACCAGAAGATTAAATTATGACAGCTTATAAATTTAAAATATATTCTCTAAATTTAAATCATCTATGAAGATGACATTTTTCCTGAAAGAAAGGTGAGATAATCTGATAATCATGGATGTTACTACGTGAATATTTGTATCTGTTTCTTGTTTTAAAAGCAGTGCTGAAAGCACAACATTTTTTTTTTAATATTATGGATTTCAGTTTTTAGAGAAGCTTTAGATTTCTAGCAAAACTAAGTGGAAGGTAACCATAGTCATTTTTCTATGAGTCACCATATTATTCCTTCAAAATATGCAGTGACATCAAGGTATTGAAAAATAATAAAGCAAAATAGAATTTAAGTAAGACAATGTGATTTCACAAAAAAATTACTGGTTAACATTTAATTGCACACAACTAATCCCTCTTTAAAAAGTACATTCTCGTAAGTCCTTGCCTTTGATTGAGACCAGCTAACTTGGATTTCATTCTTCTCTTAACTGACTTACATGATTTTCCCGTTTTGAACATAGATCACAAAGTCTGATATTAAGTAGATCCTCCATACCTTTCTAACTTCGTATCTTTCCACATTCCCCTTAGCAATTATTATCTGTAAATATTGACTCTATTTTAAGAATTTTAAAAAGGAGGTGAAAAGACAGGTGAAGCTCTTTTGGACCTAATATGCTGTTTTTTTCTGCTTCCTGTTCATGCACACTCTTGTGCACATTTTCACATCTCACTTCTCCATCTGACACCTTCAAATATCTGCTAAAATAATCACATTTTCAGAGACATTTCCATTTATTCAAACACATCCAATTATCTTTTCTCATTTTCTGCTCTACAACTCTTTTTTCTTCAATCATACTTAACAAATTTTATAATTTCATGAATGTTTAGTTGTTTTATTTTTGATTTGCTCACCAACCTATAAGCATTGAGAAGGCAGGGAACATGGCTCTGCTGTTCACCATTGAATATATTGAGCCTGGTCTAGGATCTTACCAATGGTAGGTACACAATAATTTTCTAATATCACCTTGAGGATGTGAAAATATTTGCTAGTAAACAAGGAATAAATCAGAAGTATTGAAGATAAGCTCTGGCTAAGATAAAAATATATACAAATAGAACCAGGGATTTAGCTCAGTGGTGCTGCTGCCTGCCTTGCAAGCTCAAGGTCCTGAGTTTGATCCTTGGTACCAAAAATAAAAAATAAAAATAAAAATAAAAAATAAAAAAATAAATTTCTAATTCTTGGGGCTGGGATTTGGCTCAGTGGTACAGCTACCTGCCTTGCAAGCACAAGGTCTCAAGTTTGATCCCTGGTACCAAAAGAAAAAAATATATATGTATATATGTCAAATAAATGGGTTTATGTATAACAAAAGGTGAGGGAGAGGGAGAGAGGGAGAGGGAAAGGGAGAGAGAGAGAGAGAGAGTTTCCCCATTTCCCCATTTCCATGCCACTGCCTGGGCATGTATTCCACACTCAGTGGCTGGGCAATAAAATTTTCTTTATTTAATTTATAAACACATATGAAATTAAAGTTTTGAAACATGCTTGTGTGTGTGTGATACAATTTTCCATCTTTCTCTTCTGTTGTTGCTACAAGAATCACATACTAAAGTTTGCCAACTCTTTCTGAAGACATTTCCTCTATTTCTTCTGTCTAATTCTAGTAAAATCTTTACCATATAGTAAAGCAAAGTCACCTACAGAGTCCTTCCTTTTGAAATATTGTTCTACAACATTTTATAATCCATTTCATTTCTGTTTCTCAGCTAGTTAGATTTTAAATTGATCTGTTTCTCTATTTCCACCACTGCAACACCCACACATAATACCTAAAATATTTGCCAGAAGCTTAGAGTTCATATTTCTTCTTACTTTTTAGCTGAACCCTATTATCCTTTAATAGGTCATCTTTGCTGACATACAAGACATACACTCCTATTTTTACAAGATAGGTAGATAGAAGATAGTTAAAAATAGATCTCTCTCTCTCACACACACACTTTCTCTGGATATATTTCATTCAATACACATTTCCTCAATTATAATTCGTATGACATTTAAAATGAGGCAGAAGTATTTAAGAGATGATATTATTTCATTTACTTGACAAAGAAGTCCTCTGATAGGCCTTGTGTTTTGTGGTTAAGATAATGGATGCGCAGGAATATTTGGTAATCTCTTCCAAATACATTGTCAGTAGGTGGCAGAAATCAGATTTATTTTAAGGTATTTTGCCTCTAGATTCTATTTTTTAAATTTTGGATTTGTGAGACAAAATCTTGCTATGTAGTTCAGGCTGGACTTGGTCTCACTATGTAGACCCAGGCTGCCCTCAAACTCACAGCTATTCTTCTGCTTCAATTCAGCCTTCTGAGTGCTGGGACTACAGGCATGTGCCAACTTACCCAGTAACCATGATTTCTTTAAACTATGATCCAGAATTATGCCTATTGATTGATGATGAACAACCACATCTCACTTTTGGGTTCAGTGATTAAGAATCAGGTTTAGCTAGGAAGAGATGATATTCCATTTATAATGATAAAATTGAAGCTCCTACTTCTTTTATAGGTCAATGACATGGGATTTTGGGAACCAGTTTACAAAACTAAATATAACTTGATCAAAACTAGTAAAGTTTTATATATTTTTTCTGTACAACATAATCTCATGGTTTCTTGTTACTTATTCAAGAAACACAATAACACACAGCAGATATTATTACAAACTGACTTCCACATTATACTACCTTGTCTCCCTTATGAACTAACAAATGCATAGATTAAAGTAGACTGTAGGCACTCATAAGCTTTAGTCTGCATAGACCATTTATTATCTTACTTTAATTTGATCAATTGTACATCTATACATAATCTAGATAGCTGTGCCTTCCCATTTTCTTTTTTCATTCCCAGAAAGAAACAGATTATTATACAAAAGAGCTGAACACAAATGTATTTCATCAATCCATATATCAAGTTTCCATTTTCCTGAATATATTTGTTTCTTGGATTCTAAATACTTTAACCATAGAGCAGCTTTTAGTTCTGATTTTCAAAATCTATGTGAACAAGCATGCCTGCTGATAGTATATTTGATTTAGTAATGGAAAGAAGTGAGGGTAATTTCTCTTGGAGAGCTAGTTTACTGGTATTTACAGAGAGACATTGGAATATATTTCTAAAAATCCTCTGATTCTTCTACATAAGAAAATGTAAAAATCATTTAATATTATGAAATAATACTTTTATAAGCCCTCTGTGTCCTGTAATTCTCTTTTCTCATCTTTGTGTCACTGTGAGGATATTTACATGAAAATAGTTTTCTGTTGCTAAGAGTTCATCTGTTCCTGCTGCTTGCTTCTCACCTGAAGTCACAACTCTCTGTATATCCTAAGCATCTCTATATAAGCCAATTTCAGTGACACAAAGTATTTAACTGAGAAATAAACAGTAGGAGCAGATGAAATTTAAAAACTAAATATTAAACCTTGTGAAAATGTACCAATTAGTAAAAATGCAATTGAGAAATATTTTATATGTATTTCTTGAACTATTTCTCAACAGAAGCTTCTGTTTTTCATGATGTTTCAATGTACTTTGTACGCAGGCTAGTTAAACATGGTTTATTCACTGTTCATTATGCCAAGTTTCTTTTTATACTTCTGTTTATATTTAGAAGTCTATCCCAATTCAGTCATTTTTAATTATATAAAATCTTGTGCTAAGATTCATATGGAGAAGTACGTCCTCCTTGAAATCCATTGAAGTCCACTGAGTAAAGGAAGAAAAGAACAGATGGCCATAGGCTCTGTGTGGACTCACATGGAGACTAGCATAGTCCTTAAATATCTTGGGCTATTAAATAAACAAGTTCCATGTTTAATTTTAATTCCACTTACCTTTTTTACTGGTTTTGTCATGATGCCATAAATTACACTTTAGAGATTGATTTCAACACTTTATAACCTGGATGGTTTTCAGTCCAATTTTTTGGATAATTTTAATACCAAGTAGAAACAAATTAAAAAGCTGATTTATTCCTTACCCTTTTATTATTTTCATTAGGTCACTTAGAAAAATACAATAGTTTCTGAAATGTTTCTTTTTTAATTATCAACTAGTTTAAATAATTTTTTTTCACTACTTAATGTTTGTCCAGTACTGTAGCAAGTGATAGAGACACCATAATAAGGTGATATCTTTTTAATAAGAGATAAATAAGCAAATGGCTCAATGAAGTTTAATAGTTTTATGAGAAATGTGTGCATTTTTAGAAAAATATGAAAAAAAGTACACAATTCTGCTTGAGGATAACTAGAAAGACTTCTTAGTGAAGTATAGCAAATTCTGTTTCTTGAAAGGTATGATTTAACCAAATGAATTTAGGGAAAAATAAGGGAAAACATAAGTAATACTGTAGTTAAAACAATGAAGCTGCAGAAATCACTCCTCTTCAATCATGAACAGTATGCTGGAGCCATTCCTTCTCCCACTGTCCTAAGAGAGGTAGAAGATAAAAAATCCAGAAAATTTTGATGCTCAACAAGAGCACATGAGTTGGATCTCTGCAATAGCCAACTTGACTCCATCTTGCATCTCAATGCCATTTTTACCAGTGCTTAAACAAAGTGTTTGTGCTTAAACAAAGCACCCCAAACCCCCACATCTTGCTTGGAAGTAAACTTGCTGCAATTCCACAATGCTTTGTAGCTCACCTATTGTGTAAAACTTCCTTGTGCCCACCTCTAACCTGGCATGGTTCTGCTTCTGTAAGATTCTGCTTTCCCTGCCCTGAGTCCTCCCCAGCTGAAAACATGATTCAAAATGAGAAATCAAACTGCTTCCCATTGCCAAGGTAACATTCTGGGTGCTAGCTCCTCCTTGGCCGCTGGCTATAATAAAGGACCTCGAATCTGGCAGAGAGTGTGACACATCTCTATTCTTCTAGCTTGCTCATCCATAACAGCTGGAGACCCCAGTGAGATGGCCACAATGGATAAACTGGCCTTACTGTGATCCCTCCCATCTGTGGCAGCAAACTATAGGGAGGTGCACCCTGAGACATTTCAGGGCCCCATAGTCTCACTGCCGACACTGAGGGGACTGCGGAGAGGCCTGAGATACCCTCCAAATTTTCTGGAGTCCATCTGATCTGCAGGTAAGGATCCTTCTGGTTCTGGTGGGGAACATTAGTCCTTGATGAAGGCATTCCCTGGACCCCTTCTAAGGTCAGGACATGACTGAGGTAGGATCTCTGACCCTGGCAGGAGGTCACCACCTCAAAAAGATGCAGTCCAGAGATTCTCCTGCCTTTCAGGAAGGCCCCTCCCAATGGGGCAGGACTGGGAACCCACTCATTCCTGGTATATGTTCCCTTTTCCACTTTCTGACCTCTAGAACTGAAAAATCAAAAATCCATCATTCTCTGAAAGCCCCAGGTTCTTATTTCCCTGATAGAGTTGATCTTTAAGAGTCATCTACCGACCTGTAATGACTGTCAACAGTTGATATTGAACCTGTTCACCACTAAGAAGTGGGACAGGATTAGGCTTAAAGCTAGAAAGGGTTTATGGGGAGGATTCAGAGGAATAGGCCAACAAATTGCAGAAGCAGGTTTCCCCTCGGACCAGCCTAAATGGGATCCAAATTCTTTGTGGGGGGCAGACTTTGCTCACCTTTCACCAAAATTTGTTACATAGGATTTGAGCAGCAGCTCAAAAATCCATAAATCTGTCAAAAAGAACTAAAATAATGCAGGTACTAGAAAAGTCACCTGCTACATTCCTAGAGAGACTCAGAGAGGCCTTCTGGGTTTACACCCCATTCAAGCCCTCTGCTGCAGAAAACAATAGAGCTATAAATTTGGCTTTTGTTACTAAGCCTACACCCAATATTAAGAAAAAATAATAAAAATTAGAGATTCCCAGAAATAAACATGTCTCAGCTCAAAAGGTATTTGACAATAGAGATTCAAAAAAACAAAAATTGGCTGGCTTGGCTGCAGCCATCAGAGGAGACCCCACAGGACCCAACCCTGGAAAGCCCAAAGGACTGGTGCCTAAAAAGCCAGGAGGACACCACAGGCTTTCTGCTAAGATACTATTCTTCTCCTAGACTGGAAAAAAAAGATTCAGACTGAAGAGGTCAGGTATCCTTCTCTCTTGGCCCCCGGAACCCATGGTACATGTTAAAATAGGGTGCTAATGGGTCCCTTTCCTGGTGTACACTGGCACCAAGAGGTCAGTGTTAAAACCTCCGCTGGGAGAGCTTTCTTCACAAACCATTCTCATCTGGGGGCACAGGAACAGTCCAAAACTGCTCACTCATGAGTGAGCCACTGGTGAGCCTGGGATCAAAACAAGTTACTCACACTTTTTCTGGTAATACCAGACTGCCCTTTCCCCTTGCTGGGATGAGACCTTGACAATACCTCATCTCTCAAAAGGCAAGACAGGGGATAGCCCCTCACATTAAAAACTTGATGAACTTTGGGATATTAACTCCCTGAAAGTCTCCATGAAACATCCCATTCCTGCAGGTGCAAAAACCAGAGACATCAGATTATAGGCTGGTTCAGGATTTAAGAAAAGTTAACCAGAGAGTGGTAACTCTACATCCTACTGTCCCCAACCCATATACTCTCCTGAGTTTGTCTCTTGAGCACCAAGTGTATACTGTGCTAGATTTAAAGGATGCTTTTTTCAGTGTACCCCTTGCCCCAGCTACCAGCCTATCTTCACTTTTGAGTAGACTGACCCAGTTTCCAGTGACTTCTGACAGGTTACCTGGACCTGGCTGCCTCAAGGATTCAAAAATACACCCACCTTGTTCAGTGAGGTCCTCCAAAAAGACTTGGTGAGTTTTCTATCCCAGCACCCTATCCTCACTGTGCTTCAATATGTAGATGATTTGTTATTAGATGCTACTTACTATTCAAAATGCCTGCAGGGGACATGAGAGCATTCAGCTACTAGAGGAGTTGGGCTATCATGTCTCGGCCAAAATGACACAACTCTGTGGCCATAAAGTATCATACCTGGGGTATAAAATCTCAAAAAAAAAAAAAAAAAGAAGAAGAGCTTTGTCCCAGGCCAAAAAAGGGCCATCCTCCAGATACTCACACCAATTACCAAAAAACAGGTACAAAAATTTCTAGGTATAGCTAGATTCTGTCCCCTATAGATACCTGGGTTTGCTGAGATAACATGGCCCCTATATTCTGCCATGGGAAAAAATCAACCCCAGTAAAGCACAAAATTGGATTTGGCTGTGTTACCAGATGGTGGATCATGAGCAATTCTTCCCAGGTACTTGGTGTCCTGAAAAAAGAATTGGACAAGACATACAGAAGGTCTAGCAGCAATGTCTATTGAACATGGAAAGAAAATATGTTATAGAGGATCAAAGTGGGTGACTGAACAGATTCACAGCAGCCAGGAAGGACAAAGAAAAGGGAGTTTTCTGTATCCAAAATTCCTGGAATGGTTTCTGCTCCTATGAAAATAAGCACTGGGACAGGGAGCCCTGAGCCGTGGTTACCTAGCAAACAGAACATTAAGCAGTGAAAGTTTTGAGGAAGGCCTTCCAGGAGGGAAAACAGATAAAAAGCTGTTATGGCTTGTGTTTAGATGTCCCTCCAAAGCCTCATGCAGATGAGGTGGGGATTTCTTTTTCAGAGGTAGCTGAATCTGGAATGTGATTACTAAACCAGTACACTTGAGTGATTGGTTTGGCATCACCTAATCACAGTAGTCTGGATGGGATAAAAGGAGCAGAAAGATGCTGTTATGGCCCCTTGTTGCTTTTGCTACTGTTTGGGCACCATGAACTGTTTCTCTTATGTGATGCCCCTCTGCCATATGCCACTCTGCCTTGGAGCCAGCTGCTTATGGACTGAAACCTCTATGGACTGTAAGCTAAATAAACCTTTCCTGCTTTGATTTTGGCTATCAGGCATTGTGTCTCAGCAACAAGAGAAATGTAACTAATACAGAGGCTAAAGAAACAGGTTAAGGTTTGTAGCCTGCATGAACGGGTCACGAAGGGATGAAGGAATAGCATGGGGCTGTGAGACAGGGAGGAGTAATTTTCCCTGACTAGGAATCACCCATCTTTTGTGGGGAAGGCCTGATATTGATTATGCTTAGAAAGGGGAATAGGCCAGAGTGAAGCTTGAAAGGGAAACGTATTGACCCTTAGGGACATGGAGGGAGAGATTAGCAGATTTGTTTGTAGTTTTATCTACAAAGGCATTTTCAGCAGCTATAGGGTCTGAAAGTCTCTAGTGTTCCCTGAAGTGAAGCACAGCTGGCTGTTTTGGTAGGAGAGTAGCAGCCTGAAAAGGGCTTTGATGAATGAGAAATTAATGAATGAAGACCCTCAGGAAGTGAGGAACACTTTTTCTGCCCATATCGCAGCATGATTATGTAATATATGAAATGAATACTTTAAGTCTGTATAGATGCTAACTTGTAAGCTAGTGTAAGAGCACAGATCAGAACGATTAATTCAGCCTGTTGAGAGGTCATGGATGGGGAAAGAGCTGCAGCTTCTATGATAGAGTTTTGGGAGAAAATAGTGTACCCTGTCCTGGCAAGGGAGTTGGAAGTGGGATTGTATGAACTCCTATCAATAAACCAGTTGTGGTTAGGGTTTTGTAGGGAGAAGGTGGAAATGTGATGAAAAGGAGAGGTTGCCAAATCAGTCAGAGACATGCAGTCTTCTGCTTCAGGCTTTTTAGAACGGGGTGATGAGTTGATAAAGTGTGTGGATTAAAATTGGGCCCCAGGGTGACTATAACTAGGGGAGTCTTCATGAAAAGTGTGTAGAGATTTGAATAAGGTGAACTGTGGAGAGAAAGTGTGACAGGTGGGATGAAGACACCAGTCCTTGAAGGTTATGGGAAGAGTAAAAAGTGAGTGGAGCCTGTCTAGTGATTTTGAATGTCTCTAGGAGTAGCAGGGCTGCAGCAGCAGCCACCCATAGGTATTGTGGCAAGCCTGTGTTAGTGGGTTCAAGCTGTTTGGACAGAGATGCAATCAGACTTGAGCTGGAACTTTGTGTTAGAACTCCTAGTGCACATCTCCTGTTCTTTACTCTATAGAGGCTGAAGTGTTGGGTGAGGTCTGGGGGGGTCAAAGTGGGAGCTGTCTTTAGGGTCTTTTTTAAGGTGTATAAGGATGAGTTGCAGAAGGTTTTGTGATCTAAGGGCTCAGTAGGGTCTCCCTTTGTGTTGTAGAGGGTTTTGGTGAGGAGAGCAAAGCTGAGAACACAGATACAGAAATATCCTAGTATGATGAAAAAGGAAAGGAGTTGTTTCATAGTAGGAAGTGGAATCTGGCAAATGAAATGGACATGATCTGAAGGTAGGTCTCAGGTACATTTGTGGAGAATGAAGTCCAGATATGTGACAGACAGGAAAGAGATTTGGGCCTTAGAGAGGGAAACATGATATCCCTTGCAGTCTAGATGTTGTAATACTAAGAGGGTATCTTTATGGGGTGCCTCAGAGGAAAGCCTGCAGAGGAAGAGGTATGATATAACTGTATGATATAAGAGGAAAAGGGGTAAAAGGAAAGCAAGTCATGGGTAAGAGGCTGACCAAAGCAGTGTGGTTAAGCCCAAAAACTGTATGTCAAGATGGTTCAGGTCAGCTGTTGGGCTTGACAAGTGTCAAGGTCTGTCCAAGTAAAGGTAAAGAGAGGCTGTGAGGAAGGATGCAGGTGATGCAGTGAGAAAAAACAAAGTAATGAGTGGTAGATGGAGGGATGGAGGACAAAAGTATGTAACAGTTAGGCACCACATAGTTATGAGGACAATCTGTGATAGCTCAGAGATCTTGATGCAGCCTATAAGACTCATCTGCCTTTTGTACCTGGAGAATGGGGGTTTTGTCATGGGGGTTAAGAGACCATGTCAGAGTAGGTGAGAGATGATGTATTGTAAGCCTTTTAAAGGAAGGTCAGGGAT
The DNA here is from genome assembly GCF_000247695.1 of Heterocephalus glaber. The sequence goes on from NW_004624761.1 coordinate 9,704,508, forward strand.
TGGGTACTGTCATTGGACAGGGTAGGGGTGGTCAAGCTTGAGAGGGAATGGTGAGTGGTTGCTTGGATGAAGTGAAGGATGAGGTGGAAGTATCCCAGATACTGGAGATGAGGTGAATGGAAATAATGGAAACCTTGGGGAGATCAGAGGAGACAGTAGGCTAACTATGAGTGTTGGCTGTGTCCCAGGGATGGTCAGAGTAAAATGTCTCACACTAAAAAGGGAAGAGAACTGGTGGAGATGACAAGGAATGAGTGTAGGGAAAGATATTGATCCAATGGACACAACATTGTGGAAGTCTGGAGATCTTGCTGTCAATACCCACAACAATAGGTAGAGATAGAAAAACTGGTCCTTGAACAGAAGGAAGGATGGAATGGCTAGTGCCTATATAGATCAGGAATAGGATGGACTTATCCTCCACTGTATAAGTTACACAGAAGTTGGCATTTGAGATGGTCCAGGTGGTCTCTGAGGCCTCCAGTCAGAGTCAGTCATTGGTGACTAAGCCAAGAAGGTCTGAGAAGGAACTTGTCAGGGCCCCTGAGGTTGTGGCCTAAAAGCAACTGCCAATGCTGGGCAGTCTGAATTCCAGTGGGCCCCTCCACAGGAAGTATACAGCTTTGAAGGAAATCCCAAGATGCTGGCAATCCTTAGCCCAGTGACCATTCTGGTGACATTTAAAGTGTGGCCCTGGAGGGATACCTCAAGTCAGGGGCACCTTTGAACCCCTTGTGGCCAACTCAGTTGTTGACATTGAGGGGGTTCTTATGGCAGAGGCATTACTGCAGCTCAGTAATACACTGCTTTGGAACACTTTCATCCCTGTTGTTAAAAAGTTAAGGGCAAATTGATTAGCTTCTGCTGTGTAGTTTGAGGATCAGTTTCCAGTTTCTGTAATGTTTTGTGAATATTTAGAGCAGATTGAGTAAGAAATTCATCTTTAAAATAAGTTGACCTTCTGAGCCCTCTGGATCAAGGGCCATATAACATCTGAGGGTGGCAGCCAAGCAGGCCATGAATCGAGCTGGATTTTAATCTTTTGTCTGTGTGGTTTCTTTAAGTCTATCATAATTAACTGCCCCATGTCCTGCCTTGCAGAGTCCCTCAACTAAACAAGTAACCATATAGTTTTGGCTTTTGAGAGCCAAGAATTGTCCTTCTTCATCTAGCTGGTTAAAATCCCAGTTTGGGTTGGTTCAGGGAACAGCCACAGATCCCTTCTGAAGATTGGGCTCAAGGAATCTGCAGTAGTCTTCAGCAATTTGGGCCAAGAGCCAAGCACTTTCTTGTTCCTTGGATGAGAGAGTTGAGGAGAGGATAATATTTAGATCATCCCAGGTAATGTTGTGTAAGATATTTGAGCTCTTGATTATATCTAGTAAGGCCTGAAAAAGGAACCTAAATGATGATTGATCTGAGAGAGATTGGACAGGGAGAAGGGAACATGGACTCGAAGTATACTCTCTGTTCCTGCTAGTCCTTGAAGTGAGAATTGGGGAGTGAGGGTAGGGAAGGGGCTCTAAAATGCAGTCAAGACTATTAGGTTGAGTTGGATTGGGCATAGTATATGGAGGAAGGTCAGCTCCAGTGGGCAGCATCTGGTATATGGGAGGTTTGGCAGGGAGAGCAGTGGCAGAGGACTCAGCAAGGAACTGACTAGAAGTGACAAGAGGCTCAGAGAGAGACTGAGAGGTAGCTGTGGTGGGAGGCTCTGGGGGAGGGGGACCAGCAGTCCCTGCAGTAACAGTGAGGGGAGGGAGGGAGAATGGTCCCTGCAGCTGCAGCAGGAGGTACTGAGAACTTCCAGGGGAAGTGAGGTCAGTTGGATCTGTTGTTAGGGTAGAGTCCTTTTCAGGTAGAGGCAGTGTAGGTGGGAAGGAAAGAAGAAGGATTTGAGAAGACTCACAAGAAGTACACAAAGTGAAAATGCTACAAAATATAAAGAATGACTGAACATAAGGAGATTCTAACCATTTGCTCAGCCTCTGGCAGTAGGTGTCTAAGTCCCACAGGATGGAGAAATCAAACGTGCTATTCTCTGGCCACTTAAAGCCATTTTCTTGTTTATATTGTGGCCATATAATGTTACAGAATAATATCAGACATTTAGGCTTCAGATCAGAATATATGCAGAGATTTTAGATTTTTTAGTAGGCAAGGAAAGAGAAATAGAAGGGAAGTTCTCCATTAGGCCAAAGAGAGATTTTCTGTCACAGTTGGTGTGACAGAACAGCAACAGGGTCCACAATGGATGTCCCCAACTGTGACCAAGGCTGTGAACATGGGTGAGTGGCCAAGATGGTCATCATCATGATTGGTCCACTACCAAATGGGAAGGATAATTCTTTCCTGGAATTTTTGGTACCAGCACTGGGTTTAAAACAGTCTCTCTGCCCTGGCAAGTAACAGGAGAGAAAGAAAAGTTAAGGAGTGGAGAAGGTAAAGCTATGGAGCAGCTGTAGTGACAGCAGCAGCCACTGTGGTAAGGATGGGAGATGGTCCCTTACAGGTACAACACAGCGGGGGGGGGGAGAGAGAAGGAGGGAGAGAGAGAGAGAGAGAGAGAGGTCTTGAAGCTTCAGAGACTATAAAAATGGATAGGAAGTTTAAAAGCAGGGAAAAGGTGGCTAGAAGGCACAAAAAAAAGCCTTATCCAATCTGAAGCCTGTTGAAATGGGGGAGGCGGGGAGCTGAGGAGCTGCCTGGAGTGCTGAAGCAAAATCTGAAGATCTATGTTGCCAAGTGGGCTCATTAGGCCATTCAAGATAGGGTATAAAATCCTCCAAGTAGACTACCCTATTCCAGGTTTTGTGCACCAAAATGTTACAAATGATGTATGTGAGGCCACTTGGAGACAGGCTTTGTGAGAAAAGAGATTTATTCCAGTCCAGATGTGAACAGAGATTGAAATCGGGGGCTGATTTCAGCAGCTAACTTGGAAAGAAAACTACATTTATATAGGTTTTTGGTAAGGGGCTATGATCATATGAAATGTTTATGATTAAGGGTACAAGGATGGTCAGCGCAGGTATGCAGACAATCCCTGAGATTTTTTGATCTAGGGAGACTGTATACTCCATCCTAAATTTTCTCTATGGTCATTTATTCTGTTAACAGAGAAAATCCTGTTGTTTCCTGAGAACAGCATGTTTGCTTGTGAAGGTCTCACCTGGGCCAGGCATGACAAATATATTTTTAGAAATTATACAGTTAAATTCTCACACAAATTTCATCTTAATATTCTGTTAAAAAAGAGGGAAAATTCTGATAGAAAAAAAACCAATTAAAGCATGTAGTTATTGAACTTTTAGTAGATATAAAGGATTCCTATCTGTCAAGAGCCATTCTACATAATTTTGGGGAAAAATCATTTCACAATTAAATTATGATTAGGCCTAATCTTCTTGCCTATAGGCTGGCTGTGACATGCTGAAACATAACTCCATTTTTTCTCTGGTCTCAGCTGAGACCTCAGTGGTCCTGTGATGCAGTGACACCCAAGGGTGAGATTACATCAGCTGAAAACATCCTGGTTCCTTGAGAACAAAGTAATAAGAGAAAGGTTTCACCTGGTGATGCACAGATTCCTTATCAGCTTAACTCATCCCACTTACTGTTTCAAGAATGTCTTTAGTCATCTTACTGTCCTAATCAATGTAAGCTTCTCATCAACCTAAGATCTTCATCAGCGATAGATCCACCTGCTCATAGGATTACTGCCACACTCTGAGTCATCTGATACTTTCTCTGATTATAGGATCCTTGTAAATTAAAGATTATTGCCTCCCTCTGAATCATCTCTTATTCCCTATGAATCCAATAAATAGTGGCAAGCTCAGGGTACCTTTGCCTTTGCCATCCAAAGCAGTATTGATCAGGCCCAGGACCCAGCTTCTTCTCTAAGTCTCATTTCTTCTCTTTATTCTTTAATTTGCCTTGTGATATCATGGCTCACAGAAGACCATGACCCACTGCAAGGGTGCTGGTAATGTTCCCTTTCCCTGTTCCCTACACCTATCAATAATAAAAATAATAGTAACAGCAACAACCATGACAATCATTAATGACAGTATTATGCTGGAGTGTTATTCTGAAGGTGGTTTCTTGGTTCTTTCTATCCTGAGGAAAAAATTCAACAAGACAAGCACAAATGGTAGTAATGGGGACTGTCCACATCCCACAGCCCCCTGCTTAAGGGGTATGACAAGGGACTAAAGACAATTTTGTAAACAGGGGTTTGGAGGTCAGTGTATCTGTTGGGCAAACACAAAAACTCCCCAAGCATGCCACTATTTATAGAGAACACATCAGAAGGAGTGGTGACTCAAGGAACATTGATGGTGGGCACCACAGGCTAGTAAAAGAGTAAAGCATTCCTGTAATATTGAATATATGTCAATAGGCAACCTAAGTTTTCCCCTAAAGTGGGACTTTAATCTCTACTGCATTGTTCTGAAGAATCAGGTCTTGAGCTTATGTTATCTTGCCCTATGAGCTTTGTGAGTCTTCCTGCCATGACCAGGAAGAAGTGGAATATCTGCATATCAATTGGCCCAGAGGGCAAAGTACACTTGTGCCTCAAACTCTTCTAGCAAAAATTTATATACTGTGAGCCTCAATATCGTAGCAAAGCTTTACTAAATTTAGGAGAACTTTAGTGGTGGTGCATGACTGTAATCCCAGCACTTAGGAGGCTGAGGCATGAGAATTGCCATGAGTTCAAGCCACACCTGGGCTACATAATGAGTTCAGGACCTTCTTGAAATACAAACTGAGACCTGTCTCAAAAAAAAGTTACGTCCTACAGCATGAGTGTTGACCATCATGAAGGAGGGCACACAGTGGCCAAAAACTCAGGGTGGACTTTCCTTTTTGTGTTACCTACCCCTAGGGTTGACATTAGGTCTAGGCCATCCTATTGAAAAACCATCTCAAATTCTCACAAGAAATTCACCTGCAAGGCATTGGGAAATGTTCTGAGCTTGTGTCCTGGGATTTTGGGAGGTAGGTCACACCTACTTCCCCAGCCAGGTTGGCCATGCCCTGATCTCCTGCCTTATTAGGATGCAGTGTTGGAAGACTCAAAAATATATAAATGATACTTCTGTAAATACTAACTTGCTGGCTTGTAGTCATTCTGTTACAGTTGAATGGGCCAAAAATAGTCCAGGTTCTGGCAAGGAACCTGTTTATGACAAGGAAAGAATTGCTAAGTGTATAGTCTGTATTAAGTAGTAAGTAGCTATGCTTATTTAAGATCACTGGGAAAGTAGCAAGAGGAGTAAGAAAAGGGACAAAAAGAGAGTGATAACTCAAGTTTTGAGAATTTAAAGCCCAGACACCTCTGAATTTAGTTGCTTCTTACTGAATCTCTTGCTGGTGCCAGTGCTCTGTTGCCTAGGGCATGGTGAACTCTTAGGCTTTTATTTTATTTTGTACCTCTTTTAGACAATGTAAGCATGGGTAACAATTAAGGTGGTGTTTATAGTTGAATATAGGGAAGAGAGTGACTCACTCAGCTCCTTTGTTTATAACTGTACTATTCCCCTCAGAGAGCACTGGTCCCCGAAAATCTTTGAGGGAAGCCACAGGAGGAAGTTCCTTTTTCTATAGATACTTCCAGCTGCACAGAGGCATTAGCTCATTAGCCCTACCTATGCAAATCAAGGAACTCTGGCCCTGCCTGATGTGTGAGTTCAAGGGAGCCAAGCTCTTCCTCTGAAGATTTCTTTACAATTCATAAATGTTGAAGCAGGTTTTAATCTTGAATTATGCTTATCACCAGTAGTTTGACAGCTGTCAAACAAGAAGAAACAAATTTGAGTAAGAGATTAAATGTGTAAAATCTAAAGAGTAATGCTATGAGAACCAATAAGGGCCATGTCCAGGACAGTAACCAAAATGTCCCAATCCATGACTCAAATAGATTTTATGGATCTTGGAAGTACAGTTAGCTGGTTTTTGTGTTGTGTCTCTTACTAATTTAGACCTATCGACAAAGAAGTATATTTTCTTACACAGGTATTTACTGATTATTATCTCTACTACAGGTAATTTTTGAATAATGCAAGATGACAACAAAAGAAACAGAAAAGATCGAAAAGATACCATGTTATAACTTGGAACAATAATCTTATCTTATCTACTTGTAGTAGTATATTCACACAATTTATGTAGAGGGAGCAGACTTTTATTTCTCTAGTTCACCAGAGTGCTTGATGCTTTCTGAAAAAAAAACTTGAGGTCATCTATTGGTTCACAAGAGCATGAAGTTTGCAGCCCTTTTTAACTTCTGGTGTCTCAGGTGGTTTGAGTTTTACCCTGAAGAGATGAATCCAACTATCCATTCCCTGTGTATTAATTACAGAAGGAATGGTTAGTAGGGTTGTAAAAGAGGTTTCCATTTGGGTAAAAATTGGTCCTGGGGTCAACTCTTTTTATAGGTCTTGATTAGGGCAAACTTTGGACTGGAAATTATTGTTAGTCCCTGGGAGTGGAAGAATCTTATTTCCAGATTTCTGCAGAGCCTGTTGGAAAGTTCCTAGATGGGTTACATGATGAAGGAGATTAGAGATTTCAGTACCAATGAGTAGATCAGATGTCATAAAGGGGCTCACATAAAGTATATCAAATGGGTGGAGATTAAGTTTGGATTTGGTGGAATGCCCAATATCTCATTAAGGCAAGTGGAAGATCTAATCACTTATGATGGGTTTCTTGGCATAGGTTGGCTAAGGTTTGTTTGAGAGTTTATTGACTCCCTCAACCTTTCTTGATGTTTGAGCTCTCCATGGTGGATGGACAGTACCTTGACAACTCCCTGTGTGATCTGGGATGTGAAAGATGGTCCATTATCACTCTGGATAGATTTAGGCAGTCCAAACTTAGAGATTACTTCTTTAAGGAGGAGTTTTACCACTTCTAGAGCCTGTTCTGACCTGGTAGGAAAGGCCACTCTGCACCCAGTAAAAGTGTCAATGCATACCAGGAGGTGTGTATATTCCTTACATATAGGCATATGGGTGAAGTCTATTTGCCAATCTTCTCCAGGGAGGATCCACAGGTCTGTACTGCTTCAAGTGATGAGAAAGGATGAACCTGTGAGTTATGGAGACATAGTAAGGACATGCCTTACAGATCTAGGTTAAAACATTATGGACTTCAGGACCTATAGTCTATGTGTCATAGCAGTGGAGGCATCTCATCCTACATGGAAAGAATCATATAGGGACTTAAAGACTGTTCATTATACTCATTGTGGCCAGAACAATCAGGATTATGCTTACAACCATTGATCCTTTTGAGTTCCCCCCTCATTATAAATCATTTGACGCTCTTCTGTAGAGTATCCTAGTCCTAAGTCAAAATCATGGAATGTGATTGTGGGTAGAACTGTTGATGGACTAGAATAATATTGGAAAGTGGCCTGTTTGGCAACAAAATCTTCCTGAGAATTATCCTGCAAGACAGGGTCCATGGAAGCTTGATATCCCTTCAAGTGGATAACTGGCATCTCATTTGGGAGATTTACTGAGTCAAGAAGGCTCAGGATCTCTGGTCCATGTCTTATTGGAGATTTCTGACTAGTCAAAAGTCCTCTTTCTTTCCAAAAGGGTGTGAGTGCAAGCAATTGGAACCAGAAAGGTGTATTTTGAATATATATATCCCTCATGTCCTGGGAAAGTTGAAGAGCCCAGATGAAGGCAAAATGTTCTGCCTTCCAGGCAGAAGTCCCAGGGGGAAGTCCTCTCACTTTAATGACCTGGGTGGGGCTGGATATGGCACAACCTGCCTTCCTAATAACATCCTTTATTAAACAGCTGCTATCAGTGAACCATATGCTAGTTGGTCCCATTGATGGATGGCCCTTCAAATCAAAATAGCTGGCATAATTTTGGTTGATAGTATGTTCACACTCATGCTCTATCTGTTGGTTAGGCCAAGTATAGCTGGGTTTGGAAAAGTGCAAGATTGAAGAGAAACATCTGGATTTTCCATAGGAATGTTTCAATATTTAGTGAGCCTGTCTCCAGTCATCCACAAACACACCTTGAGTCCTAACAAAGCCTTAACTTAATGTGGAGTTAGAACTAAGAGTTTTTGTCCCAAAGTTATTTTAAAAGCTTCTTGGGCTAAGAGTGCCTTAGTAGCTATAGCTCATGGGCAGCCAGACCATCCCTGTGATACCCCATTTGGAAAAGTAGGGAACTGGTCATTTTTCATGGCCTAGTTGTTGAGGTAATGATCCTGTGGCTGCTATCTTTCAGCCACAAGGAGAGGCCTAATTAGATCTGGGATTCTGATAGCAGGATCAAGTTCTGTTTTTAGGCTTAAAAGTCTCTTGAACATCTGCTGTCCATTTTAGGGGTTTAATTTCTGGACCTCGAGTTGCTGCATATAGTGGTTTGGTTATTACTCCAAACTGGAGTATCCATATGTGGCAGAAGCTGGCCATTCCCAAGAAAGCCCTCAGTTTTTTGGACTCTGAAGCACCTAGATGGTAAATTGTCTCTGTTCTCCTTGAGGACAGTTTTCTTTATCCTGGAATTAAGGTATATCCCAGATAAGTTACCTTTTGTTGAGAAATCTGGACCTTGTGTTGGGACACCTTATAAGCATGTTTTGCAAGAAAATTGAGTCTTAATGATGTTCTTTCCACATAAGTTATTAGTGGGGCTACAAATGAGGAGGTCATCTATATACTATAATAGGCCTCCTCTTTTGAAGTTTAGGTCTCTCAGGTCTTGAGCTAAGCCCTTGCAAACAAGTGGAAGCTTTCTCTAATGCCCTGAGGTGAGACAGTCCAAGCATACTGTTGGTGAAGTCCTATTTGAGGATCTTCCCATTCAAGTTCTAACAAGTGTTGGGAGCTAGCCTCTACAGAGGTAGAAAAGAAGGCATCTTTGATATCAAAGGCAGAGAACTATTTAGTATCTTCTGGGATCTATACAAACAGGGTATATGGGCCTGATACTAATGGATGAATAGTATTGCCTCATTGATATTTCTGAGATCTTGCACTAGGTGATATTCTCCTAATGGCTTGATTACTCATTAAATGGTTATATTGGAGTGGGACTGGCATGATACCAGTAATCTTGTAGTATAAATATTTGAGTTTAATCACAATATAGCTTCTATTTTAAGCAAGTACTGTCTTTTGTAGGGATATAGATTAGGGTCCTTTAACCAAATGACTACTGGAATGGCCTTGACAGCTCTCCCTGGGGTACAATCATACCATGCTTGAGAATCTACTCCTGGCAGAGATATTGGGCTCTAGTAGGTTTGGTTGGCTGACTACCTAGAAACTAGGACACAGGTTGCCAGAGTTTTGAGTATCAGAGTGGCCCTGAGCAGGAAAAGTGTATCTCTTTAAATTAGTGGTATGGGGCACTTTGGCATCATCACTAAGGCAGCTTGGAAAAGGAAGTCCTCTAAATAGCAGTTCATAATAGGGGTAAAGAAAGCTGTCTGGTTAATTCCAGCAAAGCCCACAACAACTTCAGAATGGGATGAAACTAGAACTGAATAAATCATACCAGTATCACAGAAGAATGCAATTTGTTTGCCCACTACATCTAAAGTTACCCAAGGCTCCTATGAAATAATCATGATACTTTTCTGTGGGAGCCTTGTAGGCTATCTTGGGGACCATCACCACTCATTAGCTAAACTTTCTTTCATGACCACAGTGGTGAGGGATGACCTCACCCCTCTCTGCGAATAAGTGCAGTCTCTCTTCCAATGCTAATGGTGATGGTGCCAGCCGTCACTAGTCGAACAGTACCTGAGGGGGGGGAGAGGATGAAAGAAAAACACAACCTCTGAGGAAAAGAAAAAGGAAAGAGAGGCGGAGTAGAGGCCCCTCTTCCCACTTTATTGCCCTTTATATACCTTTTCCACACACCCCAACCCCTCCTCTGCACATAATTCAGCGACTAATTATTTTCCAGGGAAAAGGTCAAATGTACCTTTACAACTCCGGGAATAACGTTCCCTTGCACTGAAGACATTCAAACTCTTTCTATTTAACCACTCTCATTACAAGTAACCATCCTTGTTTTTGTGCCAGCTGCATATCCAGGATTCATTATGTTCTCAAGAGACTCAGAGGTCTCTCAAGGTTATTTCAACCTTTCACTCTCCACACGCTGTCCACACAATGGTCTTCTCTCATGTTATGACAAGTCTGACAAGGGCTAGGTATTTTCTGAGGTCATTTCTTCCCCTGATGCCCTGTTCTCTTGCCCTTGAATCACTCTGATTTGCTCCCATCACTCTGTGGACTACCTCATATTACCCTAGAGTTATGGACTCTGTCATGAGCCTTATCAAATAGGGCAAGCAGAGATTTAACCTGTCTCCTTTTCCTATATATTCATTTGTCCTCTACTTCATCATGATTATTGAACACCAAATAAATGCCATTAACCAATTGGCTTATTTTTGTTTGTGGGTCCAGTTGGAGTTTCTGGAGTCTTTTCTTAATATCTTAAACTGATTGGCTAATAAAGTACTGCTTTAGGATAGCCTCACCTTCTCTAAACTCACAGTCTAAATTAGTCCATTTATGGAGTGCCTTTTCAAGTCAAAGTTGAAAAGCAACTTAGTATTCACTGGGGCCCTGATCAATAGACCTGACTTTATCATAGTTCACAGGTTTGGGCATCCCTTGTCACATACCAGTTAAATGGCCTTAATATGCAACTTTTATTTGGTTTCTCTGTCATGGAAGCCTTCTCTCCTGGTCCACTCAGCATACATTCAACCCTACTGAGGTATGTGCCACAGCCTCCAAAATGAACTTTCCATGTTGTGTGGATCAATAACAGAATATAGGCCCAACTACCTGGCAGGGCCCCTACTGTCCCCCATAACGACAAAAGTCTTTTGTCTTATAATCTAAGCTTTTTGACACAGTGATTGGTCCATCTCTTCTGGAAATCCTTTTGTGTGGTCTTTTGGCCCAAGAAAAGGAAGAGAGATGGCCTCTCAACAAAGTGGGGAGTTACCTCTGTCTTAGTTACCTTTTTCTCATTGCTGACACAAAATACCCAACATCCAACATTAAAGAGGAAAGGATTTATTTAGTTCACAGTTTGTAAAGGTTTTAATTCATAATTGGGTGGCTCCAAGACAGAGTGGCATGTAGCAGAGAGGTGTCACAGAGGAGAAAGAGTTCATGATGCCCACATGGTAGTAAAAGCAAAAAGGGAACCTTAACAGCATCTTTTTGCCCCTTTTATTTTATCCAGACTAATAGGATTAGGGAGGTGCCAAACTAATCAATATACTTGTTTAGTAATCACATGCCCTCAGTCCCAGCATCACGTACCACATTCACCCACCTCTAAAAAACCCACACATGACCACATGAGGCTTTTGGCAGACATTTAGACACAAACCCTAACTCCTTCCTTGCTGGGTAGGTTGTCTAGGTTGTCCACTACTCCTGAGGTCTCTAAAGATCTCTGGGCTACTGATGGCTTCAATGTTCAGTGAGGTCTCTGCACTGGGCTGGTGATACATCTCATGTTTGATAGGGTCTCTCAGCTGGTGTGCAATAAAGTCCCTTGGCTAGTTGTCTGGTGAGGTCACCAGAGGTTTAGTAAAGTCCACCTGGATAACTTGCCAACAGTTGAATGGGCCAAAAATAGTTTAGGATCTTGTTATTTTATTTTGAACTCTTTTTAAGACAATGGAAACATGGATAACCAATAAGGTTGTGTTTACAGTTGAACTTTTAAGATGTACCAGTAAGAGCCAAGAGAAGGGTTTATTAGACAGATATGCAGGATGTATTGTTGTTTGAAGTGGAACCTCGGGTCTTCCAGAGATTTACAGGAGTAGCTTTCTTCTTTTGAGTGGTTTGGGATTGCCAGGGTTAGTGTAAGCACAAATTGGGCAAGCTTTGAAACCTGTTGAGTGGTCACTGATAGTCTTAGTCCTGTGAAAATTTGAGTGACCATTTCTCATGTAGGAGTTTTATAGCTTTCCACTTCATCTCTTGAGAAAAGACTATTTTAATCATTCCTCAGGAACCTGAAATAAGGCTATGGTCTTGAAGAGCTTTAGGGCTGGCCTTCTTGGCTTTCTACCAGCCTTTCCCAGGGAGACTTTAGATTCTTAGCCAGAGAGACTCTAATCTCTTTGTGATCCCTTGCCATGAATAACAGCAAGCTTGTTGGTAAGATAGACTGCCTCTGATTTTACAAGTAAATCTTTTCCTAATAATTGATTGGGACAGTGTGGGGCAACTAAAGACTCATGGTTAAACATTTGACCTTCAAAGTGACATGACAGAGCAGAAGTAAAGAAGTTCTGACTAGGGGTCTCCTTGACCCCAATTATGGCTATAGATTTATAAAAGGTGTTTCTAGGGAAGGAAGTTAAAAAAGAAGCTAAAAGGATTGAAATTTCTTACTCATGATGTCCAAGGTAATCAAGATTTCTTGCAGGACACAGAGATGTGCCAGGATTGGGCATTACAGGTTGTCCTGGCCCTTTTAGAACTCTTTATGAGAGTGAAAGATGATGGTTTTGGCTGGCCTATCATCTCTCTGAGTACAGGGATAGTCAAACCTTCAGTGCCCAGAGTCAGCCAGGTCAGCTACTCCTGATACATGGAGTAAGGCCCAGGCTGTGACTTGGTATAGTTTTGTCCCAAGTGTCCAGTTTGTACTTAAAGCAGGCCTTGATTAGTCCTGGGTTTTCCCTTGGATGACTTGGGTGTGTTTAAAACATTGCTAACTTTGACAGCCATCATTTTTGTCTGTCTTTTTCTTGTGCATGTCTTCTTTTTCATCCTCATCTAGGTCCTGACTGTTGAACACAATAGGCTGTGTCCAGCAATCTGGGCATAGGGGCCTGGGGGTCCATCTGCAAACATACCAGGATCATTTGAAAATAGTGTGTGTCTCTGTGGGTGCTACCTTCTGGTGAGCACAGGTGGGAGAGACTTATATGCCCTTAAGAGACAGGTAAGCATCTGGGGAGAGATTCATCAAATATAACAATTTATTTTCTAAAGACCTCATTAACTACCATGGTTCTTGTACCATTCCAGAGATAGAAAGACATAGAAGCCTGAATATCAGAGATTTTACTAACACATTTGCCTTCTGCAAAAAAAAAGCTGTAACTGAAAAACAGTGTCATGATTTAGGCTGTCATTCCATACCCATCATTTACTGGTTTATAATAGTTTTCATCATTTATTAATTTATAATAGGCCCAAACAATATTGCAATAGAAAATAAATCATCCTATTTGTAGATTGTTTGAGTCAAATGTTTTCCAATTTTTAAGGATATATCCTAATGACAAGATGGCTGTGATCTGTAGGGTGTTTTCCATTGTACAGTGTTGGGGTTAGGCAGAAAGAAAACTAGACCTGAGGTCTCTTGAATGGTGTCCAATCCAGAAGAATCAGACATGTTGAGTTCTCAAGGAGTCCTTTGTGAGACTCAAGTACTACTAATCAGATATCTCCATTTGAAGGGCAACTATGTTTTCTTTCTTATTTGTTTATTTATTTATTTACTTTTTTTCCTTAGAACTCTACATACTTTGTGCCCCAACATGACTCCTTAGACCAAAGGTTGCAGCCTTCTGAGGAGCTTCAGCTAGCTACTAGAACAGGGTGGGCTCCCATCCCCAGAGGCTCCAACCAGCCACTTGAGAAAAAGTATCCCTTACATCTCTCAATAAGTTGGTTATTACTTTAGTACCCTAGAAGTAGAAATCTTGTTTTAGAATCTAAAAGAAAAAAAGAAAAAATAATTATAAAACTTTCTAAATATAAACTCAATTTTTCATATTCACAGCAGCTTGAGTTAACCTTTACTGGCAGTTCCCTTTGTTCTGTTCAGGCCCTCAGGCATACATTTCTAAATTATTTGAATTTCTTTCTTTCTTTCTTTTATTTATTTATTGTTTTTGGTACCAGGGATTGAACTCGGGTCCTTGCTCTTGCGCAGCAGGTGGCAAAACTACTGAGCTAAATCCCTGGCCCTTGAATTTCTATTGGAAGAAACAAGGAGTGGATCTAACCTGATTCAGAAGAGAAATGGGGAGGAGGCTCATATGATCCCTGAAAGCAGAGGTTTTAGCTCTTATGTATAAGGCTGAAATTTCCTCATGTCCATGACATCAATTGAAAAAAAGATAATAGTGAACAAACACAGAAGAACCACATGATTTACCTGTGAAGCCAACCAAAATGGCCAACAAATGTGGCACAACCATGTGACTGAAACCAAAATGGCTACCAAACATGGTGGAGCCATGTAGCTTGGGTGAAACATGGTCCTGAGAAAGCAACTCAATAAGGTTACCTAGAGATAAAAGGAAGATGAGGGACAGTGTAGATGAGGTTTTGAGCACAGGCACACTCCCTAAAGAGTAAGAATCCTAAAAACAAAAATGTCAGGGCAAAAAAGTATAACCTAGATGATTCTGTGACTGGGTTAATAACAGATAATCTGGCAGGTTTTAACTGACTAATAATCTCAATGAGTGACCAAAACCAGGAAAGAGATGAAAGGAAAGGGAAAGTAAACTTGAGGCAGAAGACCTACGCATTAGGTCTGATGTCCTGAGCAGAAAAAAAAAAATGGGCAGTAAAGCTTAACTCAAGTGACTGTGAGTCAAAGGCAGAGTCTTTCTTTTTCTTAGGATTTTTAAAGATTTTTTTTCTTAAAAATTTTTCTGTCCAGCTGCCTTAAACCACTTTCTAAAGTTTTTACTATTGGGGTAAATGGAATAGATATTGTTTCTCAAATGGCTGGATCCTGCTTAAGTAGAGCCATTGAGTGGCTCAACATGGCAAAGGGAGTCCCAGTGGGGATGGACTGCATCCTGATCTTATGAGAATTTTGAAGGACTAGATAGAGTCATTAAGTACCTCAGACCCCACCCTGTAAGGAGTTAGTGGGCCCAAGTATTTAGACAAAAAGCCCACATTAGGGCTTTTCTTCTAATCATCTATGAAAGATGCCAGCGATTCAGAAAAAGATATCTGACTAGTGAATGCTTGAATCTCACAAGGGATGATTTGTGGGCTCACTGAATCTCCTCTTTCCTCATGGGATGCCATCTTAAGGACCTGAGACCTAGTTGTCTCTCTCTATACGCCTCAAGATGAGGTATGGAAAATCTCATGAACAACACCTTGAAGATTCCATTGACCTGGCTGGTACTCTTGATCAATGAGAAAGTTTTGATAGCACCAATTTGAAAAAGAACTAATTTATCTACTATTGCAATATGACTTGGGTTCATTATGAACTAAGATGTGGCAAGAGATGTGTGCAGGTTGGCAGTTTAAATTATGAGACTATTTTTCAGTTAAATCATTTCTCCTTAAAACACAGAGGGTGTAATGAAATCTCTTACATTTAGGCTTTTATAACCCTTCATTTCAGGAAAAGCCAAGAACTATGTTGTTTAGAATGATACAGTGAAGAAGACAGAAATATGTTTGATGATTCTGTCCTTGGATCCTAACTGGTCTCTCAGTGGGATATGGGTCTCTCCTACCTATTTAATGAAGAAACTTCAGATGAGACCATAGACACCTATGATCCCATTGCTGGATGTGGCTTTTTCTGTGTTCAACAGTCAGGATCTGGAAGATGGTCAAAAGAGAAAAATTATAATTACAGCTGTTGCAATTGGCAATGCTTTAAACTCACTCAAATTGTCTAAAGGAAAACCAAAGAATGATAGAATGCAAGATAACATTGGGCATTTGACTGCACCAAGCCACCACTTGGGCTCTGCCCTGATTGTCAGGCTGCCTATGTGTCTTACTCATGGCACCAGAGGCTTGACTTTCCCCTCTCCTAGAGAGGGACTAGCCAGGGAAACCCGTATGTCCTGCTCTACAGAAGTCCTAGGGAACCTACAAAGCCTCTGTCAATGGACATCACCATTTCCTGTGAGGAGCTCTGGGTAATACTGTACATCATGGGTGAGCCAATTTACTTACTTCATTCTGTTTTGACTTCTTGCTGTGGAAAACTGTCATCTACCTCTATACCCATAGATGGGGCTGAAGGAATATCTAGTTGGAGATTCTTCACTCTTGCTCTGATGTGTCACTTTGAAGGTCAAAAGTTTAACTATGAGTTTCTTATTCTCCCAGAGTGTCTTCACTCAAAGGCTAGGACAAGAACTCTGCTCAGTGGCATACTTTTTAAAAAGGTTAAACATAGTGGCTGTAAGATGGCTACTCTGCCTGTTGCGGTAGCCATTAGAGCTATGCTAACAGAGGAAGACTTTAGGACAGAAACTAAAAATCCTGAATCCTTATCAGGAAAGAGTGATACTTGAATTGAAAGGTTACTTGTGGTTGACAAAGTAATGGCTTGCTAAGTATCAGGCCATGCTCTTGGACATCCCTGAGTTTATTATATAAACTTGCACTGTTCTAACCTTCCTCTTTGATGCCTATAGGCCAAAAAGTTAACCACTCAAGGGAACAAATGATCTCCCAGACCTATGCAAGCAGAGAAGATATTAGTACACTACCCTTCTAAGACTTGAAGAGGTGTGGTACAATAGCATTGTGCAAGAAGGTCATCAAAAGTAAGGTTATACAGTTGCTAGTTCACAACAGGTCACTGAAGCCAATTTACCCCAGGGACCTCTGATCAAAAAGCAGAACTTATAGCTCTTACTTGGGCATTATTATTATGAAAAAGTGAAAAGTTAAATATCTGTTCAAATGTGCCTTTCTGGTGCTACATGCCTATGCAGAAATCTGGAAAGAAAGAGCTTGCTGACTAATAAGCAGTCATCTATAAATCGCAAGCAGGAAATTCTGCAACTCCTAGAGATAGTCTTTCTTCCCAAGAAGGACACTGCCATTCATTGCAAGGAGTCCAAAAGATACGTCTAAAGTCTCTCTGGGAAATCACAACACTGATAGGGTAGCAAAAGGGACATCATCACAACCTCTAAAATCCTAGCCTTATTCTCAGTTCCTGAGGAATCATTTTAGTCCTTTCTCAAGGGATGCAGTGACAAGCTATGAAAATCCTATATGGAAAATTGTCACTACAGTTTTCACAGAACTAAGAAGAAAGCTATTCTTGAGAAAGATCGAAAAACATGAACCTCTGGGTGCAGATAAGTAGGGTCACTAATAACCCTAATTCACTGCAACTTAAAATGGAAGTGTGTGGAGCCTCCCATTTTTAACTAGATCCATTATGTGGGTAATCGTGCTAAGGGTATGACTCTCAGGCTTTTGATTTTTTATCTACCCTCCTGCTTTGCCATACTTTGTCCTAAACATGAAGCATGGAAATCTGACCTGCTCCTCATATTTGAGTTCTACATCCCCAACAAAATACTTTTTTCCATCAAATAGACACCTCAACAGTCACTAAATCTTTTCTCAATTTCTTCTAACAGTTTTTCTCCTCAAACCAGCCAGTGAGCCACAGCCCTCCAAGGTAGCTCGAGAGCACATAATCCTCAGTAGTTAGATTCTAGAGACCCTTCCAGTTGGAAGAAGCTATAAAAGACAGAGACTTCTACTTCATCAGGATAAGAATTACAGGGACACTTATCTCTCAGAGAACTGACATGAATGTGAGGAATAAGTGATAAAAACAGAACAGCCCACATTGAGATTTTGGCCATTATGTTCTCTCTTGCATGATGGCCTGCAGTCATGCTGTGGGGTATGCATTTTTTTCCTACATTCCCTTCCTTTAATGAAACTTTTCTACCAGTTGTGCTTGTCTTGACCAATTCTTTGCTCAGGACAGGAAGAACCTTGAAACCAACTTCAGAAGGAGACCCCAGCACCCCTAAGCCCAGTAATATTTCTTGGCTTGAGTATAAAGACTTCAAAGAGAGAGAGAATGAAAACTGTGTCCAAAGAGCCTTATCTGTTCCTGTATGACTTCACTAAAATATGTTACTGTGTTATGGGATGCTGGGGACTCTTAATAGAGAGATTCATCATAATTTCTTATTGTTCGGAACATAAAATTGGACAAAACAAGCATAACAGTGAGGTTTTATATTTATTACAGGTAGGAAAAGAAACATGCTCTTGTGGGCCAATTAAAATGAGAAAAAAAAACTCTGCAGAATGAGAGTGGACTACTGAGATAGAGCAGTGTTCCAGATCTTACTGGCAGCTATCTTTTATGTCTTGAACTCTTCAGCATGATGTCAGGTCTGGGCTGTCCTATCAAAAACTTGCTTGAGCTTTCATGAGAAGAACTGAAGACAGTATTGTCTGATTGGTCCCAGGTGCAGGGTTTGGGAACAATTTCACATGTGTCCTGGTTCTCTCTGACTAACAGGTCATACCCACTTTCCCAGCCATTTTGCCATCTTCTAATCTCCCACCTCAACATCTTGTCAAGTTGAGGTAGAATAAAAGAAATAAAGATATCTAGAAAGGAAATAAGTAAAATCATATTTTAAAAAATGAAAACTGCAGCATCAAGACAAAAGCCCAGATTCATTTATTTTTTCTCCCAGAACGAAATGATCCTGGGAAATTTCCTTTCACCTGCAAAGGGATTTGGTCTTTAACATTTTACTTACAAATGCACTTCTTTACCTGTGAATAGAACACCTCATTTTCACCTGTAATTTAGGCTTTTCCCTGTGAGTGAGGCATTATCTTCCTATATATGGGCCACCCTCTTATTTTAATTAAGTTTATCAGTACATTTTAGATATACATAATGACCCCATTCATCATACAGTATTTGTACTTGTACATGATATATCACCATTCTTTTTTCCTCATTCTCCTCCCCTTTCTTCAACCCTTCTTTCTCTCCTTATTTAAAAAAGACTTGTTTCCATTTTTCCTTCTATTATCTTTTTGTTCTTGTTCCTCCCCCTTTCCTCTTCTTATTTGAACATTTTCTTCCCATTTCCCAATATCTATTTTACATTTCAGACCTTATTTACAGTTTCACTCTCTCAGACCAAAGAAACAATGTGGTATTTAAACCTATGTGTCTGATTTATTTCACTTAAGAGTATGGTTTCACTTGCATCCATTTAGATATGGCTGAGTAGTACTCCACTATATTAAAAAAGATATGCATCTTCTTTATCCATTCATTGGTTGATGGGCATTTGAGCTGTTTTCAAGATCTAGGTATTACAAACTGTGCCACTATGAATAGGAGCGTGCATATATCACCGTGGAATGATACTTTTAATTCTTTTGAGAAGGTATCACAAAGGTGAAGAGCTAGGTCAATTGGAACCTCTAGTTTTAGTTTTCTGTGTAATGTCCAGACTGATTTCCAAAGTGATTGCATGATTCTACACTCCCACCAACAGTGGAGAAGAGTTTCTTTTCCCCACTTCCCCACCAGTATTTGTCGTTTGTTGATTCCTTGATAATAGCCATTCTTTCTGGAGTGTAACGGAATCTCACCATTTTAATTTGCATCTCTTGAATGACAGTGATATAGAAGATATTTTCATATATTTCTTTGCCGTTTGTACTTCTTCACTTGAGAATTGTGTACTCATTTCAAATGTCCATTTTTGGAGTGGGTCTTTAATTTTGGAGAGGTGTAATTTTTTGAGTCATTTATATATTCTAGATATTAGTCCTTGGTCTGAGGAACACCTCACATGTGGAAAGTCAGTTTTTCCAGGATTATTTGTAAAAGAGGCTATCTTTCTTCCAGTGATGGTTTTTGGGTCCTTTGTCAATAATAAGGTGGATGTGTTTGGACGTGTTTCTGCATCTGTTCCATTGAACTGTTTCTGCATCTGTTTGATTGTTCCATTGATCCTAGGTTTTGTTTTTGTTTTTTGTGGGGGTTTTTTGCCAGTATCATGCTGTTTTTATCATAGTAGCTTTGTAGTATAATTTCAAGTCTGGAATTATGATTTCCCCTCTCTTGCCTTTGTTATCCAGAATTAGTTTTGTAACTCAAGCTCTCCTCAGGTTACAAATGAATTTTAGGATTGTTTTCTCTAATTCTGTGAGGTATGTTATTGGTATTTTGATTGGGGTTCCATTAAATCTGTGTAGCAATTTTGGAAGTATGGACATTTTCACCACATTGATTCTACCAACAAGCAAGTGATATCTTTCTATTTTCTGGTCACCTCTTCAATTTCCCTTTTCAGAGTACTGTGGTTTCCAATGTAAAGATGTTTTACTTCCTTTGTTTGATTGATTCCTATGTATTTCATTTTTTTTTCAGTGCTATTGTGAAAGGCATGGTTTCCCTAATTTCTTTTTTGGTAAGTTTGCTATTTGTGTTCAGGAATGCTAGTGATTTTTGAGTTTTGACTTTGTATCTAGCTATGGGACTGAATTTGGTTATTAAATCTTGTAGTGTTTTTGTAGAGTTTTGGGGGTCTTCTATGTAGAGTATCATGTCATCTGCAAATAATGATACTTTAACTTCTTCCTTTCCTATCTTTATTGATTTTATTTTTTTCTTGTCTGATTGGTTTGGCTAATATTTCCAGAACTATATTGAATATGAGCAGTGATGATGGAATCCTTGTCTTGTTCCTGATTTTAGAGTGAAAGCTTTCAGTTTTTGACCACTTAGTATTATGTTGGCTGTTGGTTTTTCATAGATGGTTTTAATGAGATTCAGATAATGACTATCTATTCCTATTTTCTGTGTAGTGTTTTTACCATGAATGGGTGTTGGACTTTGTTAAATATCTTTATGCATCTATTGAGATGATCTTAGGGTTTTTGCCCTTGGTTCTGTTGATATGGTGTATTAAATTTATTAATTTGTGTATGTTGAACCATCCTCGCCTCTCTTGGATACATCCTCCTTGGTTGTGGTATATAATCTGATGATTTACTGCATTCCATTTGTGAATAGTTTTGTATCTATGTACTTTAAGGAGATTGCCTATAGTTCTCTTTTTTTGGTCAGATCCTTTTCTGCTTTTGGTATCAAGGTAATACTTGCTTCCAGGAATGACATTGGAAGTATTGCTTCCCTTTCATTTTCATTAAAGTGTCTGATGAGTAGTGGCATTAGAGCTTCTCTAATTTCTTGTAAAATTCAACAGTGAATCCATCAGGACCTGGGGTTTTCTTTGGTGCTAGGTTTTTAATTATCAGTTCAATTTTATTGACTGTTATTCGGTTATTTAGAATTTATATATCTTCTTTATTCAGGTTTGGTAATTCCTATGTATGTAAAAATCCATCCACTTCTTCTGCATTTTCCATCTTATTTGAGTACAGGTTCTTGAAGTAAGTGTTGATGATTTTCTAGATTTCTTCAGGATCCATTATGATTTCATGCTTTCATTCTTAGTTGCTTGCCTTTGATTCATTTCTTTCCTTTTTTTGATAATATTGGTGAGAGGTTTGTCAATTTTAACTTTTCAAGGAACCACCTCTGCAATTCATTGATTATTTTTATTGTTCTCTTAGTCTCAATTCCATTAATTCCTGCTGTGATTTTTATTTCCTCCTTTATTCAAGCTTTAGGCTTGATTTATTCATTTTCCAAAAATTTGAGGTTGAATATTAGGGGTTTTTTTTGAACTCACTTTGTTTTCCTGATGTGAGTATTCACCACTATAAATTTCCCTTGTAAGACTGATTTTGTTGCATCCCATAATTTCAGGTATTTTGTATTGTCATTATCATTTAGATGTAGAAACTAATTTCTTCTTTAATCTAATCTTTGACACATTGATTGCTCAGGAGGCTGTTATTTAATTTTCTTGTGTTTGTGTGGTTTCTTTTTCCATTGATTTCCATTTTCATCACACTATGGTCTGATAATATTCATGAAATAATTTCAGTTCCTTTGTATTTACATAAGCATGTTCTATGTGCTAGTAGTTATCTATTTTGGAGAACATCCTAAGGGCAGCTAAGAAGAATGCACTTTCTGATGTTGTGGGGTGGATCATTTTGTAGACATGTACTAAATCCATTTGCTCAGAGGTTTGGTTCAGTTCTGATATTTTTCATTAATTTTTTTTGTGGTTGATCTATTTGAGACAGTTGGGTATTGTGGGCCCCCATTAAAATTGTGTTGTTGCTTATTTGATTTTTCATTTCCATTAATATTTATTTTATATAGTTGGTTGCACCAGTATTTGGTGCATATGTATTGGAGATTGTTATCACTTCCTCTTGGAGTTTTCCCATAACAAGTATGTAGTGACCTGCTCTGTCTTTCTTGATAAGTCTTGACTTGAATTTCACTTTGTATGCAAATAGAATAGCTACCTATGCTTTTTTCCAGTTTCCTGTTGCATGAAGTATTGTTTTCCATCCTGACTTTCAGTCTATGTATTTCTTTTTGAGTTAAATGTGTTTCTTGTATGCAGCATATTGTTGGTTCTTGTTTCTTAATCTATCTGCCTTTTTGCTTCTTTTTATTGTTGAATTGAGACTGGTTACATTGATGGTTATAACTCAGATATATTGGCTTATCCTTGTTATATTATTTTCCTATTGTTGGTTCTTTGTCTTTCTCCTCTGTGTAACTGCTTGCCTTGTGTAGTGGATCTTCCTATTGATGTTCTTGGAACTGTAGTCTTCATTATCTCTTTCCAAAATATCCTTCAGAACATTTTGGAGGGCTGCTTTTGTGGTCATTAATTTCTTCAATTGTTCCTTGTCACAGAAGTATCTTACAACAACAAGTTTGAAAGATAATTTTGTAGGGTACATCAATCTGTGTTGGAGCTTGTTTTCTTTCAGGACTTGAAATACTTCACTCCAACCTGTCTTGACTTAAGTGTTTGTGTTGAGAAGTCTACTATGATTCTGATGGGTTTTCTTTTATAGATAATTTGTTTCTTTTCTCTTTCAGTTTTTAAAATTCTAGTCTTGTGCCGAATTTCTGAAATCTTTATTATATGTCTTGGTGTAGATTTATTTTGGTCATGGTTAATTGAAGTTGTATATCCACCACTTATATGTCAAATTCCTTTTCCATGTTTGAGAATTTTTCTGCAATTACTTCAGTGAACAGTTATTTTATATCATTACACTTACTCCTGCTTTTCATTGACTCTTAACAATCTTATGTTGTTTTTATTTTGCATCATTTTGTACCCCTTGGATTGATTTTTGTAATCCCTTGCTATTTTTAGAAATCTCTCTTTTTTTGTGATCACTAGTCACAATCTTGTTGTCTAGATCTGATATTCTGTACTTAACCTTGTTTTCTTAAGCTGGATGCAATTCCAGTGGAACTTTTAGTCTCCTAGACATATGTTTGAATCTGTTTCATGGATTCCATTGCTTTCCCATGTTGGGCATTCATAGTTTCCATCATTTTCCTAAGCTCCTTTATTTTTTAAAATCTGTATCTAGTCTAGATTCACTGAGCAGATCCTTCATTATGATTCTCATCTCTTTTTTTTAACCCAACAGTTTATTTCTGATCTTATTTTCTATATAGCCTTATTCATATATATAAATTTTGAAACTTCGGCTTCTAGCATTTCAGAATTTTGAGGTGGATGTTTTCTGATTTCCTCTACTTGTGCCTTGGACTTGTCCTGGGTCAGCTGGAGGTCTGGGGTTGCATTTTTTTTCCTGGATATTGTCATTTTGTACTTTTTTATTTTAATGTATATTTTCTGTTGTACATTGCTTATAATAGGTAGCTTTATCACTAGTATCATGACTTCCCTAGGAAATGTTTGTTCCTCAGAGATGTCTTCTACATTTAGATGGCTCTTAGCATTTTTGTCTGTCCCAAGATCTTTACATCCAATTTGTTCAGGATGAGAGTTGTTATAGATTTGGCTAAGCACCCAGTCTTTGGTACTAGACAACTGTGATAATTATGACCCCAGACAATCACAGTGATCTCATACAAGGGAGGACAACTGATTACAACAGGTATGACACCCTGGCTGAAATAGTACAATTATCAATAACAATCATCAAGCACACCCTAGAAATAGACAAATTGTGACAACTATTAATTTGATACCTTTAACCATAGTAGCAGTATCTACAGTTATGTAACATAATCTAACATAAACCAGGAACTTGTATGCAGTGAGTTTCACCTTATTAGAGTGATTTCACCCTGTGGGAAGGGGGAATTTAAAAGGGATAGGGAAAAATAGAGTGATAAATGAGGAGAAATGTAGTGGAAGGAACACTGAAGGACAAAGGATGATTACTTAAGCTTTGGGAAACTAGAGAAGAGGACAGAGAGAAAGAATGAGGAAAAAGCAAAAAAAAAAAAAAAAAAACTGAAGCAAATCAGAAAGACTAGACAATATTCACTCACATGAAAATATCAAAAAAGAAGATAGTTGAGGAAAGAGATAAAAAAATGACAAGCAAAACAAGACAAACAAAAAAGTAAAAACCAAAACCACCACAAGAAAAAACAGATAGGAAAAGGAAAACAAAACAAGCAAACAAAGAAAAAAAAAATCAACAACATTCCTTGGGTATCTGCAGTTCTTTGGTAGTGTCCAAATTAGGGCACAGATCTGTTTTGGGTAACACCACCAAGTCTGCAATAGGATTAATTAGTGCTGGGTGTGTGGCTGATCTTGGCCTCAGGATGTGGGGACTGGGCCCAGTCTTCAGCCAGCACCTTCCTGGATGTCCCTTAGCCCACTCATGTCTCATTACGCTCTGTGTCTCTGTGTCACTCCCTCAGTTGGTATGGCACCCTCAGACATATACAGCCCAAGGCTGCTCCCACTCTGGTGTATAGTTGTACCCCAGCCTTTGCACAGCTTCTTCTGTTCCACTTTACTGCCACATCTCTCTCCTCTCTTATGCCACTAGGAGCAGGGCAGGAGGAGTGCTGTCATCTGAATAACTGCCCTTGCCATCACTGTGGAGATGGCTACAAGGGTTCCATTTCTCTATCCTTTCTCAAGCCACTGGGAGAAGGGCAGGGAGAGTGCTGACTTCCTACTCAGTGTCTCACCACAGCCCAAGGTTGCTCACATCACATGGTCCTATGTCCTTTTTCTCTCTCACGCATCTTGAAGCAAGGCAGAGGCAGTGGTGCTGTTCCATTCACTACTTTCACCAACCCTTCTTTGGTTCTTAATTTTGTTGTTGCTAGAGGTTCCAGTTAGCCACTATGGTGCATGAAAAATAAATGAAGGAAAAAAACCTGGAAGAGCATCAGGAAGTAAGCAGCTTCCTGGAGACACGTGCTTGTTTATGCCAGCAAAATTTGCTGCAAGGCTTCAATGTCCTCTTTGTGGAGAAAGGCAAAGGAGGTAAGGGCCCTTATATCCCAAGTCTATCCTGTATGGTTTGAGTTTCCCAGGCTATTGCAGTCCATCAGATTTGGGGGAATATCCCAGAAAGGTCCTTCCTGCTCCCTGTGTGGGCAGATGTTCTATAGGCAACCCTGTGTGCTACTTTGCTATTTTATAAAGTTCTATACCTATGTTTTGTTTGATCTACAAGTCTTTTATTTCAGATTGATTTTGACACCAGGATGTATGTCTCTCCCTTTCTTCCAGTTACTTGTATTTTTAGTTGTTTTCTCTGACTAACTCAAATGTGGCTCCTGCTCTATTCAGCCTTGATGGATCCTTATATGCCATGATTTTTAATAACTAAAGACAGAAGTTCCTATACATTCACAAATTCCACAAAATCTACTGCCAAAAGCACATAAATATTCCCATCTCCAAACTATGGTACACCTTTCTCTCAGGGGCCAACATTCTGGTTTTTTTAATGCATAATTTTTACATTTCTTTCTAATGAATCTCTTTATATCTCTTACTCTTGAATCCTAAGAGATAGGGGTCATTGAACTTGCAAATTAATGCTATGAGTGGGATGGCTTTAGGTATCTCCTATGACCCTGTCCAGAGACAAAATGGTTTTTTCAAACCTTAAATCATTGAGAATTATTGCTGAAATCTTCACAAAGTTATACTATCTTTGGAAGTATAAATATATTCAATTTACTCATGTTTCCCCATCCCCTAATCAGCATTATTTATCAGAAATATATTCATATGTTTAAAATTATTTTGGTGATAATAATTTCCTATTGCTCTTTTCATTTGCATTCATTTAGTTGTGTGCAGAATTAACCATCTGTTCCTCTACCTACTAAATTTTTTTAGGTTACCTTTCCATATAATGTACCTAATTTTCTACAGGGTATCTTTTATTTGTTTTCTTTATTTTATGACATTTTCCTGTTTAAATTGAAGGAAACAGTCACTGCCCTAACTTTACTTTGTCTCTAGTCTCTGAATCCATTTATCTCTCTAACACTTTTTTCCTTCTGACCCACTCTTTTATATTCCAGGAATGAGTTGTTTGTTTGTGTTTTGGGTTTTGTGGTACTGGCCCTTGAACCTAGGGTCTTCCTACTAAGTGACATCATGACATTTCTAGTCCTTTTAAAATATTAAATGTTTTAAATGAGACTTGGTTTCACTAAATCACTAAGGCTGGGCTCATTCTTGGAATTCTTCTAACTCAACCTAGCAGAGTGCCAGGACACAGGTATTCACCACCATACCTCCTTCAATAAAAATCTTTATAACAAGGAACTGAAACTACTTCGAAGTTCTGGGGAGCCTCACAAACCAGAGAACCCCATTAAGACATTGCTCCCTAAGTGGCAACAATTACCTCATTATGAGAACCAATGCTGTCTCCCAAGAATGAGCTGGAATCTGATAAAGGTACTTGAATTACCCCCTCCATCCTTTATGGTCTTCCCAGATCTTGTAAGTCCAGTTATGAGATACTAATCAACCAGAACACAGCTTGACCAGGATTACTTATCTTTCTCACTATACAATCTCCCTTTCTTCATTCTGTTACTGTCCAAACTGGGTTGGTGTCTCATGAAGACATGGAATGAAATTGCACACAAAGGAAGCAGTTAAAAGGAGTGTTTATTGGAGGTATAAGAAGGAAGAAAGAAAGCTGCCCGTAGTCAAGTGGGAGATCAAAAAAGGGTTGACACAGCTTTCTCTTTGTCTAGGGTCTTTTTCATCTGACCTTAACAAGTGAAGTGGGCTTAGCCTATGGACTTTGAATATGGCCTGCTCATGTTCTAAAATGACCTATAGAGAATAAAGCATGCAGTGAGGGTCAGTGCAGTGGCCAATTCTCTGTTTGTTTTCTGCATTCCAGAGCTCAATAATCTATATAGTTTGAGTTAATCCTTAATCTTGTGTACATGCTATAAAGCTGATCAGTTCTACTCAGCCTTAGGCTCTGTCCCTTATTAAATAGCTAAACAATCTCTTATAATTTCCCTTTTCTATAAAAGTTCAAAGTTTCTATCAGACCCCCACCATGACAGATCTTGAACCTATTTATCCTTCCCAATATTGCCATGTTAGTAAATCTCTTTTCTTGGCTTTCATAGCTGCAAATCACTTTCACTGATGTGTTCGGATTGGTAGACACTCCTGGGCTCTTGGAACTCCCAGAGCTACAGCTTTATTCTAAAATTCAGCTAACAAAATGGTATGTATTCTTTTCAGAATGAAGGAAACTTGAATTTGTTGTAATATAGATATGTTGGGAGCAATGCTACATAATTCTAGGGAAAAATCATTTGGTTGGCCTAGTTCTCTTGCCTACAGCCAAGCTACAGAATAACTCCAGTTTGGCCTCCAGTCACAACTGAGACTTCAGTGATCCAGTGATGCTGTGATTCTCCAGGACAAGAAACATCCTGGGAGAACAAACATCTGCTCAATTCCTCATTGTTCTTGGACTGATTAACATCTTGTTTGCCGGAGATGTACTGAACTCTCTGCAAGCCTTCCGTTACACCTTGTTTATCCCAATGTGAACTACTGAACTCTCTGCAAGTCATTTGTTACATTTGTTTCTCCCGATGTACTGAATAAAAGGTGTGGTAAACTGGGGGCTTTATCTTTGCTGCCCAGAGTAGCACTGATCAGACCCAAATCTCAGCTTCTTCTCAGTCTCATTTGTCTACCTTTTCTGTAATTCGCCGTGTGCTGCCGTGGCTTGCAGGAGACCAGAACTCACTGCAGAAGTTCTGGTAACGTCCCCTTCCCATTTCCTACACAGATAGCACAACTGGGGGCTATGAGATAGCTTCCCTTTACTTTCTCCAGGGCCTCTCCCCTCAACTCTCCTGAACCAGTGATCAATTTAAGTAAAAAAAGACCCCAAGCCTGCCCTGGGAAATTAAAAAAAAAAAAAACCCTACAAACCAAGACATTTGTTTGCTAAACCTGCCTGCATGATCTAAAATAACATTTCTTCCCCCCCCGAGATCATAGAAAGTTCATGAATATGGCCTGCATCTGATAGATACTTAGAATTATAACAGAGGAATTATGGGAAAGGACATGCACAATAGTTGCAGGGGACATAACTCAGAACCCTGTCATTTATGCTATCCTGCATGCTCTCGGGGACCTCAATAGAAGGAATCTTAAACCAGGTAGGACATTTAAACTGCTACAACCTGCACCCCAGAAATTGGTGCCATTTTTCTTTCACCAATGTAAGCCCACTCACTTGAAGAATACTTTCCTTCTAATAAACTTTGCCACTGTTTCCTTGCCATTTTGTGGCAAGTCCAATTCTTTGTCATACACAGGAACCTAGGAACTAATCCCTGACTCTGTAACTCATGAAAAAAGTTGTACTTTCTCAAATAGCACTTTTTCTTGTTTATTTTCCTTTTTTCTTGTTTACCATAATATTTTTCAATCCAAAATTTTGTACTGATTAACATTCCCCTGGTAGTCATTACCCATGTAATATAGATCACCAGGAGATATAGGCAGTGCTAGAGGTCAGCATAAAAATGAATACAAAATCAATTTTTCTGTTAACCTACTTGTTTGGATATTAAAAACTACAGTATAAATTATCCACCTAAACTACTTTTGGCTTTAACAATTTTGAGTGAAAAAATTGTCAGCTTATCTGGATTTCTGACTTATCTTTTAGATACAAGTTAACTGTAAGACTGAAAAATTTGTTGAGAAGCAATATTTTAGTGCCATATAGCATTTGGATTATTTTGAATTATAAACTTGGAAATGTTATACTAACCACCGAGGCATGTATTCATCTTTCTCTAAAGCATGTAGTGATCTATAACATCCATATTTTAAAGCATTTAAATTAAAATTTTAAAATATTTAAATACTTTAGGTGAGATAGAAAATGCAATGATATAATAAAAATAGGAAATAAATGTAGCCAAGTAAATTTCATCACAAAGGCCAAACATTTTTTTTTCTGAAATTGAAGCATACTAAACATTGTTACAAATTGCTTTAAGAAGAAATATGAAAGTTTCAGTGTTTAGAGTTCAAAAACTTACATATTATCAGATTTACATTTCATAACTATAGAAACTAAGATCTCAAAGTCATGCATATTAATTTTCTTAATTTAACATGTATTTATTCAGCAAATACTACAAGATAACATTGTATCAAGAACTCACTTTAACCTCCTACCTTTTACAAAATTGCAAAAAAATAAGAAAGTGAGGCTCGATATTAATGGGTAAAATAATTGGTTAGAAAGTGAAATCTGCAGAATAAGCATAGCAGCTGCTAAGAATAAAAGCTAAAATTTAAATCTAGGGTTCTTCCCACTTGAATGATCAAGATTATCATATGATTGGGGTGTTAAAACCAGATTCCCCCACATGAAGGAAGTTCCTAAAGCTTTGAGCCTTTTCTTAAATTTCCAGTTAGAGTACCCATGAGATAACAGCTTTGAGTACAATCCCTTTAGGTGGGGACGCAGTGGCCTTTGGGTAGGGAGATGAGAAATTCAAGATGGTCTTTTCATCTAATACAGAGGTGAGAGAAAAATGGAGCCTATTAAAAATTATGTCTAGACAACAGGATAGACCTGAACTCCTGAGGATGTTTGAAATAAAGTATAACTGATAGTCATTCCATTGATCACTGTGGACAAGGTTTTGCTGACCTCTCAACAAAATCAGAAAACAAGACACTGAAGCAAAGTGCTTTTACTGTTGTAGCTTCAAGAAATTCATATTTTTGCTCCATTTTATCATCCAACTGAAAGCCTCAAACTCTTAGGAGAATTGCAATGGAGCAAATGTTAGCAGGATCCACTGTCTTATTCTCTCTTATGGGAAAAATAAACAAGTGAACAATCCTAGAAGTACATATATAACTTTGCAGACATATCTAGTAGAGGTCACAGTAGTATCCGGTGGACTCCAGTTCACAATGGTTGAGTGGAAAATTCATCCTAAAATGTATAATATTAATAACACCAGGATAGTGTCATTACATGGATGACTTCTTTTAAATTTCATGGAACTTTGACTACCGTAAGGTCTCAGAGTATGGGTAGTGACATGTAATCTTGAAATCTTGATTTGTGGAGAGCATCACCAGGCATTGCAAGCACAACACCCTGACCAACATCATCTCTTGCCATCTGCTGTGTAATGTCATTCCAGGTTTGCTACTGCATGTGGACACAAGTGTTACAGGAAACTGAGAAGAATAATTTGTTTTACCTACAAGAATTTAGTAATCAGCAATATAACTCAAGAAATTCTTTCATAAATATAAAATGTTACCATGTGTAGATTCAAATACAGATATCTAATTAATGTCATACATGACAGATGGTCTCTGAATTAGACTGGAAAGTAAGAAATAGATTATGTGATGATGTTTTGCTATACATTAACATTTGAGTTTTTATTGATTTTGCTATTTAACCAATGTATGGATTTTTAAATACATATTATGTTGATATGTGAACACTTGCAAAATAGTGAATCCACTTCCCAGCACTCCTATAGTAACACAACTTGCTTTTGCTTTGCAAATGAAAACAATTATACAATTAATTGAATTACTTGCTGCTGCTGCATTTATTTTTGATTTGCCCTATAATATATAATAAACATAGACAAGTAGCCAAACATTAAAATAACTGTCTAAGGAGGAAATATTAAATGCTTTTATGTCCCTTTTAATATTTAGTGCACAAAATTACTTGGGGGTATGTACATTGCTTACTGAGCCCTTTAACTATTTCAAAATAATTTGGATCAGGCAATTATAAATAAAATATAGGAAGTTAGGGAATTCCATTTTATATGAATATTGACACTAAGCACTATATAGACTTGGAAAGGGACATTTGAAGTCCTCAATATACAGTCAACAAAAAAAGCAAAGCCCAAATGAATCCAACTTTGGTTATGATGCAAAAATATATTTACATAGACAAGTTACAAACGTAATTACATAAATATACATCAAAATTACTTTGGTTAGAAATATCTGAGAAAAAATATGATTTATAGTTTTTTATCTGAATATTGTGATTTATACAATTTGTATCATTCAATACTGAAGACATAGGCAAAGAAATAAGTACATGAAGTGATTCAAAACTACTTAGCACAAAATTTTTATGCTAGCAGTCCTAATGGATTAATATTTTTGTAGCTTGGCAATACAATGTATAATTTAGTTTTTAATTATATTTTCTTCAGAAAATATGTATATCTGTGATAGAATTCATGCCAAGCCCAAGGAAAGTGTGACAGAAAGGGGTGTATATTTAGTTATATGTAGAAAACTGGCCATCAAAGACATGAAATACATTCCCTTCTTACTGTACTTTTATTTATTTATTTATTTATTTATTTATTTATTTATTTGTTATTCTTAAGTTCATTTTTTTAGTACATTTTAGGTATACAATATGTTTACACTTATCATTGGGTGCTTGTACCTGTACATGATGTATCTTAGTTCTTATTTTTTCCCTATTACCTGTGCGCCCTTCACCCCCTTCATCCTTCCCTATTTACATAGACCTCATTTAGAATGTTTTTTCTTTTCTCATGATTTTTCCTTTCCCTTCTTTCCTTTCCCTTTCCCCTCCCTTCACCCCTACCTCTTTGGACCTTTTTTCTTCTTTCAAATTATCAATTATTCATTTTAATCATTTTAACCCTTATTTACACTTTCAGTTTCTCACACTAGAGAAACTATTTGGTATTTACACACGTGTGTCCTATTTATTTCACATAAGAGTATGGCCTCGATATGCATCCATTTAGCTATAAATGCCTAGTTTCTTGTTCTTTATGGCTGAGTAGTACTCCATTTTATAAAAAACCCCACATCTTCTTTATCCAGTTTCCACTTGATGGGCACTTGGGCTGCTTCCAAGCTTTAGCTATTACAAACTGTGCTGCTATAAACATGGGTAGACATATATTGCTGTGGTATGATTCTTTTAATTCTTTTGGGAAGATACCCAGCAGGGGAATAGATGGGTCAAATGGAACCTGTAGTCCTAATTCTTTGAGGTATCAGCATACTGATTTCCAGAGTGATTACACCAGTCTGCACTCCCACCAGCAATGGAGAAGGTTTCCTTTCTCCCCACACCCCTGCCAGCATTTGTTATCAGTTCATTTCTTGATAGGATCCATTCTTTCTGGGGTGAGATGGAATCTCAGTGTTTTTTCACCTGCATCTCTGAAATGACCAGTGGTGTTGAACATTTTTTCATATATTTATTTGCTGCTTTTACTACTTTGTCTGAGAAATGTCTGTTCATTTCAGATGCCCATTTTTGAATTGGGCTTTGAATTTGGGGGGGTCTGATTTTTTCAGTTCTTTATGTATTCTAGATAGTAATCCTTTGTCTGAGGTACAGCTGCTAAAATTTTTTCCCACATTGTAGGTTGTCTGTTAGCTCTGTTGGTAGTTTCTTTTGCAGTGCAGAATCTTTTTAATAAGATGAGATCCTAGTTGTTGATTCTTTGTGCTAGTTCTCATGCTACTGAGGTTTTGTTCATAGTCTTTTCCTATGCCAGTGTCTTCAAGAGTTCTACCTGATTTATCTTCTGGCAAGTTTAGTGTTTCTGTTTTAATATTTAGATCTTTAATCCACTTCAATCTTAGTTTAGTGCATGGTGAGAGGTATGGGTCTAGTTTTAATCTTTGGCAGGTTGAAATCCAGTTTTTCCAACACCATTTATTAAATAGGCTAACTTTCCTCCAATGATTATGATTGGCTCCTTTGTCAAAGAAGAAGTGGCTGAGTATGTCTGGAGTTGCTTATGTATCTTCTAATCTATTGCACTTATCCTCAGGTCTCTTCTTTTGCCAGTACCATGCTGTTTTTATCACAGTAGCTCTGTAGTATAGTTTCAAGTTGGGGATTGTGATACTCCCTGCCATATCTCTGTTGCTTAGAATTGCTTTTGCTATTCTAGGTCTCTTCTTGTTCCAAATGAATTTTTGGTTTGTTTTCTCTAGTTCTGTGAAGTATATTGTTGGAATTTCAATTGGCATTGCATTGAATCTATATAGTAGTTTTGGAAGTATGGCCATTTTCACTATATTGGTTCTTCCTACCCAGGACCAAGGGATGTCTTTCCATTTCCTTGTATCCCCTTT
Organism: Heterocephalus glaber; assembly: GCF_000247695.1. The sequence goes on from NW_004624761.1 coordinate 9,737,913, forward strand.
GATTTTTTTTTTCAGATGTACTGTCTTTTAAACACTTTAAAATGATATGTACATCAGCAATATTTCTTCATTTCTGACTCTCTCTAGGGATAAACAGTGTGATCTAAAAATGCAGTGTTTGTTTAAAATTTAAAAATTAGATTAAGTGATGCACTGTCATTAATCTTCCTCAAAATACTCTCCATCCTTTCAAACCCACTTATCCCATGAATCTTGCCACTTTGTGAAGCAGTTCAGGAAATTCTCTTTCATGAATTTCTTTAATTACACTGTTGTGGCTGCTTTGGTGTCCTGAATCTGCTGAAAATATTTACGTTTCATGGTAACTTTGACTTTGGGGAAGAGAAAGAAATCAAACAGTGTCAGATCCAGTGACTAAGGTGGATGAGGACACACTGTCATCATTTTACAAGCCTGATTTTAATTGGATGACACTTGACAGCAGCATTCTCAATATTTTTGATTGTACATAGTAAATTCACTTATGAAAGAAGACTTCCAGAGCTGCTTCAGAAAGTGACAAGAACATTGGGATAAGTGTAATTGATGCAAGGGGGATTATTTGGAGCAGAATTAATGGCAATATGTCTTTTATAGTAATAAAATTTTCTTAAACATTCACCATGTATTTCCATATTTCTTTGTAAACTGATATTTGGGAAAAGATTAATATCTTATTTAAAGAGTTCCATAAAAAGAAAAAACTAATTGTGGATAAAAGTTAAACAGAAATTCGATATTTTCATTAAAATAAATAAATAAATCATTGATCATATGGAGGCAATAAAATTCCCATTTTGACACTGTAAAAGGCATTATATATAACATCATCAAATAAAATATTCACTGTAAATTTCAGAATAGCATTTAATTATTTTAAGTAGCTGATAGTCTTCTGTGTTTAAGGCAACCAATCTGCAGACTGAGCAATAAAATCTGTCCCTTCCAAAAAGAAAGATTTGATGATTGTACGTAGTAGACAAATAGAAAGGTTTCACTACTACACTTCTTTTCTATTCCTGGCTACTGTGTACTCTCTGTGGCTGAGGAAGTGGCTATAGCTATATTAACAATCCTTCGTGGGCTACAGAAATGCTGGATCTCAAATTTCTGTCAAAATGTGCAAAAGTTATAAAGCAAAGGGCTGGAGAAAGATATGCTTAGCTGGACCTCAGGCTTTAAATGGTATTTTTTTTTTTCTGCACTGCCATCTACATAACAAAACTAAGGCTTTTTCACTTCTTTTTCTCAACATGAATTCAGCAGATTGTTTTTCATTGTATTATCTCTACTAATTACCCATTCAGAGAAACTGGTGACTAATTATTATTGTCTCAGCTGTTCAGCCTTACTTAGGAAAATAGTTTAACAAATATTAGAATTAAAAATACATCTGTGGTACAAATTTGTCATGTCTCATCATTTACTCAAAAGAACATATTCCTAGTCAAATATGTTTCAGAAGAATACTAATTTACTTTTTTAACATGAAGTTATCATTTTATAAAAATTTGTACCTGTTTTCCCATGTGGAGGCTCCCAATTGCTCTTTTTTTCCCCTTCTAAAAAAAAAAATTAGAGCAGCCAAGCCATAAAAAATCTTGTGTATATAATGTAAGATATATTTTAATTATAAAATATTTAAATTATGGAAATATAAAAGTATTGTACTGATGTTTAAGTAAGAATGGAGTTAAAGCACACATGAAATATAGAGTTAGAAACCAGTGGGTTTAGATCTTGACTTTCCCACTTACAAAGTATGAATATGTGTAAAGGATTTGCATATTTTTCAGGCTGTATATTGTCTTTCATAAAATTTGACCAATAATATTTATTTTGAGGGACCGGGGATTTAGCTCAGTGGTTTCACCGCCTGCTGCGCAAGCGCAATGACCCGAGTTCGATCCCCGGTACAAAAAGAAAAAATAATTTTAAAAGGTTGCTGTGAGAATATGTACAAAACTCACCAGGGCTGCATAGTAAATGATCCACAAATGGTAGGTATTTTATTTTATTAGTTTTTAAAATTTTCAATCATGTAAAATAATTTTATATTAAAAAATAAGTCTAAAAAGATGTTAAGTCTTTACCATTAACAACCCAAAGGAAGTTTTCCAAGATATATGTTTTACTTTATGTCCATTCAATTTAAGAAGCAATCAAAGTATAGTTGATACAGGCCTAGCCCTGTTTTGCTAATGCAAAGAGCATGTGGATCTAACACACAGGGAAGTTGCAACTAATAATAGATCCCTGAAGAATGTCTATTCTAAGAATGAACATCTAAATTAATTGATGTGATTTATGCTTTGTGTCAAAACTATTCCCTTTTCATTGAGTATTGTGATTGTATTTCTTATTCATGAGTTCATTTGAGGAATAAAGGAAAATTCATTCTCTTTAATTGAAGTAATAATTAATATGATAAGAATAATATCTGAAACCAACAAAAACTGGGACTGAGTGGAGCTTTTTGAAAATCAGGGCCTTAATCCAAAATCCCATTTCCCCTACCAGTTTTCTTTGATATTGTGACATCAATGAGAGACAACTTGAGTGTTTTGAAACTCATTTATTATGGAATTATTCAGCAAAAATAAGATTATAAGAGTTTCAAAATTGTTATCACACAATCATAGGATATGGGAAAATGTTCATAATATCATAACTTCAAGGCGAATTTCTGTCCTTGTTCATCTTTCTTTTGGGCACCTACGTAGGATAGTACTATTTATTTGGTATAATATTCCATCTTGTCAATAGTTCTGGAGTCTTCATCCAAAGACTCTGTCTTCCAGGTTTTGGAAAGAATAAATCATAATGCATCTTGCCACTGGGAGCAAATGCCATGAAGTTGTGAAAGCTGAGAGTGAAATTTTTATCCCAAGTAAACCCTGTGAACCAGAGATATTGCAAATGTACATGGTGGCTCTGCTCCCCCACTTCCATCTGGTGGAGATTCAATGAATATATAAATTGTGTAAAGCTAATAAGCTGATCTGGTACAGAATATTTTGCTCAGGAAATCTCATTTACTTGTTTGTATGACTTAAGAGTACTCAAATTTGGCAGTATTGTGCTAGTCCATTGATCATGATAAAAGATAGTTTGCATTATTGCCCATAGACACAATTTACGGACAGACAGTACTACATGGAGCCATAGTTTATTCAAGTAGACTCTTGATAGACTTGGTGAAGTATCTTCTTTTTCATTATTATTGCCTAGTTTGTAAATATTTTGTGTCTTGTCTGTAGGGTCCACCACAGACAGGGAAGACTGTGAAATTATGGGGAATTAAACTCCAAATCTAAGGTTAAAACTATGGCATCTACCATTGCTTTGTCTAAATAAGTTTTGTCATTCACATGTGGTGGTGCATGCCTGTAATCCTCAGGAGGTTGAGGCAGGTGGATCACCATGAGTTCAAAACCAGCCTGGGGTATATAATGAGTTCAAGGCCAGCCTGAACTACATAGTGAGACCCTGTCTCATAAAAAGAGATACATTTTGGCATTTCTAATAAAATGAAAGGGAAGCATTCTAAAAGATATGAGTTCATACTTAAGCAATTGGTTCTAGTTGGTAATATAATTGTTTTAGTACTCACTATAAGAAAACAGACAGTGTGAAGTCAGCTACAGACTATATTAGGCTGTAGGAAAAATGTGAGAGTTGAGTTTTGGGTAGAGCTTCTGTTTCAATATTACTTTATACTGAATGCTTGCTGTTTACCTTTTTATAATCATTGATTTTTTTGGTTCACATGTTAATGTAAACATAGCAAGTTGAAAGTTAAAACATCCAAAAACAAGAGGGGATTCATGTTATTATTATTTATTAACAATTAGTAATTCTATAGGCTGAGAACTAGAGTCATTGTTCAGACTACAAAGATAGAAACAGCTCATGGCATGTCAGGCGGGAAGCACAGTAGGGTATCAAGGGAAGATGAGGGATATATACATCCTCTAGGCTCTTTCCACAGTGACCCTCCTCTTCTCACCAGGCTTCACCTCCTAATATCACACTCACCCATAAACTCATCAGTGGATTAATCCAGTATCACACCTATCATCCAGTACTACAAAACCCAGTCATCTCACAAATGCCCCATCTACAAGTACATAAGGCTCTGCAGAGACAAGTAGCTGCAAACCATAATGTAACGTATATTTATATGATTTTACACACATATGTATTTAAAAGCATTTTTCATCAGCTAAAAACATACCTTAATCCTTTCACAAATATATATTTCTATTTAAATGAGAATTTATATATTGGACTATTATAATAAAATTTTTTAAATTTTACTGCAAATAAAAAGGCAGGATTGAGTTTCAAAAGATTCAAGGTACATTACATACATTTTAAAGCAATTAACCCTGGGCAACTTTAATGACAGTGAGACAGCTTGGTCTGTTGTGTCCTGGTGTGATGAAACAAAAATTTTGCTAGCACGGAATCATTAGGAGCAGAAGGATTTCCTAATTTCATGTCATAATCTCTTAATTTGTGTTACATTTTTTTTCATTTCCTGGAAACCTCAAAGTGAATTTTGTGATAAGATGTAACTAAGTTGAAATTAGGATGAAAGTTTCTATTAAGACTTTCAAATCTTGAGTTATTAGAAAGAACTAAGAATGAAAATAGTAGGACAAGGCTTTTCCAAGGAAACCACTTAATTTACTCCATAAAGTTGTGCTCTAAACTTTATGTATACCTTAAGATATTTAAAGAGAGTTGTTTTGGGTGTTAAAGCATCAGGGTTTCCTTAATGTCTATGCCCTGTGACACTAAATGTGTCTCATCTCTGTTTGGGTCCAGGCACACTATTGGAAGAATAGGACCATGTAAAGAACCGAAATTCAGACATAGTGATGTACTAATAATAGACTGACCATTATCTGAAAAGGAAAAGAATATAACACAGTAAGGCAAAATATTTGAGAGCAAATCACTTAGGCAAAGAATAAGTCTTGCCAAGTAGACTAGACTCAACAACAGGCAGATTGTTGGGAAGGAGAAGTATGGTTTTGTACCTTCTGGCTTTCTCTGGAGCAGCTTCCCACCTGGGAAAATAGGAACTCTCCACACATTTGAATGTGGATCCAAATGTTTATTAAGCCCATGGTTCTTAGAAAACAGATGAGGCAAACCATATGTAGTAACACTTACTTTTAGTGAGCGATTACAGAAAATTCAAAATGAAGCAAGATAGAAAATGAGGCAGAAAAATGGGAAAATTGAACTTGGCATCTTACTGAGCTGACATTAGTGTCATAGAAAACCATAGATGATTTACTCAGTCACCCTGGATACTTCCAAATTGGTGAATGCATTTCCTGCCTCAAAATAGTCTGAAGAGGGAGGAATGTATAACCAATTTACATGCTATCCTTTTTTTTCTTTTCATTGGTCAGGAACCATCCAAGATTGCATTTACTCAGCCATAAAATCAGAGTGTGGCTCCCATCTGGGAAAGTCACAGTCTGTTTTCTTACAGAATCTAACAGGGTTGGGTAAGTTGGTGTGACTTTTGTCATAATAGATTAATAGATTGCATCTGAATCCTCAAGTTATAGAATGATTTTACTAAACATGAATCAATAATTCTTTCAGGTAGAAAGCATGGACTCTTAATCATCTACCACTATGGATGGCTAGTCTTAAAAAGATAATGTCTCAGAAGTTCAGCCTCATTGTCTACCAGCTGATTGACAATGTCAGTGTCTAGTCCCGCTGGTGACAGTCATAATTTACCCCTGCAACCATTTCCACTGTATTTGTGGGTTCATGATCTTTCTACAGTAAGCTGAAAGCAGAAGCTGGCAAGACTCACAGGTTGAGTAATTCTGTCCATCTGGTTTTTGAGAGACTTGTCTGTGTTTTTTGATCTCTAACTTGCATTGTATGAGAAACAAAGATCCACATGTCCATTTCCATAGATTCATTCACATAACTCTTGTCCATTTTGCAAGCCTCAGTCTTACAAGGCAAGCTATTCTCAATTTCCCAAACATGACAGCTCATCTATATGTGAGCTTTCTGTTCCCCTCATATTATATGAATAATCAAAATGTTCTGTGAATAGCATTATTCTTGGAGTATTTCCCTTCACATCTGTTCTCACAGTCAACTTGTATAGGAACAGTAACACGGTAGGTATTATTGCCTGGTTATTCTTACAAATAATAGCCAATTTTCTGTAATGCTCACATCACTTCCTCTTCTACCAGCTGATTGTTGAGATATTGTCATGGAATTGTTTTCAGGGTATTCTTGCAGAAGAGATGGGCCATGAGAGTATGGTGAAATTATTTGTGATTATAGAACAACTGTTTATCCATTCCTTTTGTGTCTAATCAGGCCAGTTTTTGACCAATAAAAACCATAGTGCTACTCCTGCCTTTAGGAATGAGATGACATACAGTTCTTTATGGCTAGCCATGATTGCCTAATCAACAAGTGTGTTCTTATGAAGGGATCATTCTTCATGTGGATACCAATAGTTTTTTGAAGCATAATAGAATATCTTGTTTCGGGATCCACGGGTCTAGGAAATGGCAATTCTGCTTTTATATGCTGCCACTATTCATTAGGATAATCTGAACAAAATAGAATGTACTGCAACTTAAGTGCCAAGTGAGGTAACATCTTTTCCCACATCACGAATATTCTTTTCTTTTTTCATATTATTTTGTTTCTAATTGACATATTATCATCATTTATACTAGTCTTCACTTGAATCTGACAGTCTGGGAAGTTGGCTGATAAATGAGGTCAAAGAGTAATAAAGCCTCAAGAGCTTTGGCTCTCTTTAGTGTCAAGAGATGCAAGGTGCACCCATTAGTCTCATCATTGAGAAGGGCTAGAAGACCATATCTCAGTCCATTAGCTTCTTAAAGATTCATAGGCTCTTGATCTCTGGGATTTTAATTCTTTTACCTTCGGTGAAGCTTGTGTCTTTCTATGATGTCTATGGAATTCACCATTTTCTGACTATAAGTCAACTTAGAATTTTCCATTAATAGGCCATCATTATATACTGGTGAACAAGAAAAGTTCAAGACTATAATCACTTACATCAGGACAATGAATATAAACTAGTGTTATACTGTTTTCTTGCTGTGTGCTATGGTTCATCCATATCAAAATTTATGTTGAAATTGGCTGCTAATGTACAGGTGCCAGGGGTGGACTTTTTGAGAAGTAATTAGCCTGTAAATGGTAAACAGGTCCTTAGAGCAATTAGATCATTTAAATGTTTTTCATGTGAGACTGGATTTGCTCTCCTGGGAATGGATTGTGTTCCAAGAAAAGTGATTTTCATAGAGCAAGTCCCTCATTGTCTCCTGCTCACACCTGCTTTTCCTTCCACTTTTCCCCCACCACATTATGATGTTTCATGAGACCCTCTGCACACTCTGATGGACTTCCTGGCCACTAGAAGCCAAGCAAACATGAGGGCCATTATCTTGCACTTTTTGTCTTTAAAGCCATGATCCAAAATGAACCTCCTTTTTTATAAAATACCGAATGTCCAGTATTCTGTTATTGCAACAGCAAAAATATTAGCAACTGGAAATTAGTTTTGATCACTTGTAATAAAAAACTGAAAAACTTCTACATATAAATAGCTTCAAGCCAAGTGCCAGAGTTCAGATAGTGCTAATAACAATGCTTGTTTAGTAAAATGACTATAATTGGGGCTATTACTTGAATAACACGCATAGAATAATACACATTATTCTATGCTTTATCCTTGACAGATTTTTTTCAATTTTTCTTTTTCTTTCTTGAAAAATCCAGATGAAAAAAATTGAATAAAGATACTGAAGTGACTACCACTATGCATGTTCAAGATTTTGTTAACATTAGTAATATTTGCATCCAGGTATTCCAATTCAGATTTGCTATAGAGATGGAAGAAATTATAGATGTTGCTATCAGAGCTGAAACCTTTGATCTTTCTTTAGTCATTTGGATGTCATGCGTGTCAGAATTTTCTCTTCCACAATTAACACATACTTCCCAACAAAATTTAGCACCATGCCCAGTAGAAAATACCTTTCTCTTCATCACAGAAAAGTGGATGCCGAAATACTTTGTCTTACCAGAGAATTGTTTGTTTGTTTGTTTTTTACAAAAGGAAGAGGTATGAGTGAAAAGAGAAGGCAGGTTTAAACACCTTAATGTTTCTATAACTTTAAAACAAACTTGAAACCACAAATTTTCATACTATGCTCTACGGGACCACTAGGCACTGGCAGATGGATAAACAGGGCACCAAGATGTCCAGAACATTTTGAAAATGAACAGCTTCAGCACACTGGAGCTGCATGGGGGTATGCAGATCACAGCCTGGGCCCCACCCTGAAAAGAGCTGCACATTTGCAAAAGCAACAGCCAGAGACATCTCCAGATCCCATCTGCAAGTGGCACAGATCCTAGTGAGAGGACCATGTGGGCAAGAACTGAGTGGGTCCATACAGATTCCAGCTAGGGCCTCACCTACATACCAGCAGCTTGGGGTCACAGGCCCCAGCCAAAGACCCACCTGGAAAAGAGCTACTCAGGAGGGCAAGCAACAGCCAGAGAACTGCCCAGATACCATTGGTGTGTTCAGATCCCAGCAGCAACTTGGGTTCATGGCCCCTAGCCAAAGGCCCTCCCAAACAACAGCTATGCAAGCTGACAGGTCCCAGCCAGAGGCTCATCAAGTTACCATCCTATGTGTGCTAAGGCCCCAGTCAGAACCCTGGCAGGACGACAGGGAAGCACAGGGATCAAGAAGACCACCACTCTGAACCAAGGCATTGGTGCAGTGGTGAGCAGCAGAGAAAAGGCCCCTTGATGGCTTGCTGAGAATTGAAGACCACTGGGTGAGCAATAAGTAGCCTCAGCAAAGATGCAGCAGGCTGCATCTATTGAAATGAGAAGACACCTAAACAAGTCTCAAAACCAGACTTCCAGATCACCTAAGGCAAACTCAAAGGGCAACTAGATGGAACAAGCTGGAATCTGTGAATTGGCAACTAAAGAGCATCTGGAAAAAAAATAAAATCAGAATAAATTTCTCAGATAATAACAGAGATTGCATCAATAGTACAAGAAATGATTTATTACTCTAGAGCAGACACAGATGAGAAAATAGAGGAGATAAGGAACATGATGGAATCCCAGCATAGGAAACAAACGGAATCCATAAAATAGATGGAAACAGATTTCTAGGATATTAAAAACTCCATTGATAGTTAATGCAGCAGGATGAGCCAATGTGAGGACAGAATATCAGATATAGAAGACAGGATTGCAATTAGTGACCAGAAAAAGAAAAATTTCTTAAAAATATTAAGGGACCATGAAAAATCAATCCAGCAGCTGCTAGATGATGCAAAGAAGAATAACATAAGACTAATCAGAGTTAATGAAGAAACAGGAGAGTACAAATGACATAAAAAGCTGTTCACAGAAGTAATGGTGGAAAACTTCCCAAGCAGGAGAAAAGAATTTGACATACAGATAAGTGAGGCATATAGGACTCCAACTAACCATGATAAAAAAAAAATCTACACAAAGGTATATAACAGTAAAGATTCCTGAAATGCAACAGAAGAACAAAATACTACAAGCAGTTAGAGAAAAGAAAGAAATCACATGCAAAAGAAAGGCCATCAGAATCACAACACACTTCTCAACATAAACCCTCAAGGCAAGAAGAGCATGGAGTGAAGTATTTCATGTCCTAAAAGAAAACAACCTCCAATCCAGATTGATGTACCCTGCAAAACTATCTTTCAAAATTAATGGAGAAATCAGATATGTGCATGGTAACAAACACCTGATGAACTTCATAAATACCAAACCAGCACTCCAAAAATTTTAAAACAATATCCTACTAAATTCAATGAGGATCACAATGCCAAGAAGCCCAGTAGAATGAATTCATCAGGCATGACAAGAAATTAAATGCAAAGGGAGACAATCCAACAAAAAGAAAAAGTCATGACAATGATAAATCAATATGTATCAGTTATAACTATCAACATTAATGGTCTCAATTGACCAATTGAAAGAAATGGACTGGAAGAATGGGTCAAGAAGCAAGATTCAACAATATGCTGCATACAAGAAACATACTTAATTCAAAAAGAAACTCATAGACTGAAAGTTAAAGTGTGGAAAAGAACACTCCATGTGACAGGAACACCCCCTCACCCCTGCCAGAAGCAAGAGTAGCTATCCTATTTGCAGATAAAATGGATTTCAAACCAACACTAATTTAGGGAGGCAAAGAAGGGCACTACATCCTTGTAAAGGGAACAATCCAAAAGGAAGAAATAACAGTCATAAATATGTATCCACCAAATACTAGTGCACACAACTATATAAAATGAATATTAATGGACATGAGAAATGAAGTAAGCACTAATACAATAGTAGCGGGGGACCTCAATACCCCTCTGTCACAAATAGATAGATAACTAGAAAAAAATAAATAACGAAATACTAGAACTCAATCAAACTCTTGAACAAATGTAACAGATGTTTACAGATGTTTATTTTTGGCTATTCTCAAAAATAGGCCACATACTAGCTCATAGAACATGCTTAAGTAAGTGTAAAGGAATTGAATTTATTCCCTGTATATTCTCAGACCATAGTGCAATGAAATTGGAGATCAATAGCAATGGAAACCTCATAAACACATGGAAATTTAACAACTCCTGAACAACCAATGGGTCACAGAGGAAATTAAAGAAATCAGGTAGTTTCTATAATTAAATTACAATGTCAATAAAACATATTGGAATCTATGGGACACAATGAAAGCAATCTAACAAGGGAAATTCATAGCAGTTTATGTTCATATTAGAAAAGCAGAGCAAGCTAAAATAAACAACCTGATGCTAAATGTAAAGCTTATAGAAAAGGAAGAACAGGACCAACCCAAAGCTAATACAAGGGATTAAATTATAAAGACGAGAGCAGAAATGAATGCAATGTAGACTAAAAGAATGAAACAAAAAGTAAACAAAGAGTTGGATCTTCAAAAGCATTAAACAAATTTGACAAACCCTTAGTCAAACTCATCAAAAAAGGAAAGAAAAGACCAATATTCATGCAATTAAGACTGAAAAGGGTGGGGGCTAGAGATTTAGGTCAGTGGCACAACACTTGCCTTGCAATCACAAGGTCCTGAGTTCAATCCTTGGTACCGGGAAAAAAAAAAAAAGGAATGAAAAGGGTGAAATTACAATGGATCCTGCAGAAATCCAGAAGATCATCAATACCTACCTTGAGAAACTATAAGACAATCAGATGGAAAACACAGAAGGAATGAACAGATATCTAGATACATATAAATTACCAAAGTTGAACAAAAAAGAACTAAAAATGCTAAACAACCCAACATCAACAAAATTGAAAACATGATTAAAAACTTACCAACAAAGACAAACCCATGCCCTGATGGTTGAATCAATAAATGTAATACAGTATACTAATAGACCAAAGGGCTAAAACCATATGATCATCTCAATAGACGCAGAGAAAGCATTCAGCAAAATCCAACACACATTCACGATGAAAACCCTACAGAAAGTTGGAATAGATGGTCTCTGTCTTAACCAGATAAAAGCCATCTTTGAAAAATCAACAGCCAATATCATACTAAGTGGTGAAAGACTGAAATCCTTCACAGTAAAAGCAAGAACAAGACAAGGATGTTCACTATCACCACCCCTGTTCAATTTAGTTTTGGAAACATTGGCCACAGCAATTAGACAAGAGAAAGAAATAAAAAGAATAAAGATAGGAAATGAAGAAGTTAAACTGTCATTATTTGCAGATGACATGATACTTTATACAGAAGACCCTAAGGACTCCACCAAAGGTCTTCTAGACTTAATAACCAAATTCAATTGAGAAGCTGGATACAAGGTCAACACACAAAAATCAATAGCTTTTTTGTACACAAGCAACAGACTTACTGAAAGAGGAACTGGAGAAACAACTCCCTTCACAATAGCATCCCAAAAAAATGAAATACCTAGGAATCAACCTAAAGAAAGAAATCAAAGACCTCTACTCTGAAAACTATAGCACTCTGAAAAAAGACATCAAAGGGGATATCAGAAATTGGAAAGATATCCCTTGCTCCTGGGTAGGAAGAACCAATATAATGAAAATGCACATATTTCCAAAACTGCTATATAGATTCAATGCAGTCCCAATTGAAATTCCAACAGCATTCTTCACAGACCTTGAGAAAACAATTCAAAAATTCATTTGGAACAAGAAGAGACCCAGAATAGCAAAAGTAATTTTAGGCAACAAAGACAAAGTAGGGGCTGTCACAATCCTCAACTTAAAACTATACTACAAAACTACTGTGATAATAACAGCATGGTACTGGCAAAGAAACAGACCTGAGGACCAGTGGAACAGATGGAAGGATGCAGAAACAATTCCAGACACACTCAACCACCTCATCTGTGAAAAAGGATCCAAACACCCTCATCGGAGGAAAGATAGCTTCTTTTATAAATGGTGCGGAAAAAAATTGGGTTTCAACTTGCCAAAGATTAAAACTAGACCTATATCTCTCAGCATGAACTAAACTAAAATTGAAATGGATTAAAGATTTGAATATTAACACAGAAACACTAAACCAGATGGAAGAGATTGTAGGAAGAATTCTTGAAGACATTGGTGCAGGAAAAGATTTTATGAACAAAACCTCTGTTGCCCGTGAACTAGTACAAACAATCAACAAGTGGGATCTCTTCCTATTAAAAGCCTGCACAGCAAGAGAAGCCACCAACAGCATGAAAACACAATCCACATTGTGGGAAAAAATTTTTACCAGCTGTTCCTCAGACAAAGGTCTACTATCTAGAATATATAAAGAACTTAAAAAATCAGACTCCCCAAATTTAAAGACCCAATCCAAAAATGGGCATCTGAAATGAATATAAATTTCTCAGATAAAGAAATAGAAATAGCAAATAAATATATGAAAAAATGTTCAACCTCACTGGTCCTTCAAGAGATGTAGATGAAAACAATGCTGAGATTCCACCTCACCCCAGAAAGAATGGCTGCTATCATGAAATCAACCAATAACAAATGCTGACAGGGCTGTGGGGAAAAAGGAACCCTGCTCCACTGTTGATGGGTGTGTAGACTGGTGCAACCACTGTGGAGATCAATATGGAGATATCTCAAGAAACTAAGATTAGTGGTCCCATTTGCTCCAGGTATTCCCCTGCTGGGTGTCTTCCCAAAAGAATCATACCACAGTGATATATGTGTACCCTTGTTCATAGCAACACAGTTTGTAACAGCTATAACTTGGAAGCAGCCCAATTGCTCATCAACTGGAGACTGGATAAAGGAGATGTGTTTTTTAAAAAGTAAAATGGAGTACAGATGTGTTTTTTTAAATAAAATGGAATACTACTCAGCCATAAAGAATGAGAAATTAGAGACATTTATAGGTAAATGGATGCATGTTGAGGCCATACTCTTAAGTGAAATAAATAGCACAGGCTTATGTAAATACCAAATAGTTTCTCTGGTGTGAGAAACTGAAAGTGTAAATAAAAAGCCATAATAGATATTGTGAAATAGAAAGAAAAGGTCCAAAGGGCAAGTGGGTAATGTAGGGAAAGGAAAGAAGGGAATGAAATTAATATGAGAAAATGAAAAAATGGAAACAAAGTCTTTGTAAATAAGAAGGGGTGGAGTGGCTGAAGGGAGGGCATGGGAATGAGGAAAAACCAAGAACTAAGATAGATTATGTAAAGGTCCAAATTTAAAATGATGAATGTCATTATATTGTATACATAAATTGTACCGATTAAATTAATCAAAAAAGAAAATGAGCAGCTTCACTGTAACTGTTTTAAACTCCTGATAGTTTTATCATATTTTTATAATTGAAAATTTTATCTTTTGTTAAAATTTTTCAAACCACTCATCTGATTTAAATTTTCAATGTTTACTTTGATCAATAATAACTTTATTCTGATCTAACTATGAAATATTTTGTACTAGATGAGTATATGAACACTATATTTCACATATTGTGTTTCTTAAAATACATATATACAAATTTAATGTTTTCCACTACCTCTTTATATCCTTTGGAAGTGAACAGAATCAGTTAAAGTGATAATCTTTAATTTCTGGGGTGTTCCAGCCCCTTTTTCTACTTTAGAAAGCATCATATTGTGGTAAACTTCTGTTTAGGGCATCTTTGTGTTTTTGTATACTCATAGCTCTTTTTTCCTCTAATTTGAAAATGTTTCAAAGTATATAAAATAATTTTTCTAACTTGTAATAATTTTTTTTTTTGCTACCTGGGAGGATCATACTCCAGACTTTGTGTTTGCAATGCAGGAGGCGGCACCACTGAGCTAAATCCCCAGCCCTTAACTTGTAATAATTTAATAATTCTGTTTATTTTTCAAGAGAATATTTTAATTAATAAGCCATCCGTTATAAATACCGAATACATTTCATTGTAATTTGTCTTAAAGTTATAACATGGAAATTTGTTTTGGCAAAGCTAGACTTCAATTTAAGGAGAAATCAATCCATAAAAAAAGATGCTGTTTATAAGCTCTTCCACATATGACACACGTTTCTACAATTCAGAGAAATATTCTCCTGTCAAAGATGTGTGCAATGGTTTCTGTGAAACTAAGCAACTTGTGAATAATATTGAATGCAAATCCACAAGATTGACAGATCAACTTAGAATGATATGTCACTGAATTAACAGTGGGATAAGAAAGAAAGTATCTAATTTAGACAGTGAAGCAAATAACCAACTCCAAAGCCAGCCTAAAAATAAGTAGAATTGAAAGCCTTGCAGGAATAAAATTGCAATGGACAGAAGAACAAATGGAATCTGACATCATGACTTTCCTTGGGCTAGATGCCTGTGATTGGAGTTATCAAAAGTTATGTACAAAATCACAGGGAAAAAAAGAGGTGGTTAAACTTGGAATTGCTGGATAGCAAATAATTTCAAAGCAAAATCAGTTAACATAGCTCAGTGTCCTTGTGATTTACCACTGTCTCTCAAAATTGGCTCCTTTAGAAATATTGAGAGGAAAAGTAACAAATGAAATTTAAGTGTCTCTTAAAGCTTAAATTTTAACTTTATGACAAATCAGTTAGCTCCAAAACCATTGATACATCAGTTACCTTGATGGATTTTAAAGATATTTGTATAAAATAAAGGTATTAGGCAAATTGGGGAAGACTTTTTCTGTTTTATGTATCAGGTTTAAAAAATTATTCAATATTTTTAGGAACCTAAGAATCAGGCTACTGGGTTTTATTCTAGCCTCATCATTTATTAAAATTAACTTTTATTCCATTTTTATTTCAGCATACTTATTTACCAAATGGGGATATATATTTGTCAGGTTAATTATGAGAAAAAATGGAATAGTGCATGAAAAGTGTTTACTGTAGTGCTTATTGGAAACATATTCAATATATCTCAACAAAGATTGATTTACTTTTAAGTCAATAACTTAAACTTCTTATTCTTTATTTGCTGAGCCCCTCCCAGTATCATATAGCTGATTTTGAATTAAAATGTTCTATTGCTTAATAGAAGACCTCAAACATTGAAAAGGAGAAAGGGAAAGCAGAAATAAGAAGTCTCAGATTACAGTGTGCCTTCAAGAAATGTTTCACAAGATCAACTGACCCAAATTTGCACGTAAGACCCATTCAAGGAACAGGTCTTCGTGAGTATCCCTCCATGCTCATTCATTGCCTGGAAGATTGCCTTCCAGAAGGCATTACCTGGGTGTGAATATGGTGGGAATCCAGAGTGACAGTGGGCAGATCTATGCCAGTCATTTCTGCAGGCCATTTGAGTGGAGTATTTCTCATGTGGCCACAGAGGCTGTCAATTCATAGTATCTATTTATTCCTCAAAATTAAGCATACTCCGGTGGTATCATTTACATAGTTCTCATCCACCTATGCGTAGGTAGCAATTCAAGTAAGTTTTACCTGAAAAGTGGAATGTGGCTTTTGACATAGGTGTAATCAGTACAGCAGTTTCGTATGTTTTAATCAGAGATCTATTCATGATATATACAAATAGTATTGCTTGTAAACAAATGTTTGTTACTGCTGGGTAGAAAATCACATAAATACTTTAGGAAAACAATTGAATGAGTAACTGTGTGCATACTCCAGCAAGATAAATATCAAATAGTCCTTAGTGATATTTATCCAGATTAGTAAATATTACTCAATGACTCAGAAATTAATTTAGCAATCCATTGTTCTTTTTCCTCATACCCTGGAGTTAAAAATCCTTTTTCATATATATATATATATATATATATACACACACATATATGTATATATGTATATACATGTGTGTGTATATATATATATATGTATAGTTTAATGGGTCATATAGCTATTGGTTTATAAACCATAGAAAATTGTAGATAGCCATTAACTACTATGACCCATCTTATAAAACATTTTTTTCAGGATAAGACAGGCATCTAATAAGTGTATTTTGAAATTGTAAAAATGTTTCTTTCAAATAAACTCATGAAAATATAGTCTATATGCTGAAAATACCAACTATTCATATATTTTTAGAATTATTCTATTATATTCATCTGTTAAAATTTTTTTAAATGATTCATTTTTCTATAAACTATATTGTTCTACCACATTCTGAAGAAACTCAAATGCATTTCCTTTATGTCCTCTGATAGTTTGAAGACAAAATTATGGTAGTTCAGATAATATCACCTAAAGATAGGGTGTTTGTTCTGAGTACCATCTTCTCTAGCTGCAATTGTTGCCTGAAACTTTTACTGTTCCTATTTGGTAAAATGCTTGGTTAAAAATGATGAAATCATCAGGAGTCCAGTATAATGTCCTAATAATCTTTCCACTCCTTGACGATGATGCAGCAAGAGTTGCTGGAAAAGAAATCTATATCTCTACATGACACAGATGGCACATTTTGAAAATGTTTGTGAAAAAAATGCTTCTTTCATATTCTATTCAAAAGTTGTTTGATTCAGTTTTCTGTTCAAGACCACATCCTGCTAGGAGGATCAGAATTTTCACTTCTTTGGGAAATAATTTGCTTCCTCCAAAAGACACAGGTTGCTTGTTTTTTGTCTAATAACCATGTAGTAGCAATTTTCAACTGATTTTTTTTCAAAAGTACCTAACTCTTCTCAGCAGATCACATTATAGTCCTATGAATATAGTTAAGTTTACCCACCCATTTCCACAAACCCTAAAGTAAGAGCATATCAATGGAAAAAATGAGTTGTCAATCACAGCTGGTAAAAATAGGTCATGTGTGTATATGTGACTTTTTATTTCATCATACAGAGTATAAATACATTTTGTAGAAATTTAAAAGATGCTAGTGTCCAGAATGAGTTGTGCAACCTTCTGCACGTCTTGAATTTATCAGGGTAATAGATACATAAATTTTAAGAAGAATTTGGCCCATTGATTTTTAAAGCCTCTGATCTCCCTGCAACAAACAGAGTCAAATTACTTTTCTTCCTATCAACACACATGTCATTTTAAAAGATGTTTGCATTCCTCAACGATGTCCAGTTTATGTACTACTGCTTCCTGTTAGACTCTGACAGTCCCTGACCTCATCAAGGTTTTAGGTTAAGTGCAGTGGATAGCTTTATTTGCTGGTATTATGGATGATTGCTCTAGGAAGAAATAAAACAAGGAAATGCAGCCACGACTCTGAGTGCTGGCTATAATTCGTAGTGTGTATTTAACCCACGGATATAAGCACCACCTTCTTTCATATTACCAATATCTTATGGCCGGCAAATAGGAAAGTAGAGATTTTTCTTCTTTTTCATTTGTATAAAAGACCACTGTTTCTACAACCAACGGTTGAGGCAGCCAAACCTACCATAAATATGATGCCACCAAAGTGACTAGAAAGATTAAACTTTAGAAAACTATGTGGTTTTTATCCTTTTGATTTAGCATTTAACAATCAGAATAATTCATTAAGAATATGTTACTGGTCAGAGTAAAGTGATAGCATGTTAAAAATTCTATTTCCTAACATAATATTTACTAGACCTGCTACAGTACTTCTAAGTATTATCTGGTTCTTGGAAAATGTATTATGTTCTGGATAGTAAAGTAGTTCCTGGACCCATAATTACTGTATAAAAATATCAATTAAAATATGCCAGCAAGGAAATACTTTAGACTTTGATGTTTTGTGGGTTTTATGTATAGAAATAGAAAGTCATTATTCAATGTTGTTCCTTATAATAACATTTAAAACACAGCTGCAAACTACAAAGTGCTTACCTTAGGAAACTTTTTTCATCTTTTCTCTCTTGGTGCATCTGAAATCCAAATTAAATTCACTTCATTGATTAAAAATATTGCTTCTAGTGACTTGCCAAAAAAATGTGTTCAGAAATTTAAATTAGGTTAAGTATTTTGTAGCAGACTTCCATAATAATTTTCCAAAGCAATAAAATCAGTTATCAGAATTAATGATACATAAAATCCATTTTATGATTTTTCTTACACTACCTTGCTTCTTTCCTTTATCTATTTCCAAATGAACTCCTGTAACTCTATAATGTGCATTTGTACTATCCAATGACCCTGGCTGGGGCAGAGAGGACAACTAGATCCAACATTATTCTTTAAAAAATCTTCTTGTTTGTGTTCAGAACTTGTGTGGACCATAAATAAGACATTAGATGGATTCTGGAACCTGCTATTTCTGCAAAAATGAAATCCTCCTAAAGTATTGGGTACCTCCTAGGAGGTCCTTCCTGGGGCTATCTGTGATGGAGAGGTGGGCATTACCTGCTGAGTGCATAGAATTGTGGCCACTGAAAATGCTAGGGATGGGCCTTTTGGCTTAATGACCCTCTCCCTCCAACTCCTGAGCCATAGCTTTTGCTTCTGTCCTGTTACACTGTGTTGACAAAAGCAATCTGTGTTGCTTAAACTATTGAGTCCATCATTCGGTCTGTAATTTAGGCAATGAGTTCTCCACTAATTAAGCAGGTATAAAGCACCTGTCATGTACAGGTGATGCCATGTATTATGGTTACTGATACAGAGAGAAACTGCATCTGTTTTTAAAGACACTGCCTTTTGACACAGCAGGCATAGAATCCTGAAGACGAAATTAAATTCTATGGTAGAATAATGGAGGGAGTTAGTGATTTCATTAAAATGTTAAGAAAGATCCTAGATGGCCTTGGTGGAGCCTGCCTGTAATCCTAGCACTTGGGGAGACTGAGGCAGGAGTATTGCAAGTTTGAGCCCAGCCTAGACAAATTAGCAAAACCCTTTATCAAAATTTTAAAAAAAAGTGTTGAAATGTAGCTCGTTGTGAAGGTTTGGGATTCAGTTCCAGTACAACAAAACAAAATAAAACCTTCCAGGTAGGTATTTTTTAAAGTTTTACAAAAGGATAGGTTTTAGGTGCCTTGTGTTTTATATTTCAATGATTGCTGTGTGACTGTGTAAATGAAAAAGTTACAACTAATGATTGTTTAAAAGTACCTTACAACATTTGACTTGCTTGGTAGATACCCTCTGGGTGGAATGGCTTGCAGCAAATATATATATATTTGAGCTGAGAGTTTAAGTTTAGCTTACCACTACCATCTCAGGAGGCCCCCAGGCTCTGGGAATCCTGAAGAAGAACAAGCCAAATCACAATCCAAACAACACAGCTGTCCTCTACTTCAGGCTCTCCTCCCACTGCTATTTGGACCCTTCAAGTGTATGTCCCTTTTAACCTGTCATTCCTTTTAACACCTTATCTCTTATCTTGACCTTATTTTACTCTGTTTCAATACCCACAAACTTCTATTGAGATGGACTTGTGAAAATGTCTTATACTGTTAGTGTGCACCTAGAGATCTCATAAAATTTGTATTCTGGGTGAGGTTTATGTTCTATTTCACACAAATTCCCAGGAACTGTTTATTCTCATGCTGCCATGGTGGAAATGGCAATGTATGTCAAGTTTACATTCATCTTCTTAATTATATACAAAGTCATCACCTTCGTCCAACTATTTTTACTTTTATTAAAAGTTCATTGTGATATTATTATGCATATTTTGAGGACTCTTGTAGTGAATGTTTTAAATATATATAAGCTGTGATATGATAATAGTGAGTATTTCTTATCTTAAAAATTATAGACAAAAATTTTTGTGGACAAAAATTCATTGATACTTGATAAGTGCCATAAAAACAACTGGATATTTGGAAATCGGAAGATATTGAACATCTTATTCAATTTGTCTTATTGATAATATGGCCTATACCAAGACAGGAATTTAGCATTTGTTTTAATCCTTCACTAAGTATCTTTCTGGGCTTCTTTCCTCCCCAAATTAATCTTTAGACTTGGAACAGTGACATACAAAAGATAAGCACTCTTTAATTTTCCTATGTACTAATAAAATAAAATAAGTATGTGACTGTCTTGTTATATTTTTTTCTTTTAGTAAGTCATTGCTTTCTTAGCTAATACTCTGATATAACAGATATGTGACAGATGCTGTTTGATGGTAGAAACCTGGATCGGGAAAGATCCAAAATATGATGCAAGATGTGGCATGTTTCTAAGATGATGAGGTTGACATTTCTATATGTAACTGGATGTCTAGTCAATCTTGATTGTCACGGAAATACAAATTTTTGGGGGAGTGATAGGTGAGCAGAACATATCCTATAAATACAGATTGTTAAACCATTAGAATGGAGGGGTTCTAAGGACACATTCGAAAATTTTTCATTTTACCTAGATATGTGAATAACCACGGTGTACTCTTCACGTAAGTAATCAGAAAACTAAGTGATTCAGTCACTCTAGGAATAATTATCTGATTCTATAATAATGAGTTAGATTGATTAGACTTGATGATTTTTTGACAAAATAATATCATTTCTATAAAATTCTATCGTGTCTGTTTAATCTATATATTCTTAGATCTAAGACCATTACTAAAACCTAAGAGGTCATGCTGTATGTAATTTATAACTGAATAAATGAATAAGCTCTATCTAAACACTGCAGGTTAGAAATTTGTGATATAGAGATGTCTATAATTATAACTAAAGAATGGGTGCTAACTGTAGATATTGGAAAAGGAAAATGTTTTATTTTCTTCCAGTTCTGGCTGATCAAATAATGATCAAATAATGATTTTCTAAACAAAACACATCAGTTATTCTTTTACTCATTAGATGTCTTAATTGGAAACACATTAAAATTGCACATTGGAACAAGTACAAATTCACCATATTTTACTAATTTTCTCCTGAATATCGTGTAATTAAATATTATATTCACATGTTTTTGCAAGACATCAGAAATACTGTTAGGATAACGTGATAACTCATCAAATTATTTTTGTCATTTTTGCTGTATTCAAATGCTGTGAAAATAAAGCATACAATATTTTTAATGAACTGGGAATCTAACTAAAGAAATAATTATGTCTGGCAGAAATATTATTCAATTAAGATATTAAAGGTGTCAATTCTGGAATATATAGCAAAAATTAGTTGTGCATTTATTTTCTTGTAAAGAAGTTAACTGAAGTCTACACGCTCCCATAGAAGAACAGTCTAGGTACATCAAACTTCAGAGCAGCGCTGAATTTTTGTAAAAAGTAGCTAATCAATATTCATTTATACATTTCTACTTGAGAAAGGGGATGAGAGTTTCACATTTTACTTTACAAACAAAAAAGAATGATTTTTCCTCTTATAATATGTATTCTTTTTATTCTTTAGTACACCAGAACTTCAGAATGTGTTTATAAACTTTTTTATATCAATTATGTTAAGGGACTTTTGATAAACACTTATTGTTTTTCTAAATTTTGATTGTTAAAGAAAAATTAATAACTGTGAAGTATAATTTCACAAACTGAAGAACATAGATCATTTCTTCCAGGTATTATAGACTAATTGTAAATTTATTTTAATCCATAAAAATGAATTTGTCCCTACATGTAATGTGATCATGTGCCAAACTTTGCTGTTTTCATTCATGTGGCAAATTCCTAAAACATAACATTACTAACATCCTATCAGTACTTACTCCAACTCCATCCTTCTCACTCATTTTCAAAAAATAAATAACTAATCTGACTACCAAATTTAGAAGCAGAACCTGGCATACATGAATAATTTGCTATTTCTTCTTTTTCCTCATATAAAATCTAGTCTTTCTACTTCTACTTCACATTTTGCAAGAACAGTTATAAATAGTCAAATACTACCTATGACAGGAATGGGATATATCAAATTTGAGGGGTGGCTATTACCATTAAGAAATCACCTTTTGAGGTGATAGAATACTTTCCTTATTGGAAAATGACATAACATATACATACATTGCAGCATCACATCGTACGTCATAAATTTGAACCACTGTTATATGGCAATTGAAAAAAGTTAAGTAAAAAAAAAGAAAGAAAAAGTCTCCAGACATCAGAAAATAGCTTTATTAACAACAAAGTGTATTCTGATCTCACATATTCTACACTCTTTTTTTTCTTTTCAGTACTGGGGGTTGAACTCAGGACCTTGCGCTTGTGAAGCAGGCACAGTACCACTGAGCTAAATCCACAGGCCCTTATACTCTCTTTGTCATGTTTCTCACCTAATTCAAATATTAAATAATATGTTGTTAACTGTTTTCTTATGTTTCCAACAACATCTTACAGGGAGCTAAATATTTAAAACATAATTCAAACTTTCAGCAAAAACTTCATTTTTTTCTAGTAGTTCTTTATTTTGCTTGATTTTGAAATTAAAATATGTCACTCAAAATTGTACACCAGTACAAAAATGAAATATAATGAAAATAAATAGAATTTTTAAAAGTCAAATTAGAAAATATATAATAAATTGTTGATTTCAACATTTAGGAACAACTGCAGCTAGCACACTGTCACACTAGGTCTTAATGATTGTTTTAAACATGTTTCACTTTACTGAAATATTATTTATACATATTTCACAACTATATCATAAACATTGCCCTTTTTAATAAAATTTTAATCTTTCCCTTATTGTCTATTGAGATGTATTTTTTCCTTATCTTTCCCTACTATTAAAATTTAATTTTAAAAAATTCTAACCATTCTACATTGTGTGATGATGAATACCCTTGAGTCTAAGCCACTGATTGCATTTCACTTATTTTGACCTCAGAGGAGGAAACTCTGGTCTGCAGAATTAGTCAGCAAGTTCAAATTCCTAAATTGTAATAGGAATTTAGATTCTTTCAGGGTGAAACATTTTAAATAATTGTATGAAAGTTTTTATTTAAAATCAGAAGTAATAAAGGCTCCATGTAAAACAGAAAAATAAACCAATTTGGATTTTTAGATAAAGCTTATTAACTGATAAAAGCTTTGTATTCTTTTTACTATAAGTCCAGGATTCCTGGCTTTTTGCTAGGTACAATATAATGATGTGTGAGAAATAGTTAATGGCAGTTTGCTAACTGATGCATGTTCAAGATTCATTATCAGATAGTCATACATGTTTCACATTGAAACTCATGGGGTATTTATCTCACCTAATAAATATAACTTTCTGAATATGCACTAGCTTCAAAACTGAATCTAAAATGAATACAAAACAAAATTTATGTGCCTTTATAATCATCACTTCTGGTTTTTTCCCACGCATTAACTCAGAGTATCTCAGGTAATTTGGAGAGTCTCCAAGGCACTGTCTGGAGTCCTCCCCTTGATTGAGACCCCGGAGCTACCTCAGGGAACTTGACATTCCATTCCTTTGATCTTGCTCATTGAGTGACAGCCCTGGGCTTTGCACTAACAGGAAGCATTGGCTCTTTCCCCAGTGTCTAACAGATACTCATCACTGTGGCTTCCATCTCACAAGTATTTACAGCTTGCACATCTCTAAAACCAATCTCTCTTTTCTTTCTCACCCTATGAAATCATTTCATGTAAACTACTCTTCTTTCCTGGCCCCATTCAAGGCAGAGTTGTAGAGGTCATACTTATTTTCTCTATTTTGTTTTACTTGGGTCACAGCATCAATTTTTCTCTAACATCTATTCCACATCCCTCTAGTTCTTTCCAGCTTTACCACTGTTCCCCTGGCCTAATAATCCACAATTATATCCCACTCAAATCCCTATAACAGGTCCTATCTGGCCTTCCAATTTGTAGTTCTATTCCAGAAATTTCTTTTTCTGAATGTAGTCCTGAGAGTACTGACAAAATGTAAATTATATGAAGTTGCAGTATTCTCAAAAATCTTTAGTGGTTTTCCATTGAAAAGAGATTAATGCCTATATCGCACAGGCAAGGAATGCCACAATCTGCAGTCTCATTTCAAAATGCTCCTACTCGAAGCCTCCTACTTCACTTTTCTCAGATCTTTGAATGGCTGGGTCCTCATTTAGATCTCATCTCAAATGTCAAAGTGAGTGAAAAAATATCCTGTTAGTATACATGCACAGTGGTTTCCTTCCTTCTTTATGATGCTTTATAACTCACATTAATTTCATAGCTGAGTATAACAGATATTTTAAAAAGTTGCATGGGTGATACATTTACTATTTGCTTCTCCATGAATAACTTCCACTATAAGAAAAGGAAATTGTGCATAGTAAAAATTTCTGAAGAATTGCTGAACAATTCAAAAACTATTTCAAAATTCAACATTTTTTCCTAAAAACTACAGACATAAATTTTATAAGAAAGTCCAAGCATTTAGTCTTTCACAGAAATATCACACAGATGCATTTTTTAATTCATAAAAAACTATATTTTCTTTTTAACATGAAAGCTTATAAGAAATTTTTATAATTATTAGGTTCTAAAAGTTATAACAGTGCATAGGTTTGCATGTAATTTTTTGATTTTTGCCACTTCAAAATAGCAAATTCTCATGATTCAAAGCACCAAAAATGATTAATAATATAAATATGCAGTTGGTTTTATTTTTATCCCATCCTCAGAATGGCTAAAGTAATCATCATGTTGAGTTTCTTCCTGTTCGGTTATCCCTATCTGTCAACTTACTTATCATCGATTTACACTTTCTATCATTGTTTGTCTCTATGTTCCAGTGGATAAAGATTTACATAGCATGAACTCTATTATATTTTTAAATTTGTTTATATGTACTTATGACTCATATAACTCAATTTTCCATACAGATGTTTTCACACACAGCTGTCCACACATAAACAATGTTAGTATACAAATATGCAAGTGTATGCGTTTCTTCTTGGTTTCCATCACTCTTTTTTTAAGCATCTGTGATTTTGGAGTCTTTTTTTATTAAATTTATTGGTACATTTTAGGTATACAATACAGTTACATTCATCATTGGGCTGTTGTATATTTACATGATGTATCTTGGTTCTTATCTTTTCCCCATTCCCTAGACCTCCCTTCACCTGCTATACCCTTCCCTAATACAAATAATTTGCTTTCATTTTTTTCTTTTCTCATATTTTTCTTTTCCCTTCTTTCATTTCCCCATCCCTCCCATTTCCCCTATTTCTTTAGACCCTTTCTTCTTATTTCACAATATTAATTATTTATACATTTTGATCCTTAGTTATACTTTTAGTTTTTCACACCAGAGAAATTATTTGTATTTGCACATGTGTAAATTTATTATTTATTCCACTTAGGAGTATGACCTTAATGTGCATCCACTAAGGTGTAAATGTCTTGTTTCTCATTCTTTATGGCTGAGTAGCACTTCATTTTATAATAAAACCCCACATCTTCTTTATACAGTCTCCAAGTTTTAGCTATTACAAACTGTGCAGCTATAAATATGGGTGGGCATATATCACTGTAGTATGAATCTTTTAATTCTTTTGGGAAGATACCCAACAGGAAAATTGCTGGGTCAAATGGGACCTCCAGCCCTAGTTGTTTGAGATATCTCCATATTGATTTCCACAATGGTTGCACCAGTCTGCACTCCCACCAACAACAGAGACAGGTTCCTTTCTCCCCACAACACTGCCAGCATTTGTTATTGGTTGATTTCTTGATAGCAGCCATTCTTTCTGGGGTGAGGTGGAATCTCAGCATTATTTTCATCTGCATCTCTCGAATGACCGGTGATGTTGAACATTTTTTCATATATTTATTTTCTACTTTTACTTCTTTGTCTGAGAAATGTCTGTTCATTTCAGATGCTCATTTTTGAATTGGGGCTTTAGATTTGGGGGGTCTGATTTTTTTTAAGTTCTTTATATATTCTAGATAGTAGATCTTTGAGGAACAGCTGCTAAAATATTTTTCCCACATTGTAGGTTGTCTCTTAGGTCTGTTGGTGGTTTCTCTTGCAGTGCAGAAGCTTTTTGATAAGATGAGATCCCAGTTGTTGATTCTTTGTGCTAATTCCTGGGCTACTGAGGATTTGTTCATAAAGTGTTTTTGTATGCCAATGTATTCGAGAATTTTACCTAACTTATCTTGCAGCAAGTTTAGTGTTTCTGTTTTAATATTTAGATCTTCAATCTACTTTGATTTTAGTTTAGTGCATGATGAAAGATAAGGGTCTAGTTTTAATCTTTGGCAAGTTGCAATCCAGTCTTTCCAACACCATTGATTAAAGAGGCTCTCTTTCCTCCAGTGAGGATGGTTGGCTTCTTTGTCAAAGATGAGGTAGCTGAATATGTCTGGAGTTGTTTCTGCATCTTCTAATCTACTTCACTGATCCTTGGGTCTGTTTCTTTGCCATTACCATGCTGTTTTTATCACAGTAGCTTTGTAGTATAGTTTCAATTTGGGGATTTTTGAAACCCCTTGCCCTGTCTCTGTTGTCTAGAATTGCTTTTGCTATTCTAGGTCTCTTCTGGTTCCAGATGAACTTTTGCAATGTTTTCTCTCATTCTGTGAAATATACTGTTGGTATTTCAATTGGGATTGCATTGAATCTATATAGTAGTTTTGGAAGTATGACCATTTTCACTACATTGGTTCTCGTACTGAGGATCAAGGGATATCTTTCCATTTTCTTACATCCTCTTCAATCTCTTATATCAGAGTGTTTTAGTTCTCAATGTAGAGGTCTTTTGCTTCCTTTGTTAGATTGATTTCTAGATATTTCATTTTTTTTGGATGTTATTATAAAAGGGATTGTTTCCCTAATTTCTCTCTCAGTGAGTCTGTTATTTGTGTGCAAGAAGGCTATTGATTTTTGAGTGTTTACTGATTTTTTAGTAGTATCCAGCTATTCTTCTGAATCTGTCAATTAAGTCTAGAAGTCCTTTGGCAGGGTTTTTGGGGCCTTCTATGTAGAGTATCATATCATCAGCAAATAATGACAGTTTAACTTCTTCTTTTCCTATCTTTATTCCTTTTATTTCTTTCTCTTGACTAATTGCTGTGGCTAATGTTTCCAAGACTATATTGAACAGGAGTAGTGATAGTGGACATCCTTGTTTTTTTCCTGATTTTAGCATGAAGGTTTTCAGTTTTTGACCTTTTAGTATGATGTTGGCTATTCATTTTTCATAGATAGCCTTTATCAAGTTAAGATAAAGACCATCTATTCCAGTTTTCTGCAGGGTTTTTATCATTAATGGGTGTCAAATTTTTTGAATGCTTTTTCTGCATCTATTGAGATGATCATATCATTTTTGTCCTTTACTCTGTTGCCATATTGTATTGCATTTATTGATTTACTTATGTTGAACCATCCTTGCATCACTGGGATAAATCTGACTTGGTCATGGTGTATGATCTTCTTGATGACCCTCTGTATTCTGTTTGTCAGTATCTTATTGAGGAATTTTGAATCTATGTTCCTGAGGGAGATGGGCCAGTAGTTCTCTTTGTCATTGGGTCTTAGACATATAAAAATCAAGATTCTGGAAACCCAACCGAAGAACAAAATATTACAAGCAGTTAGAGAAAAGAAACAAATCACATGCAAAGGAAAGCCCTTCAGAATCACAGTAGACTTTTCAACACAAACACTCAAGGCAAGAAGAGCCTGGAGTGAGGTATTTCAAACCCTAAAAGAAAAGAACCTCCAACCTAGACTGATGTATCCTGCAAAACTATCTTTCAAAGTTGATGGGAAATAAGACACTTCCATGACAAAGAACTTTATGAATGAAGTGAAACTTCATGAATACCAAACCAGCACTCCAAACAATTATAAAACATATCTTAGAAAAAGACAATGAAGGTCACAACTCCATGAGGCCCAACAGAGCAAATCTATCAGGTAAGGCAAGAAATTAAAGAAAGAGGAGGAAAAACAAAAAAGAGTCAACAACAGAAAAATAACATGACAATGATAAGTCAATACATATCAGTTATAACCATCAATGTTAATGGCTTCTATTCACCAATCAAAAGAAACAGACTGACAGAATGGATTAAGAAGCAATATTCAACAATATGCTGTATACAAGAAGTGCACCTAGTTCAAGAACAAACTCTTAGACTGAAAGTAAAAGGATGGAAAACAGTTCTCCATGTGACAGGAACTCAGAAAAAGGCAGGAGTAGCTATCTTATTTGCAGACAAAGTAAATTTCAAACCAAAACTAATTAAGAGAGACAAAGAATGTCACTACATCCTTGTAAAGGGAACAATCCAAGAGGAAGAGATGACAATCATAAATATTAATACTAATGCCCCCAACTATACACAACAAATATTAAGGGACATGAAAAATCATATAAGCACTAATACAATAGTAGTGGAGGACCTCAATACTCCACTGTCACAAATAGACAGATCATCTGGTCAAAAAATCAACAATGAAATAATAGGCCTGGACCAAGCATTTGAACAAATGGACTTAATAGATGTCTACAGAATGTTCCACCCCTCAAAATCAGAATATACATTATTTTCAGCTGGGCATGGATCATTCTCCAAAATAGACCACATACTAGTGCATAAAACATGTTTAGGTAAATGCGAAGGAATTGAAGTTATCCCATGTATATTATCAGACCATTGTACAGTTATACTGGAGATCAAGAGCATAAGAAGCCACAAGAACTTCACAAACACATGGAAACTGAATAATACACTCCTGCACAACCAATGGGTCACAGAGGATATTAAAGAAGAAATTAGACAGTTTGTACAAGTAAATGATAATGCCAGTACAACATACAGAAATCTATGGGACACAATGAAAGCAGTTCTACAAGGGAAATTCATAGCAGTGAATGCCCACACTAGGAAAACAGAGCAAGCTCAAATAAAGAACCTAATGCTGAATCTGAAACTCCTAGAAAAAGAAGAGCAAAACAAACCCAAGGCTTGTACAAGGGAGGAAATTTTAAAGATCAGAACAGAAATCAATACAATGGAGACTAAAAGAAAAATACAAAAAAATCAACAAATTGAAGTGTTGGTTTTTCAAAAGAATAAATAAAATTGATAAACCCTTAGCCTACCTTATCACAAGAGGAAAGAAAAGGCTCAAATCCATGCAATTAGGAATGAAAATGGTGAAGTCACAACAGATCCAGCAGAAATCCAGAGGGCCATTAATACCTACTTCGAGAAACTTTACTCTAATAAAATGGAAAACACAGGAGAAATGGACAGATTTCTAGATGCATATGAATTACCAAAGTTGAACAAAGAAGATATAAAAATTCTAAACACCCCAGTTACAATCAGTGAAATTGAAAACGTAATTTAAAATTTACCAACAAAGAAAAGTCCAGTTCCTGATGGCTTCACTGCTGAATTCTACAATACTCTTTAAACTTTTCAATGAAATTGAAAGGGAAGAAATACTTCCAAATTCATTCCTGGAAGCAAGTGTTACTTTGATTCCAAACCCAGGGAAAGATCCAGCACTCTTTACATCCAATCTTTTGAGTGTAGGTGTAACAAACCGCACTTACGTAAATATCAAAAAAGCACAAAGTTATATTATATTGTTTATAGAACTTGTTTGCATTGGATACCCAAATCCCATTAGTTTCTAATGAAAGTTTTTGAAAAATATTTATGATTGAATATTACTCAAGTAGTATTCAATGTATGTCATTATAGTTCCTTGAAAGCTACTTCATATGCACAAGTCTCTTAAAAGAGCCACAGTAAAGAAATAACTTTGATCTATCATTTCTCATTTTGTTTTGATTGTTGTCTTACTTTAGAAAGTCAGCCATGGCTGGGGATTTAGCTCTGTGGTTCCAGCACCTGCCTCACAAGGTCCCAAGTTTGATCCCCGGTACCAAAAAAAAAAAAAAAAAAAGAAAGTCAACCAAAGATAATCACGTATAATATCTTGGGGCTTTCTCCAGACATTCTCCAACTTATTTCCACTGCATAGAGAAAATAGCGTCTTATTTTCCAACTCCACTAACACTAGAGTCCTGGAAATTAAAAAGCAGAAAAACATTTAGCCACACAATGTAAGAAAGGAATAAAAAAGAAAATTTTACTTTTAAATAGAGTTACTTGTATTTACTCAAGACATTGGGAATAGGCATGTCTACTGGTGAAAATACTTGCAGAAGTACCATGCTTCTGTAAATGACAGCTTTGGTAACAACTTCCAGTATGTCCCAATATAGTGACAGAGTCACAGGCAGCCTGTATCTTACTCATCAGGTCTGTGTTTTGGTTTTGGGTATAATTCCTTGATCTTTAGGTTTGAGTGAGTCACTTTACTACTTTAGAAGTTACTCTGAGTGCTTTACTCTTATAAATTCAATTGTACTAAGAAGACAGAAATGTTTTTGATATTTATAATGTCACTTTTTATAGTTGGCACTTTTTACCAAAAAAGGATTCAAGTCACCAACAGATTCAAGGAAATGGACATCAAGGATGGTTATCTAACATGGCTGAGGCAGCAAAAACAAAATGCTAGTATAATCACAGAATGAAAGATTGGTAGAATAAGTGCAGACATACAACACATCCCTATTTTATGAAGCATTTTATTGTTAGGTCCCATTCGCTGCTGTAAACCACTGGTATAGTAATGGTTGACATCAACAACACTATTAAAATGTTTTATGAAAATTAATAGATGAATTGGTAAAGCAACAGATCTCAATAGGGCAGTTGAGATATTTTGATTGATTAAATTGATCTTGATGCATCAAATTCCAAAACTCTGTGAGCTTTATCTGCCAGGAGAGGCTGTATGCTCTGAGAAGCTTCTGATGACATCACTTTGATCATTTACATTGCTATTCATCTCATTGCCCCAATTCTCTCATCAGTCCACTAATTACCTCTAGATTTATAACTACATCATATTTTATTTTTCATGGGAATTATATACAATTTTCAACTGAAAAGAAACAATCTTTATAAACCAAAAGAATTGCAAGATTTTAGTAATTTACATCAGTATAAATCTGAGACTGTGAAAATAGATTCAGAAAGATCACATGTCAAGTCCAGCAAGCTTTTTGATATGGGTGTTTCAACAATTCCATATGAAAGATGCCAACTATTTTCTTTTTGACCAGTACCTTGGCTCCATGTTGGCCAATGCTAAATATAAATTGGATTACTAGAAATTACTTGACATACCATAATGGAAAAGAGCCCTGGAAGTCACAGGAGAATTTTTCAATTACATATTTAATAAAAAAGTATATAGGAGATAAAATTCCTTTGTAAACATGCTAATAACTTGGCACATTCACTAATGATATTATTAACAAGAAAGTCCTTACCTCTAAAGTAGTTTCAACAGGATATACTTGATACAAATTACTGTTTATAGTAAATATACCTGGAATCTATGAATTTAGGAAGTCTTTGAA
Source organism: Heterocephalus glaber (assembly GCF_000247695.1). The sequence goes on from NW_004624761.1 coordinate 9,769,764, forward strand.
TATGACTCCTTGACAAAGACAATTAAACCATGTAACTATTGAGAATCAAAGAAGGGTATTTCATGACCAAATAGAGACCTTTTTATAAACACTATAATATTCATAGACTTCTTATTTTAAGACATCAAGTCGGCACCCAGTTCCATCCTGACATGAAAACCTAGAGATTGTAGGGTGGCTTTGGCAGTTATCAGTGTTTCCAGACTTCAACCAATTTTCTTCATTATCTGCATCTTTAAAATAATAGCAAAATTTCAACATTGGCTAAGACCACCGATTCTGATTTGGCAACCCAACATTTCATGTTATTTCAATGCCATGAGCTAGAATTTGTATATATGGGTCACAGCTCTCTGAAAGTGAGGTTGGAAAATACAGTCTAAATTCTTGAAGATCAGGCAAGTTATTAAAAAGACAGAGTTTTCTTATAAAGGAAGAAAATGAGCCTGGAACTGAACAAAATTAGCAATATCTAATATAGAAATTATATCAAAATTTATCCAAATTTATTATTTTTATTAATTTTATTGATACATTTTAGGTATACAATACAATGACATTCATCATTGAAAATTATACCTTTACATAATCTATTTGGTTCTTAATTTTCCCCCTTCCCCTTCCTTGCCTTCAACCCCTCTGCCCCTCCCTATTTACAATGACTTTTTTTTTCCATTTTCTCATATTAATTCCATTCTCTTCTTTCCTTTCTTGTACCTCTCTCACTTTCCTTTCCCCTTTGCCCCTTTTCTTCCTATTTCACATTATCTATTATACATTTTGATCCTTATTTACACTTTCAGTTTCTCATACCAGAGAAACTATTCAGTATTTACACATGTGTATCCTATTTATTTCACTTAAGAGTATTGCCTCAATGGGAGTCCGTTTAGCTATAAATGTCTCTAATTTCTCATAAATGTTTCTAATTTTCTCATTCTTTATGGATGAGTGGTACTCCATTTTATAAAAAAACACATTTTCTTTTTCCAGTCTCCAGTTGATGGGCAAATGGGCTGTTTCCAAGCTTTAGTTATTACAAACTGTGCTGCTATGAACATGGGTGCACATATATCACTGTGGTATGATTCTTTTAATTTGGGGGGGGGTACCCAGTAGGGAAATAATTTTTTCAATTGGGACCTCTAATCCTGGTTCTCTGAGGTATCTCCATACTGATTTCCACAGAGGTTGCACCAGTCTACACTCCCACCAGCAGTGGAGCAGGGTTCCTTTTTCCTCACAGTCCTGCCAGCATTTGTTATTGGTTGATTTCATGATAGCAGCCATTCTTTCTGGGGTGAGGTGGAATCTCAGTGTTGCTTTCATCTGCATCTCTCAAATGACCAGTGATGTTGAACATTTTCTCATATGTTTATTTGCTATTTCTACTTCTTTGTCTGAGTAAAGTCTGTTCATAGGGCCATACCACCCTGAATACGCCTGATCTCATATGATCTCAGAAGCTAAGCCTGGTTAGCTTCGGGTCAGGCCTGGTTAGTACTTGGAATGGAATCCAATTTTATTCTTTAGACTTAGGATATCTTTTATTACACATTAGCTTAGTAAAATGTTACATTCAGTTTATAAATTATAATAGAGAAAAATGTATGAAGAAACTAAACTTAATGTAAATGTCTATAAAAATATGTTAAATATGCGATGTTAATTTATCTATAAAATTATGTATTAGGTGATTTTACAGTATTTTCTCTCAATTAAAGGAGAAAAAACTTTATAATATTGCCAGGTTTTGTGTTATCACATTGTATTTTAAGTAAGATTTTCTATATCAAACTCAAACCACAGAAATTCTTAAACATCTGGAAACTTTAAGATGACCTGTTAAGGATTGTAAGAATGTAGTACCAAAAGTCCTAATGAAACAAATTTACCTTATAATATAGGAAAAAGGCCAGATTTATATACCAATATCTGTTGGTGATAAAGCTGGGGAACTGATATTAAGATGATAATTAATAAGGGATTTATAACCAGTAGGAAGTAGAGGTCCAGCCTAAAGTCCATGCAATATATTTTAAAACAATTACTACTGTCCATGAGCTTCTAGACTGCAGTCTCTATCCTAAACATAAAGGTTTGGCCAAAGGAAGTGGGTCACTATGTTCCCCTTTGAGGAAAGTTGGAGCACTACGGTAAAAGACCAAGTAGAAAAATGGGCTACTGCACTGATGTCTCCGTGGGATGGAAGTGTAAAGGCTCAGCATCCTCACAGACGGTAACTGCAGCAGGGAGTGAGGGAGTTCCAAGAGCAAGCAGGTATTCAGAGGCCATGTCAGGGCTCACAGCATCAGGACTTGGCATCTCTCTTGGCAAAGATTATTTATAGGTATAGTTAGGTTTCAGTGTGCTTCCTTGCAGTGAATGTGGTGGCACCAGTGACTGAACTATGACCTTAGTTCTTCATAGTCACGGAAGTTGTTACTAATTATAATAACAGAAAAAAAATTTAGGTTTTTTTCTATGCATCACATACTTTTCAAGGAAATGTATAGATAGATATAGGTGTAGATATATAGATATAATATTTATTGAATATTCATTATATTTATATATAAATTCATAAAATCTCTTACTTTAATCTTGCTCAAAGTCACATACAGTACGTATCCTCAGACAAGATTCAAACTCAAAATCTGTGCTCTTAAACACTCAGCTATGCTGATAGACAGACTTTATGAGTCAGTGAACACATTAGGGATCTTCAGGGAATCACGGTATTATTGGAAACTTGGGCACTTACAGGACTTTTGTATGAGTGTCATAGGAAGCAGAAGTCACAACTATAGAAATAGTTTGGGACTTTGATGTGACCTCTTTTTGCATTTTCATCATCGTCCTTGGGAAATTTAAGTTACAGGGCACTAGATGAGATGATTCTCTTAATTATCTTAAAAACTATACCTATAAATATAATCTTAGCCAAACTTCAGTTATGAAGCAAAGAGTTCCATATTTCATTTTCCTATATATCCATAGAATAAAAATGATAAAGAGCCCTAAATAATATTACTTTTTAACAGTGTACAGCTAATGTAAAGATCACAAGGTAAGATATATTGTCTGGAATTGACAAGAGTATTTATGTTAATAATATTGGATCCATGACCACAGGCATATTTTTTTAACAATCATAATTTCTTCAGATATTAGTTGCATGGAGATTATGTAATAAATGTAAAGAATCCTAGTGCCCAGACTGTATAGTTAATGCTTAAAATTAAAATTTAATATTTATAGAATGTGCTAGATATGTTTTGAATTTTTTTGGTGGGAAGGTATAGGGATCAAACTCAGGACCTTGTGCTTGCAAGGCAGGTGGCAGAACCACAAAGCTAAATCCCAGCCAATATGTTTTGAATTCTTATTGCCCAATGGAAGGTTAAATTGAGTTAAATTGAGTTAAATTGAGCTCCTATTTTCATTAAAATCCTTTAGTTTCATCTACAGATGTAGTATTGTTCAAACATTAAAAAGTAACAAGCATTTGTCAAAAAATACTTATTAACCAGTACTCCAATATATAAATATCCTAAAATAAATTCCATTTATGGATGACAATTCTTATGTTTTATAAGCATGATGAGAAAACTCAAAATACAAATTCTTAAATGAATATAGAGAACTAAAGTTTTGAAAATAAAGTTCTAATCACAAGAATTTCTCAGCTATATTAACAGATATTAATAAGATAGAGCACAATTAATTTTTACATATTGTGACTGTAAATCTCTGTTTTACCATCCCATTTTCCCCATGTTATCTCTTATCAGATATGATTAGATTATCATGGTTTTGCCTCACGATTTAGCAGCTGAAGAGTTTTCACTAATGTGTGTTCTACCTCATGTCTGCAGTTTTCTTGTGTTTGAATCACTCATAGTATTTTTAATAAGCTGTTACCTTATAGAAATATTTAAAGTGATTATCCATTTTTTGTGATTTATGCAGTTTAATCTAAATAATATCACCTATAAATCATGTCCATTCTGTAATATGTCAAAATACCCTGAAAGCAAAGAAACTATTCAGTGTCACATCTACTTGTGCCTTCATGGAGTCTCACTCTTCCCTGTGGATACACCCTGCTCAATCCATCATCCATGACCTTCTGAGACACAGAGGAAGATGATAGGGCTAGTTTAAATATTACACATTAGTAAAGCATAATAATTAATTTTGTATTTTGAAATTTAACATTTGTATTAAATGCAAATTTCTCACTTTGATAGTTACTGTTTAGAATACTTATATAAAATTGTTTTAATTTTCTTTTATTATAGAAAGAGCCAATACAACAAAATAAACATAGATACACATATATTTTAAATTTCTCTTTAAAATGTTTTTGAAATGTTCTATTTTCTGTAAGCTGTGTGATTTAATTATCCAAAAGAGAATATCAGTTCTGCTGCCTAAATAAAAACAAATCATTATTGATATTGATTCTACTTTGAAAATTCACAAGTTAAATACTCAGCATCAACAGGACATATAAGGATTTATGAAAGCAATTTTTTTTTTTTTTTTTTTGGTACCGGGCATCGAACTCCTGTCCTTGCGCTTGCACAGCAGGCGGCAAAACCACTGAGCTAAATCCCCGCCCCTATGAAAGCAATTATATTTTCTAAATATATTTTGATATTGTACTGAAACAATACCTGAAAAATATAAAAACAGTTCTCTAAAGTGGTACTCAAGTCTTCTAATTTTTTTAATTAACTTTACTCATACATTTTAGGTATACATTATGATCACATTCATCTTTGGGAATTTGTACCTGTACATGATATATCTTAGTTCTTGTTTTCTCCCATTCCCCTTCCCTCCTTTCCACTCTTTTACCCCTCCCTATTTACAAAAGTTTTGTTTCTGTTTTTTCCTTCTTTTCTCATATTTTTTCTTTCCCTTCTTTCTTTATTTAAAAATTTAATTCCATTAAGTTTATTGGAACATCGGGCCAGGGATTTAGCTCAGTGGCACTGTGCTTGCCTCACAAACACAAGGTCCTGAGTTTGATCCCCAGTACAAAAAAAAAAAGGTTTATTGGTACATTTTAGGTAAACATTTTGATCACATTCACCACTGGGAATTTGTACCTTTACATGACATATCTTGGTTCTTGTTTTTTCCCCACTTCTCTTCCTTCCCTTTCACCCCTCCGCCCCTCTATTTACAAAAAAAGTTTCCATTTTTTTTTCCTTCTTTTCTCATATTTTTTCCTTCTTTTCTTTCCCCACCCCCTCCTTACTTCCCCTTTCTTTTTGAACCTTTTCTTCCTATCTTACATTATCTATTATACATTTTGGTCCTCATTTACTCTGCAGTTTCTTACACCAGAGAAACTATTCAGTATTTACTCATGTGTGTCCTATTTATTTCACTTAAGAGTATGACCTCAGTGTGCATCCATTTAGCTATAAATGCCTCTAGTTTATCATTCTTTATGGCTGAGTAGTATATTCTCCTCAATGGGTTGATTTCTTTGATTGCAGTATATTTAGTAGTATTCACTGCTAAATACATTTCATGCTTTAGCCATACCATAATACCTACTATTACTATTTATAACTATAAAAATCTTTTACCCACTCACCTTTGATTATGTGTGTGTTGTGCACGGTCCCTAGTTAATGATTACTTCTAGCTATTAAATAAGGAATAATCAGATTCAGAAGAAAAAGATTCTCAATATTTATCATCAAATCCAATGTTTTATATGAATGAATATACCGATTATTTACTTCTTTTATATGTAGCTAATGCATGAGAATGATATAAATACTTAAAAATTTTAATAATAAAATTTGGTTCAGGATATAGAATGTTTACTAATTTAAAAAATCATGCTTTCTTTATTCCCATTTTTCATGATTTACTCAATCTATGTAATAGGCACTCCAGAGAGGATTCAGTCCTAGCCATTTGTGAAGACAGTTATCTGTAAGCCTAAACTCATATCAGAACAATATAGATTTTCTCAAATGGCACACACTGAATCTCTACTGTTCTGCTTTCTCTGATGGTATTCTTTAACTTAAAAGCTAGAAATGACTAATATCATTCTGTAATATTTTATAATTTAAATATGACAGTGCAAATTTGCAAATATGATTGCTTGTAAAATCTTCAACCTATGTCTTTTGAGAAAAAAATAAGCTACAAATTTAACAGTAACCTTAAATTTAAATAACAGATTTTTATGTAGGAAAGAAGCATTGTAGTGACCTAGCCATTTTTAAAAAATGATGGTTATTCTCTAGGATGTAGAAAGGAGTTTTGTGTGGTAATAAGCAGCCTCATTTGGGACTCACAGGACACAGAGTAAAATAAAATTCATTGAATTATCTCAGACATTAAGTATTTAGTAATTTAAAAATTGGATTTCTTTATATTGACTTGAATTCCTGAAAATGTATACTTGATTTTTTCCCGAGTGTAAGGTTTTTCAGTACTTTCATTGAATATCCCTTCTCCTCCCTTTTCCACTCTCAGTTATGTATTTTGGTTTATCTGTATCTGCACAGGTTATTTACTATGTACAGTGTAATAAGTCTTTCTGTTTCTTTAAAGGTATTGCACTTCCAAATTTTGATAATATCATGATAAAATAGTTGATTTTATTTTAGTTTTATGAATGGAGTAATTAAGGCACAAAAGCTGTGATGACTGTCTGATAAACTCCTAAGACTACCAAATTGGTCACATTTCCAAACAGAAAATAAATGTAAATTCAAGTAACAATTGGTGCATGTATTTTCCTGGATCTGATAATTCACAAAAACATTATATACCAGCAAAAGATATTACCTTTATAACATAGCTAAACATTTTTATCTGCCAATATGTTCATTTTCAAAGACAGCACAATAATGGAGATTTCTTCAATGTTTTGTGCTGAATAATCTACCATTTAGGGACAAATTCTTTGGAGAGAAAATTTTCAATGGAAGGTTGGAACATCACAAAGTAAGAGGAATAAGGGTGAAGTGCTTTATGATAATGCCTAATGTTCAATAAAAATGGAATTCCTTGATGCTGGGCAAGCTGTCCTTCCCCAAGATATTAGACCATAGACACTGACCTTTTCTGGAAAGAAATAATACACTTTTAGAAAGCTATAGTTCTCAAAACAGGATTCAATTGCTATTCACTGGTCTGCTGATCAAGCCAGCTTTATAGTTTATCATTGTGTACAGGGGTTTACTTTGTATTACTTTAAAACCTTGTGATGTCTTCTCTCAGAAAATTAAGCTGCTATTATATGTAAGGAAAGAAAGAAATTCAACAATGAGCAATAAGAGATAACCATAATATATACTGTTGGCTGGGGCAAAGGACTGGGTCCTTTATGCAGCCAAAATGAAACAATTATACTGCAAAATCTATTCCAAAGGTCTATTCAAGATATTGCCACTGAAAGACAGGTAGCAAACAAGCTAACATGAGGAACTATTTCTGCTTCTTCTTAAAATTATTATTTTAATTTTGTAAATTAAAATAAGCTAAGATATTTAGGGAGTACAGTGTGTTATTTTGATTTTTGTATATATTTTGTAATCAAATCAACATATTATGACCATAAATTTTTACCACTACTATATTGAGAATACATTCAAAATCCTCACTTCTATCTCTACAACGCATTATTATTAATTATATTCATTCAGTCTCCAATAGGACATCAGAACTTATTCCTCCTATCGTTTCACCTATTCAACAATGTCTTCCCCACCCAACCTCCCAGTACTCTCCCCATACCATGGTAGCCTCTATTCTACCCTCAATTTCTATGAGATCAGCTTTTTAAAATCCCCAAATGATGAGATAATGTGGTGCATTATCTTTCTACACCTGGTTTATTTCATTTAACATTAGCAAATATGTCACAAGAGAAGTAATAGCTTGTGAGAAAAAAATTTGTAAACCACACTTCTGATAAGAAGTTAATACCCAGAATACATGAAGGATACTAACAACACAATAGGAAAGAAAGAAAGAAGAAAAGGAAGAAAGAAAGAGCTCAAAAGAACCTAAATCAAATAATTAATTAAAATTAGCTAAACATTTCTCACAAGAAGAAATAAAAATGGCAAACAAGTATATGACAAAACATATTTAACATCGTCAGGAAACCATTAAGGAAATGCAAATCAAAAGTACAATGAAATACCACCTTATCTCTGAAGAATGTCTTTTATACAAAGCTAACAAATTAAAAAAACTGTAAAAGATGAATGAAAGGAGAATTCTTATACATTGTTGGTGGGAATTTAAATTCTATAGACAACAGTATAGATGGTCCACAAAAATACTAAAAACAGAACCACTGTATAATCCAGCAATTTCACTACTGGGTGTACATTCAAAGGAGATCATATCAGTATGTTGAAGAGACATTTACATTTCCATATTCATTGCAGCATTATTTACAATAGCCAAGATATGGAATAAACATGTCCATCAATGGATAAGTAACTAAAGAAAATGTGGCATATATATATATATATATATATATGAATATTGCTCAGTTATGAAAATGAAATTTTATCATTGACAGCAACATGGATGGAAGGACATTATTTAAATGCATTTATCTATTAACAGTGAAGATTTGTTACTCATGGTCTTAAGCTTCCTGGAAGAACCAAATATTCAACAGAGCAGATCAAATAACGGAAAAAAACATTTGCATGTCACAAATCACTTACATATAGTATTTTCCAGGACTAATATAGTAGTCAAGTAAAATAGGCCTCTGCATTCAGTTCTCTGATATATTCTTGGTAAGCCTCTTTAGATTAGTTGAAAGTGGCAATAGGACTAAACATCATTTCCTTATTCTCATACTCCTTTTAGAAAGGAGGCAAAAAGTATGTACCCTCAGCTATCTGTTTTACTTTGAGTGTTAATTTTTCTCCAACCAGCTTCTATTTATGAATTCAAATACAGAATTATGTTTATGCTCGCCCTTAAACTAGATCTTGACAAGTGGGAGTGGGATAGCATAAATGAGATAGAGATAAAATGATTCATTCCATGACACAGAGAAATTTACCATTTATAAGGAAAAAAAAGACAAGGATGTAGTAGCAATTGTCGATAGGTAGTTGTTAGGATTTATAACTAGAAAATCTCCCGAATTCCTAGTGTGTTCATAGGTGGGCTTTTAGAACGTGATTAGATTAATCCACTGATGCACTCATTGCTAAATATGCTGTTAGGAGGTGGGTCCTGGTTAAAAGAGGCAGGCCACTAGGGACAGGACCTAGAAGGGTGTATCTCCCTCTTTAGCCCCTCCTTTCCCCACTTCCTGGCCACCGTGACATGAGCAGCATTTCTCTGCTGGCCCTTCCACCATGCAGTTTCTGCCTTGGAGCTTAAGAGTTGTGAGTGTTGAGGATTTTCTCAAATGATGAAAAAATCACTAACACAGTAGTGAATCAACAGTTTGATCCATCCTTTCTCTTTATTTTTATTTTCTTTGGCTCTTTTCTTCTATTCATTTGGAGTAATAAACTTTATTCCATAGTTTTCCATACATTATTTCATTAATGACTTGTCTGTGCCTTACACAATACAAATGTAAACATTGTTAGGAAACATTCCTTACTAACATAGACACATTATCTAGTGTCTTAGTAAGTTTCTATTGCTATAAGAAAATACCCAATACTGAGAAATTTACAAAGAATAAAAGTTTATTTGCCTTATGGTTCTGGGTGTTGTCAGCATACGTACACATTGTAACATGGCAGAGGGTATCACACATCAAGAGAGAAAATCACACTAGCTCCAGTTTCCTCTTCTTATAAAGCTACTACTATCATGTGGCAGCATCATCACAATGCCATCTGATCCTAATCACCTTCCAAAGTTTCCATCTCCAACTATCATTTAACATGGGACCTTGGGGATTAAATTTACAACATAGGAATTTTTGAGGGGCAATAAGCAAACCATAGAACCCAGGCCTAAACAAATAACAAGAAAAGCTTTTCAAATGAGGACCCTGAGTTTCAAAGAGTACACATTACATAGGTGAAGGGTAGGTGTGTGCAGTGGGACAGGTTATAAAATTTTATAGGACCCAACTGACAAAGTGCTACTTTTATCTGGAGCAGTTATTATTATTATTATTATTATTATTATTATTATTTGGTATTGGGGATCGAACTCAGGTCCTTGCATTTGCGCAGCAGGCTGTGAAATCACTGAGTGAAATCCCCGGCCCTATCTGAAGCAGTTACAAGTATATTCATGTATCTGGAGAGGGGGTAGCTCATGGCTAGCAACTACTAGACACGAAGTCATAGATTACCTTTTGAAGTTAACATTATAGTGTTATGGGGTCATAGATAATTTACAGGCTCAATGATTTTGTTTCCCAAAAATTGATGTGTTGAAATCCTAGCCCCACTATCATAGCATTTGGATGTGGGACCTTCAAGGTAATTAGACTTATATAACTCAGGAGTTTGATATCCTCATTACAGGCTTAGTGTCCTTCTAAGAAGAGACCAAAACCCTTGTTTTCTTTCTTTTTTCTTTTTGCATGTAAAATATGTTTTATTGTTCTTTAAACGGGTTCAGAGTTTGGTTTTAAATCAGGATGCACACCTTTCATCAGTCTGACATCTCTCTCATCAGTCAAACTGGCTTCAGCTAACAATACTTCATTTAACCCAAAAGAAAAAAATGTTCTAATTTTTAGGAAAAAAAATCTAGTTCTTAGAACAATTAACTTTAGTCAGTCTGTAATTTAAGACAAAATGAAGGCTAGTGTTTCTTGTTACTTTATACATAGTTCTTGTACAGAACCGGGAATGTAATTCTAACTCAAGCAGCCACTGATATTGATGGGACACTACAGACCCACACACAAGCACACACACATCCAAACATGTGCGTGTGTATGCACAAACACATGTGTGCACAAGCGCGCACACACACACACACACACTAACTCATCCTCCAAACCACAAAATTCAGAGCATGTCAAATGGAACAGGTTTGTGATGGCATTGACCAAAATCCTTGGAGTCAACAGTCTGTCAGAATTAGTGGGTATGATATTGTGAACTTGACTTTATGACAAAAAAATCTATTGTCATGTTCAGAAATAAAATTTTTGGATAGTACCATTATTTTTTACTTTAAAATTTTAGATACAACGTCAAAAATCATTGTTTTGTTTCCTGGGATGAGGGAGGAGAGAAGCTACAGATTTGAATTTAGCTAAAAAGTCAAAACAACTCCAGCAATAAGAAATAGGAATTTCACATAGCTGGCCAATATCTGAGGTATCATCAACATGAGACAAAGTTCAGTCCATTTCTACGGCCCAGCTGATGCTTACAAAGTGGTACCCTTTTGGCTCTGCACAGTAATTCCAGCAGGACAAGATGACTCTCAGCCTGTATTCAGAGCCTTCCAAGCAGGGCACTGTTAAGTATGTAATGGTTAAGTGAAAAGAGCAGAAACCCCTGATGGTGCCCTCCACTTGCTGTATCAACACACTCTGGAGATAAACAGCTTTTCTAGACCAACACATTGAACCCAGCAGAGGGTCTGCAAAAAATTGCTACTCCACCATTTCACAAGCAAAGCAGTCCAACACTCATTGTGTTACCTGATGTCTCTCTTCTACCCTGTTACAGCCTGTGGACACCTACTCACTAGGCATTGCTGGTTCTGAACCAGTGATTCTTTTTTTTTAATCTCAAAAAGAACCTAGTAAGAAAATAACAAGGTAATCAATGGTTAAACTGAACTGTATATATAGGGAGAAGTCTGGAAAATAACCACCACAGCCATTTCGCAAGAACAAAATATTGTAAATTTGCTGTTGCTCCTTTGACTATTTCTGAAAATTTAGAATACAAATAATTTCTAAAATAAAAATTTTAAGCTACCAGCATTCTCTGACATCATAAGACAGAAAATCAGAGTAGTGCTGCAGCCCACAGTTGGATAGTTTGTAGAAAGGGTGCTAATTCTCTGCCTGGATATATCTTTAGTGATGGCCTAGAGTTATCCTCTTCAGAAAACAAGTTTCTGCAATACCCACTTAGCTTCGTTCGTTGGGAAAGAGAATTCTACTCTCAGCTAAGCTCCGAGGAAAAAGATTCATCTTTAAATGCCATTTCCCCACTAATTTACCAAAACAAAAGGCATTGACTACGTTGCCTAATGTTAGATCAGGGCTTTGAGGAAAAGAAACTAACATGAACAACTCATCATCAATAAAGACTAAAAGCCACCTGGATATATATATATATATATGCCATTGTGTTGTGGTTTTTTTGGGTTTTTTTGGTGTTTTTCTTTTTTCTTAAAGTGCCCAGGTGGGCTTAAGGCTGCCAGACCTCATGCAAATCTACAGCAACCAAGGCTTCTCCTATTCCATCTACAATGTGTATAGGAAGGGAGAGGTCAGGAGAAAGGAGAGAAGGGGAGAAAATATACCCTTCTTCCCCCTGAAAAAAAAAAAACCCACCACAGGCAGATCTATGTGCCAAGCACAATGGAAGAATGTGCTCCCCAAAGAGATGGTTATGCATAGGCTAGTACTTTGCTGGTTTTCCTTAGAGATCTATTTTGAAAAAATTAAAAAAGACAAAAGATTTTGAAATAATTCAATCCTGGCAGAAATTAAAACTCCAAAATTAGGAGCAAAATCATCCTTCACTGAATTCACCCCTTTTCTCTTTCTCATTTTCTTTTCTTAAACATTTTATTTATGCTATTAAGGGATTTCTTGTTCGTCTGCTGTTTTCCAATCGTTAGGAGAGTGGCTGAGGAGTACTGAATCCATCATCACTACTTTGATGACACAGGCAAGATTTCAGATTCACATTTCCAGGTAGCAAGAGTTCCCTCTAAATGCCACAATCCAGTAAGCCTCCGCTCGCTTATGTTTCTTTCTACTGTTCACAGCAATGCCCATTGGTATCTCTGAAGCGTAATTGCATCTTAGGTCAATATTTCTCTAAGTAAAGCAGCTGTTTGGAATTGAATGCTCCCCTTCTTTTTTGTCTTATAAACTGAATTGCATCTTCATATTTCATTCCACATTCAATCAAAGCAAGTGCAACCAACACAGGTGCCCGTCCCAATCCTGCAACACAATGCACTGCAACACAGAAACCTGGCTCTTCATGAAATCTGGTTTTTAACAGGTTCAGTCAATCGTCTACTATTAGGGGGCAGAGATCCATCAACAAATGGCCAATCTAGAACGTAGATTCCTTCTCTGTCAACTGGAGCTTTATCATATGTAGATCACAAACTCGAACCAAAGTTGTCACTCCATACTTCTTGAGTTCCTCGGTGAACTTGAGAGTAGCGTTAGTGGGGTTGTGAGTTATCAGATAACGTGTGTTCTCCTAGGAGATCTGCACGGGGCTGGACGCTTCACTATGGTAAATAAAAAGTGTGAGCGTGCGGTGCTTGTGAGTGTGATGGGGAAAATGGAAAAAATCAAATCTTGAAACGTTTCATAGCAGAAAACATTAAAAAAAACCCGCTAAAATGCCTATTACGGATCAGTATTCTATCTATTACCTTGTTTATTCCTTAAGAGGCTTCTCTTCAAGATAAGCAGAAAGATTTAGAATCCACTCGAATCCAAATTCAAATTGGGCCTCAAGGTCTGAAGATGGATACCTTCGGACTCCAAAAAACTCCAAGTACATACAAAGCTTAAGCAGTCTTTACTACATTTAGGCACTAGTGAGACAAGTTAAAAGTGTAGGTCGTTTTCCACTTTTGTTTAGTTGATGCTTAATTTTACTGGAGTCATTAAAAGAAAATGCTTGAAATTAAAAAAAAAAAAAAAGGCAACTATTTCTGAGGCCAATCTCGGTGTCCAGAGTCTTCAAGGCAATGTTAATTATGGCATATAGAACCCCCAAGCTCACTTGTCAGCGAAAACGCTGTGCTGAGCCTGGCAGAAGTCTGCCCTCACACTCAGAATCGCCATAAATGTGCAACGTATATTCCAACGAAAAACGCTGGCGAGCTGGGGACTGGGCATTGAAGTCCGGCGGGGGCGGGAGCGAGGAGGCGCCTCTCTCCTCAGTCACCTCGGCGGCGGCGGCGGCGACCCCCCACCCAGCGTCTGCGCGCAACACCCAGCCCGGCCTGGCCCGGCGGCGGCGCGTGTCCGAATCTGTCTTGCTGCTGCTGCTAGGGCCGCCGCTGCGTCTCCTGCTGCCGCCGCTGCCCTGTGGCATCGCCTCGCGCCGTTCCGGCAGCCCTGCCACTCCAGCTTCCCAGGACCGAGGAGGGTTACAGCCCGGCCCCTCCGATCGCCCCGCCGCCGCCGGCACCACCACAACCCCCTTGTTTTCTTTCTTGATCTCTTCCTTGCCTACTCTTTT
>NW_004624761.1:9805910-9831552 GCF_000247695.1 Heterocephalus glaber
AGAAGAAATCCAAATTTGCAAATTGAGATGAAGAACAATGTGGGACAGTGAGAGAGAGAGAGAGAGAGAGAGAGAGAGAGAGAGAGAGAGGAAAAAAAGAAAAGAAAAATTTGAAAGACTAGAAAAAAATTAAAAATAAGAGCAAAAATTTTTTTGAAAATAACAGTTGAAAATAAAAATGAAAGGCCTCCTTCAGGGTATGTCTCTCACATCACAATAGACAACATGGGCATCAGTGTCCAGATATATGTCAATGAGTCTCAGCCAGCCAGTAGCAGACTCATGAGATTCAGGCAGATTTCTGGCTGCTAGTACCAAGTTGGGCTTGCTGTCCTCCTCCAGGGTTGAACTCTTCAAGGTTCTAGTGCAGGTTCCAGCTGCCCTTCCCCTAAAGATAGTCCAGGTTCTGATGGGAGGTGATGATCCCACCAACTTACCAAGTATTGTGGTCTGGTGTGCCTTTATTGCAGAGATTCTCTTCACTTTTCCGGTGGGCTTTCAGTTTTCATCAAGGACCCTGAGAGAGGCCCTCTTTCTATTGTTCACTTCTGGTCTATCTTCTGGAGCTCAGGACAATGGTCTTTATGACCTGCCTGTGCCTCTGTAGTGCGGAACCAGGTAGCGGGGTGGGGTGGGGGGCTGCAGGTGCTGGTTGTTGGGGGTGGGGCACCGGGACGGAGTGGGGCTCCACCAGGGTGAGGTCCTCACCATCCACCAGCTGGCTGCTGGGGTTGTAAATTTGAAAATTAATAAGCATAAAATTGCAATTTAGATGAGTTTTATGTTTTTGGCAATAGGATTTTTTCCAGCCATTTTGGGTTATAAGAAATGATAATGTTTAAAGAAAAAATAAAAATTCTCAGGGATGTTCTAATACATTCTTGTATTTAATACAACCAGTTTTAGTTTTCAGATCCTTAAACTCTTATTATTGACCAAGGATGAAAAAAATTATTAAATGCAATTGTGTGTTCTTAAAAGAGATATTTTAAATGCTCCTTTTGAAGAAATAATTTCAATTTTGAAAATCTCACAAGACTTAATTGTCTCCTTTACCTATAATGTTAAATTTCCTTTACTGGGAATTTTTTTTTTTCAGTATTTTCTGAGAATAAAATGTTGGTACAAAGTTGGGTGAAAAAAAGGGGTGCACAAGCTCTGCTATGTTTGCAGATCATAAAGACATGAAAATAAAAACAGAAGTCATCTGCATTATATTTTACTCAACTTAAGTGCTTATGCAATGAAATGTCAAATAAAATAGCTTTTCTTTTTCATTTCTGGTTGTAATTCTGAATATATGCAGAATTATAGTTTTTGATCAGAATTAAATAATATAGCTGACATATATATTTTTTCTATTGTCTTTGTTCACATGCACAAAAATTATCTAGTAGTAAATATGAAGAATCAAAGAATCTCATTAAGATTTTAACAATAAGATAGGATGATATACCCCTACCTATTATTTTGTAATAGAAATATTTTCCCTGTGTGTGTAGTTTCTCTGCTTAGCTGTTCTGATTTACTAATAGCAACTTAACTTATATTAAGTCAGGTAAAGGGATAAGACAATAAAATTATACAAATAGTATTGAAATTTAATATTAAAAATTTTCCTTTAACTTGAATAAGTCTTCCTGATTTCACTCTTAAAATATTCTTGAATATAGTCCTTTACTGTAGTATAGTGATGGCATATGAAGTATAGATGAACTTATACATAGAAACATTTCAATAAAAGAATAAAAATATAGAAATGATGAAAGGATGCATATCTTCTCATATGTCTTTCTGTTAGTAGTTTTCAGTAAGTAATATGCAGTTAGTTTAATATCACCAGAGTAAAATATGGGTACACATTTTCTGATAGTTTCTTACTACAGAGAATTTCTTAGAAATTCTCTAAGATTTGCAACTTCTTGCATCATTTAAGTCTTCTATTGATAAAGGTCATTTTACTCTTATTTCTATTGTTATTCTTTTCTAATTAGAGTGCAAATGTAACTCAGTTTTTAAACACTGCAGAATGTCAAAATCTTCTATCTATAGTTGATGAGCACAATTCTTCATCTTGCAGGTATTGATTCTATTCATTTCTTATACTGTGAAATCACTAAGTCGTGAAGCATGATGTATCAGACCATGAAACTAGCTAGTTTTATAAGAAGGTGATCTTGTCTTCTGATTTTCATTCTGTCGCTTAGTATACTAAAGAGCCTTGGGCTTCTTTATTAGCAATGGCCATCCCTTTGAACATACTGCAGAGTCTCAGGGTCACTGTGTCCATGAGATAAGAAGATTTCTCTTTGTAATCTCACATTTTTTTCTAAGCCTAAAAATAATGTGTCTTCTGTTGTACATAATATCTAATAATAACCACTGTGCATGATTTTTCAAATGAATTTAATTAACTTATTCAGGTAGAAAAAGGGATTTGAGTGAGATCTTGCCTCTGATCTTAGAAGATAGGTATTATTTTCCTTTGTCCTTAGTAATACAGTGGTCTAAACTGGAGAATTTTTACTTAACATCATAAATAACATTGTTTTCTTTTATATGGACTATCCATCCCTCAATGCTATGTTCATGTCATACTGTACTGGGGAGGAGTACTGGTGATTGCAACATACAAAGGGAACTAAGGAAGATAGACATGCAAGTATTTTTCTAAGAAAAACTTGCAACATAAATTTTGTCTATGTGTAATTTTTAAAAATTCTAATCATTCTCACAGCCATAATATCACATAGCCGCAAGATCATAGCCTTTCTCAATTTACTTTATTTCTATATAAAAACTATTCTATTAAAAATAGGAGCACTTTTCAATGGACTTTTTTCTTGCAGAGAACAAGGGCATCCTAAAATTTACACTGAATCTATAGGGGTTCAAATATCCAAAACAATCATGAAGAAAACAATAAGATAAATCACTATTTCTCATTTCAATACTCATTAGGAGGCTGTAACCCAAAAATTGTAGTACTAGGATAACAACCAACATATAAGTGGACAGAATGAAAGAGAGTCAGAACTAAAACTTTGCATACATACTGAAATGATTTTTTACATAGATGACAAGACCATACAATGGGGAAATGATAATCATTTCAACATTGGTTTTGAAAAATTTAATAAGCCCATACAAAAGAGTGAAATTAGATCCTTATCCTAGGCATATACAAAAATTAACTCCAAATGGATTGAAGAAGTGATTGTAAGTCCTAAAACTATAAAACTCATAAAATAAAACATAGCATACAACCTTAATGACACTGAATTTGGTAATGATTTCTCAAATATGACAACCAAAGCAGAATACACACATAAAAACAGATGAATTGGGGGCCGGGGATTTAGCTCAGTGGTTCTGCCGCCTGCCTCGTAAACGGAAGGACCCGAGTTTGATCTCCGGTACCAAAAATTAAATAAATAAATAAATTGGACTAAATCAAAAAGAAAAAAATATTCTTGTGTATGGGAAGACACTGTCAACAGAGTAAAAATCCAACTCATGCAAAGAAAAAACATTTTGCAAATTATACATCTGATGAGAGTTTCACATCCAGATTACATATTCAAGTTACATAAAGAAGTCCTACAAGTTAACACCAAAAAAAAGTAAATCAATATAAAACATATGGGCCAAGAACTTCAATTGACACTTTTCCAGAGGAGATATACAGTGACCATTAATCACATGAAAGATGCTTAACAAAATTAATCAATAAGGAAATGCATATCAAGCCCACTAGGAGACAACACATCACAACTTGTGCTGACGGAATACAGAGAAACTGAACATTGTGTATTGCTAGTGGGAATGTGGAAATGCTGCTGCTGCCATGGGAGTTCTTCAGAAATCAAAATAGAGCTACCATGCGATAAATAATTCCACTTTTTGTTATGTACCTCAAGTAACAGCTGAAAGGAAGGGCTCAAAAAGATATTTATATGTCAATGTTTTTAGCCAAGTTTATTCACAGTTATTCAAATATTTGAAAGGTAGCTGCAATCCAAGGGTTCACCAATGAATGAATGAGGAAGCAAAATATGGCATATCCTGTACTTCCAATGCAATATCATGCAGGCTCAAAAAGTAAGAGAAATCTGATACATGCTACAACATGAGTAAATATTGAAGGCAGTTTACTAAGTGAATTAAGCGAGTCATAGAAGAAACAATATGTGCTTCTACTTATCTAAAGTATGTAGAATAATCAAATTCATAAAGATGGAAAGTAGAAAGGCAATTACCAGAAATGATGCAGGGGAGGAACAAGGAGTTATTGATTAATTAATATAACTTCAGTGTTAGAAGGAAAACTGTTCAGGAAATGGATGGTAGTGATGTTTGCACAATAGTGTAAGTATACTTAATGCCAACAAGCTATACACTTAAAATTTCTTAAGATTTCTAATTAAGATGGTAAAGAAAGAAAAGCTCTACTAATTTTTTTAAGGGTGAGGAAGGACAAGGGCTAATAGTAGAATAAGAACCCTATTTGGGTTCTTCTTGTTTACTTATTTATTTTTATTTAGGGATAAAATATGTGCTTGACGCTTGAGGAATTATCTTTAAGTTAATTTTAGTTAGCCATACTTGTAAAGTGTTTGGGGTCCATTATTTGTCTCTATAAAGTTTTTAAACTAATTTTTAAAAATTGCAGTCCAGGTGTGGCATACTGGTACACTCCTAGAGTCTCAACACTTTGGCAGGAGCCCAACCAGGAGAACTGAGTAACTTGGGTAAACCTTGCAATAAAATAAAAAATAAGAACATGCTGCAGATGTAGATCAGTGCTAGGACCTTGGGTTCAATAACCACCAAAGCAAAATATAAAACAAAACAAAACAACAACAACAAAAAAGAAATTTCAATCAAATTCCCACTGTCACAGCCTGAGTTTAATAAATACAGTGGTTTTTAGAAAGGTATAAACATTTTCAAAATCGACTTAAAGCAAGCAGAAAATACAAAGCAGTTTCTTAATATGGAGAAATTTGTTTTAAATTATAGTTTCTCTGAACACTTACTCTGTAGACAAAAAAAATTTGAAAATTTTGACCAAGTCACATCTTCTTCAATATTACAATTTGTTTAAAAGAAATCTTTAGTACATGTACATAATAAAATTTGGATATGCATTTTTATTCCATAGTTCTGCAACTGTCTTATAGATACGTTTGTCAATAGTCTATACAATAACAAAATTTGTATTTTGTTACTGCAAAAGTCATATGTAATTTCACCTTCAATCTCAGACTTTCCAGCTGAAATTTATTGATAATTATAATAATTTCACAGATTTAATCTTGATGAGTGTGGACTTCTTCAAGACTTACTAATTGATTTCATGAATTGGATGAAAAATTAAACCATTGTTGGAATTAATTTAGCTGTTTGTCTCCCACTAAAATTTAAGCTTCATAAGTATAAAGAACTTGTGTTTTCCTGGAGATATTTGTGTAGCTAGGAAAAAAAGATCTTTCACTTGCTAGATTCTCAATAATTATGTAACAAAATTAAACCTATTACATTAATTCAGGTCATCATCATTTTTGCCTGGAAGCAATGGCCTCGCAAATGACCTAGTTATATACTTAGCAAAGAGTTTGAAGGAATTTCAATATATTGCACTCATAGTTCTTTTTTATTATTGTTCATTATTACTAATGTTATTAATTTGTCTCCTTCCATTTGTCCCTTACCCACACACGCTCCCATATGTATAAATACATACATAATTCACACAATTGTATAATATTTTTCTCAAAGTAAATTTTGTCTTTATCTCTACCATCACCTTGTCGGAAATTTACTGATAAAAGTAATAATTTCATCAAAAGATAGCTTGACAGCAACATCCAGACAGGTTTTGACTAAATACCAGCATACCATGCTCTAGACCATTTTAATCATCATAAGGACACTGAATGATTTAGGCCTATACCAAAGAACATACCGTGAGCTTTGAAAAGGTTGATATAGTTATGAAACTTATATCGATGATTTGGTCAATGACAGGCCAAATGTATGAACAGTGACATCATAAGATGATATAAAATAGAGGTTAAAAAAACTCTTATCACCTATTGAGGACATGGCTTTCTCAGTAGCACAATGCATTATTTGTGTTTTTATGCTGATTCTGCTGTAAACTAACCCATTGCACTGCCTCTTACACAGAAGATTAGTATATACAATTCTGGTCAGTACATAGTACTTGATAATGAAAATAAATGACTATGTTTTATATATTTGGAATAATTTTATTCATTAACAATGTACTCTTTCTACCTAGAAAAAAATAAGTTTACCATAATGTCATGTGCTGTTTTGCTAGAGGTAGCCTCAAGTATAATGTGTTTACCAGATCTCTTGATGTGTCATTTTCTTTTGTGTCTAATTTAATTTTATTTTACTTTTTATGGTCTCTAAATGTAAAAATCAACTGTTAATGTTACCAGTTATAGGCCACATTTAGTGAATGACCTGGAAACAAAATTAAAAATTACTCAGGACAACAAAGGTGGAAAACTAGTGGTTATTTCTCACCATTCAGGCATCTCCCATTCCACCATGACCTTGATCTTGAAGAACAAGAGCAAAGTGTAAAAACTGATAGAGGATCTGCTTCATTGGAGGCCACAAGACTAACAAACACCTGAGGACCTCTGTGAGACACGAGTAACTTCTAATGATATGGGCTAAAGATCAAACATAGAAATGTATCCTTCTCAGTATCAGGATTATCAAACTTTTTCTGCAACTTTGAAGGAAGTTTCACCTAACTAAAATTTGAATTTATTATCAGATCTGAGTGATTTAAACAATTCAAGATTCTTTATTTTTTTTCACTTTACAATGTGAATTGAATGGTGACTGTAGGAGGGCTAACATGCAGGTAGCTAAATAATTGTTGGAAACTCTAGTTAAGCAGAGTATGTAAAAAAAATCTTCAAAATAGGTGAAATTTTCCTATTGTGGAAAGAGCTGTCTGATAAACACTCATCCACAAGGAATACAAGTCAATAGGAGATTTCAAGGTTTTTAAGGAGAGGATAACAGTCTTTCTAGGGGCAATATTGGAGGCTACAAATAAAAACACTTTGTGATTTGGCACAGTGAGAATCACACGACCCTAAACCATCAATAAACACATACTACCAGTGTGTTCCAGGGGCAACAGGCAGTTATAGATGACCCAGCCACTTCTACAAGGTGCTGTCATCAATTCTTATACCAGGAAAATGGAGAAATAGTTACTGTTTGGAGAATAGTCATGCTTTTCAAGATTGTGCTTATTGTTGATGACGTTCCTATACATTTTCCTTTTATTGGTAATCTTCATCCCTATATGAAAATACTGTTTCACTCCCTGAATACTACTCCCTTGATTTATGTAATGAATATAGAAATTTTTAGGCTTACTAAATGAGACAGCCCTTTACCAATGCTACTGCGACATCAAAGAAAGTTTCTGATTAGGCACTAGGAGAATACTGGGAGAATTACAACATCCATAACTGTATCAAGGCCTTTTCATGGCCTTGCAGGAAATCACAAAGTAGTATGTGAATGATGTCTAGAATAAGACACATAGAGGTCCATTCATGACTTCAAAGGATTTACCAAGGATGAAGAAGTTTACAAAAATCAAGAGGGTAATGTTTGGAATGAAAAATAGCTTTAATCTGGCTATTAAAGAGGATGAACTTGAGGAAATCTTAAAGGTAGTTTTGAGTAATTTTCTAATTAGTACTTTCTAGAACAAGATTTTCAGATCTCAATATGAGCCATAAAATTTTGAAAACATGCACCCAATACTGAAATTTTTATTGATGGGCAAGAATATCCTTGGTTTACTATCTGCTTACAAACAAATCTCTCATAAATGAAAAACAAACAAACAAACCATCATAGATATTTCTGAAAAGAGTCACACCTGCTGAGTAAGAGCCTTGGCAGATCATCCAGAGAGACTCCAGAAGAAGGCCTTGCTGCCGTCAGACTGGAAAGTTCCACCTGTGCTATTGCTCCTGAAGACTTTGGACAAAGTGTGGAAGTGAAGACAATGACATGCATGATCCTGACTCTGTGTAGGCCAAGGATAATGTGTGTTAAAGTACATCAAAGAGAGTCTTTATCTTTTTTGTTTGTTTGTTTTTTGGTACCAGGGATGGAACTCAGGTCCTTGCACTTGCGAGTCAGGCGGCAGAACCACTGAGCTAAATACCTGGCCCTGAGAGTCTTTATCTTAACAGGGCCTGAGCTTCCATACATGGAAGCAGTACATAGGAAGGAGTCCCCTTATTCTAAAACCAGGGAAGTGGATGGGAAATGCCTCGTGTGTACCAGATTCCAGGCCTGTTTCTGTGAGGGTCAGGGCTGAAAGCTTGCTACGAATGCCGGGACCTGCAAATAAGGGGCCCAAATCCCTGCCTTCCTGATCTTAGCCACTCCAAGGTGTCCCCACCCTTCTTCAAAAAGTCAAGAGGATCATCTGAAGTGGATGGAGGGGCGGAGGGGCACCACACTTCCTGTCTGGCTGCACTCATGTTAGAGTGAAACACAGCAGTTTGGTAGCCCATGAGGACACCACTAGATAGCTAAGGAGGACACTGAGGCAAACAAGGAAAAATGTTTTAAAAGAAAATGAATATGAAGAAACTATTTTGTAGAGCACTACAGTGTATTTGTATTTTAAGCTAAATATTACTATGAAACAATCAAAATGTCAAAAATTATAAGTTTATAAAGTAAAAAAACAAATTGTAGAAACCTAGGGTTAACATATTATTGAAAAAAAGAATAAGCATTTTTGAAGCAGATGTTATGCAGCTTAAGTGTGTAATGCCTGGGAAACTTATAGTAGAGTGCAGCAGCCCCCTGATCCTTCCCTCCACGTGGCTCACTGACTCAGAAGATCAACTTCCAGCCCTACAACTTCCATTCATGGTGAGCATCCCACATAAATACACAACATTTTTGTCTTTAACTTGTACCCTTTACCATAATTTACCGTTTACCACAAACCCCACAGTTAGAGTTTCCTACAGTAGCCAGTACAGTAACCTACCATATGGCTTTGCAATCTAGGTGCAACTAGCCACACTCTGCAGAGCAAGTGTTTTCTATGATGTTTACACGACTATGAAATTGCTCAATGACCAGTTTTCTCAGAAAACATCCCAGTCATTTAGTGATGTATAAATGCATCTTTGTTTCCTAGAAAGACTGCTTCCTTCAGCAAGGAAGTTTAAGTTTTTGCTTAAGGAAGTGGAAGGCATGGATCATACTCTTCTTATCTTGTGCTTGAGTTAGGAAACTCCAGACTAAGGGCCAAATCCCATCAGTCACTTATTTTATATATAAAGATTTATTGGAACATAGCTACACCTAATCATTTAAGTATAATTGAGAGACTGTATGAACTGAAGACAAAGAAATCTGCTATATTTATATTTACAGAAAATTCTTGCCAATGCCTAGCTCAGACTAAAAATTTCCATCTGTTATCTGAACTTCCCAGAATTTAGAAACATTGATCAGGCTAAGTTCCAGATGGAGGGGTAAAACCGTATTATTTGAAGGCATTTTTGGAATGTTTTTACTCCATCAAACTGTGGGAAACTACTTCAGTTGATGCTAAGGCTACACCCTCAGTACTTCTGTGGTGATTATAGTGTGTGGTTGAAGAAAATGGGCAAAAGAATGTCTTATTACCATTAAAAATAGCAACTGATGTTTTCAAGGGACTATTATTGTAGTACTTGAGATGTTCCTGTTCATTGCAAGAGCTTTACTAAATATTAAAATAGCCAGACTCACTGCTCTCAAGACTTGTAAAATATATCCATGGAACAAACTAGTAAATTATGCAAGGTGCATGGGCTTTTAAGTGTGACCAGATAGGCTGTTAGAAAATTAACTCTCAACAAGTTTTCCAGTTGAAGGTAACCTATGCTTTTTAATCAGAAAGTCGCCACATCCCACTGTATTTTGCATAGAGAATAATGCATTCAATAATTTTGGCTTCAAAGGCTAATATGGTCATGAAAATTCAGTGTTTGTAGCTACTCAAACTAATTGTTCCATTGAAAATATAATGAAGAAGTCATAAAGGAATTTCATAAATTTTTCAAAGTGCTGGAGCAATAAATGATCCCTTGTGGTTCCTCCGTGAAACATTATTTTCTGATTTTTGCAGGTCTTACCAGCAAAATGAGAAATATTCAAAATGTATTTATATATTAAAAGAATACAGACATTCCTGGCCAAGGCTCAGGTGGTGAGAATTAAGTTCATTCCTAGGGACAAGTTTCAATATATGAATACAGAGAAGCTGATAAACGATTTAAAAAGAAGCAAACTATAGAGTGTGAAATCTTTCTAAGAAATATGTGAAGCTATTACACTATTATCAGGTGACTTCTCAAATATGTTTCCATGGATCTCTTTAAAGACAGATTACATTTATTTTTAAAGCATAAAATTATTAAACTGGTGATTGTGCTATTTCAGAAGTAATGTATAAAACATATATGCCAATATGGAACAGGAAATAAAGACTGAATTAACTACCTTAAAATAAAAGGTTATACTATATTTGTTATTTTAGTTAAACAGCTATTGTTGAAACTAAACATTAATTCCTTCCATTAAAACAGCGCTATTCAATCGGTATCATCTTGTCTGCATTCAAATGCCATAATTTTTGTGATCATATTTACTCTGAGGCACAATTATTTTTTCTTATATTTTGTTTGCTTTCTGAGTAGAGCCAAAATTAACTTGCTAGTTTTTACATAACATAATGCAAAATTTATTGTTTAAAATTAATTTTATAAATATATGCTACTTACCAACTGTCTTGGTTACTTTCTCATTTCTGAAACACAATACTCGACACCTACAACTTTAAGAATGAGAGGTTTATTCTGGCTCACAGTGTGTCTAGGTTTCAGTCCTTAGGCTCTACTGGCTCCAAGACAGGGTAGTATGGCACAGGGGCAGCACAGAGGAGAAAGAGCTCATGCATTGCAGCTTGAAACCAAGAGACATCAAGAGATTATTATACCTCTCCAGGCCATGCCCTCAGCGACCCACCTCCTCCAACCAGTTTTCACTTCCCAACATCAGATTTAGGTATAAACTCATCAGTCAACTAATTAACTGAAGAGTATTACCCCATCATGATCCAATCATCTTCTCAAAGCCACACTCATGAACTCAAGAAGCTTTGGGGAGATATCTATATCATAACACGAACAATAGGCCCTTTTGTTGGGCAGGAAAATAATATATGTGGTAGATAGAATTCCAGAATGCTCCCTAATGACAGAAGTTGTTTTTTTTTTGATTAAGTTTATTAGTACATTTTAGGTATACAATATGATAACATTCATCATTGGGAATTTGTACCTTTACATGGTATATCTTAGTTCTTATTTTTCCTCATTCCCTTGCCTTCCCTTCAACCCCTCCAACCCTTCCTTATTTACAAAGACTTTGTTTCCATTTTTTTCCTTTTCTCATATTGTTCCCTTTTTCTTCTTTCCTTTCCTCTACTCCTGCCATTTCCTCCTTCCCTTTAGACCTTTTCATCCTGTTTCACATTATCTATTTGAGAATCATAGCACAGCGATATATGTGCACCCATGTTCATAGTGGCATAGTTTGTAATAGCTAAAACTTGGAAACAGCCCAATTACCCATCAAATGGAGACTGGATAAAGAAGATGTAGGTTTTTTTAAAAAAAAATAAAATGGAGTACTACTCAGCCATAAAGAATGAAACACTAGAGTCATTTATAGCTAAATGGATGCACATTGAGCCCATACTCTCAAGTGAAATATATAGGACATACATGTGTAAATACCAAATAGTTCCTCTAGTGTGAGAAACTGAAAGTGTAAATAAGAATGACAGAAGCTTTTGAGTAGCTCCTTGAATAGATTGTTGGAAAACTCTGAATATGACAGAATGTCAGTCCCATGATCAAGTTATTTTATATGGGATAGTTGTCTTTAAAGAAAGCAGATCATTTTTGCTAACCCTAAATTAATTAGCCAAACTATTAAAAGGATGAAGCTTTCCCTGGAAATGATATTTAAAGGCAAGATTTGAACCATGAGAAGGATTTAATTTGAGGGATATTTTTCATTTTTGTCTTTTGATATTGAGAGACCATGTGGCAGGGCACACCAAGTAGCCTTTAAAAGTTGAAAATGATCCTTGATTGATGAACAACAAGAAATCAGGAAACTCAGTACTAAAGAATTTTATAAGGCTGTGAAATCTACCTATATCATGTGATCTTAGGAGAGTTGCTCCAGGTATCAGATAAGAATCCAGATGGCTAACACCTTGTTATTGTATTAGTTTTGTGAGGTCCTAAGCAAGAATATAGCTATTCGGTGCCCTCAGTACTTTCAGAAGTCCCTTCCTCCCTCCCTTCCTTCTTTCTCTCTGGCTTTGTGCTATTTTGCTTTATAGTAACAAAAAACTAACTACTCAATGACACTGATATTTCCATTAGGACCTATTATGTGTCCGAATATGGATGATGGAAAGATGAATACTGTGGCCTTCTCAACACAGAGGTGCTCAGTGTTTGATGAGGGTACATTTAGTCCCTGCTGTCCGGCAGCCATATTGTTACTGTTCATCCTTTCTTTACTGTCCCAGACTCAAGAAGCCTCAGCAGCTGGCAGTGGCTGAGGTGCTATCCCAAACCGGGTAATTCCAGAGAATCTTCCCCCATAATCATTATTGATATATTGGCTAATGATAAGAAATTAGCATATATGAAAGAATAATAAATGAAAACCAAAATCTTAAAATGTCTTCAATGAAATGATGATGATCACAACTTCTGTGAAGCTGGAGGGAGAAGAAATATTAAAAATTAAACATATTTGGAATAGTGTGACTTGATTAACTTCCTGCTGCCAGAGTTTGATTTTAGTATTTAGTATCATTTCTCATAAGTCATTTAAAAATTAATTATAAATAGTAAGAGTTCATGGATCAAATAGAAATGGTTGTATTTCTGAAATAAAAATAATTTGATATTTTTACAGAATGGTAGACAGCTATTTATTTAAGAAGGTAATAGTAGTTTTCCTAATCAACAAGAATAGATAAAATCATATAAAATCTACAAATCATATTTTCATCAAATTATTTAATCTAGCTATGGTTTATAAGATAAATTATTGGCATAGGGTATTTATAAAGAATTGAAAATAAAATTTGAAATTATGTAATTTGGGTAAAAATTAAAAGTAATATTATGAACTTACTGAAATTGCATTATACTTTTTTGTTCTTTTTTCATTAATGTACCCAGACAGATTGATTTCTCCCATGAGTAGTAATGAATTAAAACATAAAACTGCTTCACATATGATGTCAGCTGCTATCCCTTTGCTGTCAAGACAATTAAAATTTGATATACTGACAACTAATAAGCAAGTTCATTGCTTAAAACTTAAATATTGATGTGCATAATGATAAATCAAAGTAAGAAATACATGTTTATTGTAGATAATTTCATGTTACTCATGGCATTTTCTGGACTTAGTATCGCAGAAGATCAAATAGTTGTGAATATAATAACTATTTTCTATATTCATTGTCTGTATATTCAAGTTAATACATAATCATTATACATTGTTTTATATAGTTATTGAAATCTAATTCTTGTAGTAAAAATGGAGATTGTAACTTAAGTATGCTTGTTTTTTGTTTTAATTTTCTAGTTTTTAGTTTACTTATTTTTCAAAGTTATCTTGTCAATTTTATTGGGAAAATCTGGGCTTTCTTCTTGACTGGTCTGAGGAGATTTACTCTTTACGTTAAGAATATAACTTTATTTATTTTTATTTAATTTTTTCTTTTGGTTAAGAATATAACTTTAAAAAAGATGAGTACACAAGTTCTCCAGTGAGCTATACTCTAAAATGATCATATACAGTTCTTAACTATGGGCAAATGTAAAAAAGAAAAATAAAGATGTAAATCAAGAATAAAAACGTATCTTTATTTAGCTTTTGAGAAGAGCAATGAGAACAGTATACTTAGAGAACATTAAAACACTGATCTCTCACAGCCGTATATGTTAGTGGATAATATTTGTTGATCCTACCACAGTGAGGCTCATGTAGTCCCTGACGAGAAGACCCCAAAATGCAGGAAATGGACAACTGATCCAGTAATATGGATACATGTTACTTAGAATGTTGTGAAAATTTGGACTTTCATGGTTAACAGCAACAACAACAACAAAAAAAATTCAAGCAATTTCAAAAGACACTGAAAAATTTATCAAGCAGTGATAGCCATAAAGATAGGTGAAAGTTACACAGATAAGAGATGAGGGATTTGTACTGAACAGTATGGCACTCTGCAATACATGAACCCTTGATATGAACCCCAGAAGTGAAATCTGTGGTTCAAAATTTGCTCCCAAATATTACACTATAGATCTTTAGCAGTTGAGAACCATGGGCAAGTTTGGTTCTGGGAATGTCTGTTAATCACTGTGTCAGATGGCTGTGTAAGGAGCAGTCCAGGATATGGAATTCACAAGTGCATCTAAGCTGTGATTTTTTTGCATGTGAAGACTATGATCAAGACCATGAGTCACACTCTAGATTGGGCCCCAAATCCAGTCAAAATGGTGAACATCAATAAGGATGCAAACCTAAGAGTGAGGGAATGGATTAAAACTAGAAACAAGGAATAAGAGAAAATGAGAAATTATAATATTGATAAGGAAAATTACCAATCTCTAAAACAAATGATAATACCTAACATAATTGAGTGTTTTTGCTCAGCATGGTCCTACACACTTTGTGTATATTAAATCATTTAATTTTCCCCACATAATTAAGAGATGGATTTTATTATCACCAATTTGAAAAATACGCTAAATGATTTGAATTTCATTATATTTCTCTATTTAAATGTTTCCACAACTTCTTCTTTAATAAGAAATAGACAATGATTTAATGACTAGCGTTAAGAAAATTTTCACTACTGTAAGGGTTCATGATCACTGGATGATGCAACATCTGAAAGATTGTCAAGAACTGTTTTGAAAGAGACATTAATATTGGATGAGGCATCTTAAATGGAGGCTCCAAGACAGATTCTAAGATTACTTTATTGTCCTTTAAATAAATAGATTCTCTTCTAATCAAATATTTGGCAAATTTCAATACAATTTCACTTGGATTAAAAAACTTTCCATAATTAAACTATATTCTATGTGTATTAGAATATGTATATGTGCTTGAATGTGAGAAAAAGATGAAAGAGATAAGCTGTATATTGTTTTTTTGTTCTTTAATCCAGCCAACCTCTACTGATGGTTAAAAGTGCAATCTGAAAATTATTTTTCATCTCTAGTTATCATGATCGTCTCTGTTTTTTAAAAAAAAGGTGTCACTCATTGACCTGGAAACCAAAATAGAGAGAGAATAAATTTAGCTTTGGTTATGAAATGTCTATTGAAAAATAACCAGACTGCGAGGGGGTGGTGGAGAATCAGGGTGTTACATACTGAATTCAGTTTAGAGTTTATTATGCTTGAAGGATAAAAAGTAGATATTTTTCCCATGAGAAGTTATGAATGGCCTTAAGGTTGTTAGAAAGATTGAGATGGCATTATAGCTTTGGAATGCATTCATGTATATATAGTAAGAGAATGGGCATGAGTTTTTCTAGAGAAAGAATGCAGAAAGTGTGGAGGCTCTGGACAGGCACACAAGGTATAAGGCATGGTGGCAAAAGGGAATAAGCATAACTAGGATCCATTTTCCAATGGAAAAGCAGTGATGTGACTTTTGTGTTCCTAGAAATCTTGGGAGCTAGATGATACTAGACTTTCAGGATTTAATTCAAACAGACCAATATTAAGTTCTAATTTTACCATGTTTGATTTTAGAAAAATTATTACATTAATTTATTTCCCTTGTAGGACCAATTATTAGCTTTTCTCTAATTGTTCCCTCTCCTCCTTGCCACCTTCCACATAAAGTCTGCTTTTCATATAGTAGTTAATGGAATATTTTAGAAAATAACTGAGTTTATTATTCCTCTTACTTGAACATTTTAGAAACTTTCTATTTCACTTTTAATAAACCAAAAGTCATTATAGTGTACAAAGTCTACATAATCTACCACTTCCCCAATTTCTTTCCATACTTGAATGACCTAGTCTCCTATGCCTACTGCTTTTCTCTCATACTTATCAACCACACTGCTCTCCTTTGCTGTCCTCACATTGTGCCCACATAACCTTACCTTGGGACTTTTATAATTTTTCTTCTCACATTGTATAAATAAAAAGCAGCCCCATCTCTTTATGTCTTGTAAAAGATTTCTCTGCTTATTCTGGGTGGTATTATCTCTTGATATAGTACACATTTTCTTCTGTAAACTCCTACAAGCATGTAATGTCCCTTAGAGCCTTGTGTTTGTTGAATTTATTCACCAATGTGTAGTCTCTATAGGCACCCAGTAAATATCTATCAAAAGAGTAACAATAACTATTGCTGATGTAATAATGTTCATATGTCATCCCTAAGCTTTAGCTCACTTGCATGTAAAGTGGAAAAGATTATTAAAATTACTTTATAATGTTATTGTAAATGTCAGCTATCAAAGTTATGATCAGTTGACATATGAACACTAATAGCACAGGACTGCATTGTGCAACTTAGTTTTTCATTTTTAAAGAGAATATTGAAGAAAATGAATGAAAAATTTCCCCTATGATACCAACAGAGTGATTTTAAGACAGTAGTTTCTGAATTCATCACATCAAGCTACTACCCAGGCCTCAGCATGCTTCAGGGTAGAATTTGTTTTCAGTTAATCCTGGAAAGCTCTCTTCTATCTGTGAGTATGCTTGTGAATCTGATCCTGACCATTGGTTGATATGAGGGCAGTGGTTGTGGTATCATTTGAGGTCTAAAACCCTCTCTATGGCTGCCTACATCATCTAACTCCCTCTATGACACACAGAAATGGCTTGGCTTTTCATAGCTTTCACCTGGTCTAGAAGTTAGACTGCCTAGCTTCACTAGCTGACAAGGGCATACAGAGATTCCACTGAAACTTCGGCCTTAAACTAGTTTGGCATCAGGACACAGACACAGATCTTGTTGGTTTAATCCATATTCAAAGCATCTCATATGTGCAAAGAACCCTGGATAGATTGTACCTGCATGCATCTTACATTCCTAGTGCTATTTGCAATATGCACTAGTCACTTTTCCTTTTCTGAATAAAATATCTGTCACCTGAAACTTAAATGAGAAGTTTGATTTGGCTTAGGGTTCCAGAGGTTTTAAGTAGACTGTGTCTGAGGCAAAAATGTCATGTTGGGGTTGTGGACACAAAGCTGCTCATGTTATAGCAGCCAGGAAACAACAGAAGGAAAGAGCACAACAGATGAGGAGGCCGAGAACTCAAGCCCCCCCACCCCCGCCACAAGGTCACACTTCCATGCCCTACCTAGACACACACAGAAGTGTGCTTCACTAATCATCTAGATGGCTCTCAAGCCAATCAAGTGGATAATTAAGATTAATCACCATATTTTCAACCATGTCACACTGACATCTAAATACACCTTCTTAAACATATTAGATTTCCAAATATAGACAATAACAAGGTTCTAGTCCTCGACTTAATTTATTCACGAAGTCTCGACAATTCCAGCACTGCTCAAAAGTCCCAGTCCAAAGTCTTCTCAGTGACACAAGGAAATTCTTGGCTGTAAGCTGTAAAAAAAATTTAAAAAACAAGCTGAATAATCTCTACGTACAATGGTACAGAGTAAACGCTTTTATTCTAAAAGGAAGGAATAGGGAGACAGAAAAGGTTAATAGGAAAACAAGACCACGATGCTGCCAGGCAGTCTTGTAGTGCTATGTACCACATCTGGGATACAGGTGGGAGGGATGTGAGTGGCGCCACTTGTGTGGCCTTACCAGTGCAGCTCTCAGAGCCTCACTCTTGTATTGGCTCTGCAATGGCATTGGGGTTTCCTTGGGTGATGCTCCATGTTCCTGGCGCATTGATTCATCTCTCTGGAGACCCATGACTGTCACATTGCCTTTTCCTTGGTATACTGTTAATGTGTAAGTTGGAGCTCACCAGGATGAGTTTGGAGGAATTAACTTGACTTCATAGAGAGGATTTTTTTCATGTGTCTTTGATTCTTCCTCATAAGAGTCAAATTTGGCTTTATATCTCTGATAGAACTTATGAGGGAGAGTTTACTCCCCTAGAAATAGCATATTTCTCTTAGTACGCATAAAAGATCCTTAGTTCAGGCAATTTTCTTACTCCTACCACAAGTTAATGAGATGTTTTCTTTCCATCCTTCTACCAGTCACCATTGTACTTTGCCTGTGTCCTTGCCACAGCATAGTTTGATGCTTCTCTCCAACTAGCTAATGCTTACGCTCAGTGTCTTAGTTAATTTTCTCTTGTTGCTGAGACAAAATACCTGACATCAAAAGTAAAAGGAGGACAAGTTTATTTCAGCTCACAGTTTGTAGAGGTTTCAGTCCCTAGTTGGCTGACTCCAAGACAGGGTGGCATGTCACAGGGGCATCACAGAGGAGAACAACAGTTCATGGCATGACAGGCAGCAAGGCAACAAAAAGCAAGCAGCAGCAAACCTGCCTTCTTTCTGTCCTTTTATATTCCATCCAGGGTACAAGCCTATTCATTATTGCCACCCACACTCAAAATGGAGCTTCCATGTTCCCCACCCTTAATCCCAGTACCACACACCTTTATCTAGCTTCACATACCATGATCCACCCACCTTCCTAAAGCCCCACCTATGAGCACATGAGGCTTTGGTGTGACATCTAGATATAAACCATAAAACTCAATATGTGATGTGACTCTGAGGAGGTAGCGAAATTTTGAATAATTTTAGCAGCACTCCTAAACATATTCCTATTGGTACTGAGGTTCAGGGTTCTCTCTAGACTACCCCCAATCTTTCCTGTAAACAATTATGAAAACAGCAGAAGTCATGGGTGGACCCTCCAACAATGGCTATATAGAAAGCTAAGAGGGCAATCACAAGCCCAAGGCCATATATGCAAGCTTAGACTGGGTCAGTGCACAGGCTATTGTTAGTTTGCCTAAGACATACAGGGTTTCCTTGGAATGTTTGGTTTAAGTAAAGATTCTTATCTTAAAGAAACAGGTATTTCCAGTTTTTTAAGTATTTGTGTGCCACCAATTCTTTATCCAGTTAAAATGCAGGGCATCTGAGATGGCTTATGATAAAGAACACGGGGGAATTTCCATCTTTAAATTGTTGGAGCTAGGCTCATGCAGATATGACAAAATGCAGTGAATTAAATTCCAGTCTGCATTCTGGGCCATAGAGGACTCAGTAGAGGCACACAGAAACTTGTCCTCTACCTCAAGAATGAAAAATACTTGAGAAACTGTACTGAATGTGTTTTAAGGTAAAAGAATTATAGTAAGTGGGTATGCAGATACTTGCCTGTGCCCAGAGGGCACATCACTGAACAATTTAGAGAAGTGATAATAGAGGAAAAGTATCAGGAGGTGCATATGACCAAAGTTTGTTGCATATCCATCCATACCAGCTTCCAATTTCTAGCCATAGAAGAAGCTTCTGTAACATTTTTAGCACTACATTTCAGAAATCTACTATATTTCAGAAATCCAATCCAGCTGAACCAATGTGGAACTTCACCAGAAGTCAGTCTATACGATGACTGGCTTCTAAATGTATTCAATGTATTATAACAAAATTAAGTTTTTTGGGGGCCTTTTCCTAGTTACTAATGAGTTCATCGTGGATTACAGAGAAATGACACAAGCTCTCTGCAGGTCCAGACTAATAGAAGCCCTAGTTCTGGAGCTAGGGATTTAGCTCAGTGGCACTGTGCCTGCCTCGCAAGCACAAGATCCTGAGTTTGCTCCCTGGTAAAAAAACAAAACAAAACAAAAAACCCCCACAGAAGTCCTAGTTCTGGCTGAAACCACAAAACATTTCTGTGCATATCTCACCACTAACAGTAATATAACACTGTCTTGGGCTTTAGCAATAATAAACAATGGGTGCTGGTCAACAGGTATGGGGATCAGGATGAATTTGTCACATTTGGTTGTTGAATGTTGAGTGTTCTGTTAGTCTTCTGTCTTGATAGTATGGTCTCTTTAAAAGTAAATTATTATCATTATTATTATTTTGGTACTGGGGATTGAACTCAGGACCTTGTGTTTGCAAAGCAGGAGGCAGAACCACTGAGCTAAATCCTCGACCCCAAAAGTAAATTACTCAATAGAGTAAATATATGATAATGCAAAATAGGAAGAAAAGATCCAAAGGGGTAGAGGTAGTGGGAGGGGCAGGGGAAAGGAAAGAAGGGAAAGGAAAAATGATGAGAAATGGAAAAAATGGAAATAAAGTCTTTGTAAATAGGGAAGGGTGGAGGGGGTGAAGGGAGGGCTAGGAATGGGGAAAAAATAAGAACCAAGATGAATTATGTAAAGGTACAAGTTCCCAATGAGAAATGTAAATGTCTTGTATACCTAAAATGTACCAATAAAAGAATTTAAGAAAAAAAAAGAAGAATTGGTCTCAGTTTCTCTATAACATAGGTATAGATAGGTTGATTTAGATATATAGATATTTATATTTCACAAGTTTCTTCTTTTTAGTAAACATGCAGAAATTACAGGGTATAGAAATTACAGTGTATTAAGTTAACTGCTGAAAAATTTTCAGAGTGAAAAGTTCATGTAATTGTAATCCAGACCAACCCCCACCAAAACACAGGATATTAGTGTCAGACTTGAGAACATGATTTAGTTTCTACCCCCTCTTAATTTCTAATGTCCTGATTTCTTACACCGCAGATTGTGTATTACCTGTCTTTGAACTTTGTGGAAATGAAATTATACATTGCATCTATTTGAAGTTCTTTTGCTGTGCATTCTTGAATATTCTTCTACTTGTCATTTATTGAACATAGGAACATATTTGTTGTTTAAAATATCTAATGTGGGGGAAAGGTCATAAGCCATCTATTTTGTCAGTTTTAGTAGATACTGCCAAATATGTGCCCAAAGTGTTTGTACTAGTTTATATTCCCATGTCCCAGAAATACTTGAGCATTCGTTTTCTCACACCCTTAACAATACTTAATATGGACTTGTTCATTTTAGCCATTCTGGGAATAGGTAGTTGTATATTTTCTGGTTTCACTTTGTATTTATCTGGTGGCTAATGATATCAAGCCACTTTTCATGTTTTCTGGCCACTCATATATGCTCTTTTCTGAACTACAAATTCAAGGGTTTTTTTGGAAAAAATTTCACCTGGGTTATTTGGCTTTTGATTGTAGAAGTTATTTCTGTATTCTAGATAAGAATCTTAAGTCTTATGTTTAGGAAATTGTATCTTCTATTTTGTGGCTTATATTTTTACTCTTAGTGATGTTTTTGATTAAAAGATTAATTTTAATTTTCAAAAAAATATGATAATTTGCCTGTTGGTTGATATTTGCCTTGCTTGCAGTTTTGGGTTAAGTACTGTGGCCAACGGGCAGCCAGCAACATGGATATATCTTCAAGTGGGAAGAAGCCTAAATACTTGATCATTCCATCATTCAATATTGTAGAAAAGTCAAATCTATAATGATAGGAGACAGTTCAGTGGTTACCAAGGTCCAGGGTTGACTGAAAAGTGCCACCAGGAAGATTTGGAGTGAGGGCAATATTACATATCATTATTGCAATAGCGTTCCATGAGAATATACATTTAAAAAAATTAATTTACTAAATTATAGCAGTATGTTTGTCAGGTTAAAAATATAATTAGATCCATTGCATACAATATCAAACTAATAAAATTACTAAATAAAATAACACAGGCTGCAGCTCTGAAAAGAACCCAAGCTTTAATAAGGGGTCCACATGAGACTCAATAGAGAGTTGAACTGAGAAGTTTTTTGTTTTTCTTTGCTTTGTTTTGTTTAATTTGGGGAGTGCTAGGGATTGAACCTGCACTTGCGCTAGGAAAGCACTTTACCAATGAACTTCTCCCTTGCCCTTGGGTTCTGAATCCAAACTTTAAAAAAAAATTTCTCTTAGATTTGTGAGAAGATTGAGAAAAGCAAGAAAATTTTAGCTTAAATGTTAAATAAAATAGTATTTTAAATTTCAAAGGGAATGGTATTTATTTATTTGGATTTTTCCTTGAGTATTCACTATTCAGAAAGGGTTTATCATCAAATTTTGAAAATATTCATATTTCATTAGCATATTTCAAATTGTCTTTATGATTTTATTTTTTCTATCATTTCTCTTTTCTTTCATATTTTGGTGAAGGCTGGTGTGGATTGAATATTATGTCCCACTCAATATTCATGTGGTGAACCCAAACCCCCAATGTGGTAGTATTAACAGCTGGGTTTGGGTATTGACTAAGTCACAAGGCTATGGGGTGCTGCTTCACTCTTCTCTGAGCTCCTGCCCTCGCTCTCTGCCCTCTGCCTTCTTCCCTGTGACAATACAACAAGGAGGTCCTAACCAGATGCCAGTGACTTGATCTTGGAACTCCAGTCCTCAGTAAAAAAGTATACTGTGACCCAATGTATTTTTGTTCATTGCAAATTATCCAGTCTTGTATTTTGTTATGCAGTTGCAAAATGACAAAGAAATTAAAATCAGAAGATATAAAGTAGTTGGCAATTTTTGCTTCTACTTCATACTCTGGAAGAATTTAAAGAAGCCTGAGATGAGTTATTCCTTGAGAATTACATGGACCGTGACTTGTGCACAAATAGTCTGAGTGCCAAGCACAGAGCTGAGAACAAATTTGTTGGATGAACATTCATTAATCAATTTAATCAAAAAATTTTCTTCAACATTTTGGTATAACTGTCTTCACATTCTTTAAATTACTATTATGTCCCCCTTTTAAATTTTATTTCAGTGCTGAAATAATTTTCACTCTTTCTGATCACTAGTGAAAATATTTAAGCTTATACACTTCTGAATTTACTTGTAACACATTTCATAATTTTTAAAACTGTGCTGAGCTCACTATAGTAATTTTCTAAATATGCAAGTTTATTATTTTATTTTAATTTATGAATCCTGCATTCTTTTCCACATAACATTCTATATTTATTTCCTTATTGTTTTTGTGTAATTGTTGATGAAGTATTTAGATTATAAAGTCTATTTAGCACTCCCATATTTCTTTCTTTTTTGTTTGATTAAAGTATCAAAAAAGGCAAATGTATTTTTTCTGCATTTATTTTCCTTGTATTTCTAGCAGTTTCAGTTTATTTATTTTGCTATGTTTCTGTTGTGAATTTTATTTACTTTTGAATATTCACATTATAGCAACCGCTTTTTTTGCACTTTTCTCCATATCTCTCTTATTCTTTTATATTCAAACATTTTAAATCATTTGATTTTAGATGTATCTTTTAATAAACAACACACAATTGACTTGGATAACCCCATAAAAATGAATGTCATTTATTACTCAGATTCTAAATGTATTACATTTATGTATGCATGTACATATGTGTAGTTTTGGTTCATTATTTTGGTTTTACATATCTCATTTTATTTGTTATTTTTAAGTATGTGCTTTCTCATCTGTTTATTATTTTATTATTTGTCTTCTGATAATCTGAAAATTGTTTTATTGTACAAGCAGAAATTACTTTAAATTTTATATTAATCTCTGTATTTCTTGATTTAACCATTTCAGAAACAAAGCAAAAATACTGATTTCCTTTATAAAAAGTAAGGTAATAAATTACTTATAAAATCTCCTACTGTTTTTTTCAAAACACTCTTTTTCATGGTTTTAAAGATAAGTTGTTATAAATGTTACAATAGATAATAAATTTTTGCAGGTTCCCAT
This sequence comes from Heterocephalus glaber, assembly GCF_000247695.1. The sequence continues at coordinate 9,829,883 of NW_004624761.1, forward strand.
ATAATGTTACATCCATAATCATCACAGCTAAATTAACAGTGCTGTTTGTAAATACATTTAATTCCATCACCAGTACACTGTACTGTTAAGTTCTGATTTTTATAGTTTGTATTTGTTTATTTTCAGTAGTCTAGAGCATTAAAGACTATTTCTCTAAGGTTGAATTTAATAGGCTCAATTAAATATTTTCTTATTGGTGAATACATTTGTCACTGTTGTAACAAAAATGTCATGTAAGAGATCATCCACAAACTTTGATTTAAGAGGAATATTGACTTGTGACTACATGCTGGTAGGTTAGTTAGGGGGCTGGTTGGTAAAAGATAAGCTCAGCCGGCTATGACTCCAAGCTGTCATTTGACCTATTCTTGTACGTTATCCTCTCTGGACCACTGAGCGAGCTGGGGATTGTTAAGATCTGAATGGAATCATAAACACCAGAATACTGTAGAGTTTGTGGAAATATAGTAACCTCAAAAATGAATGCTTTAATGCCTCAATTTAGAAATTGTACACTCTTTTCCTCATATATTTCTGTGGTCAAAGCAAGCCCCAAGGTCAAATCTGTCATCACGGGGGCAGGGAAGTTTATGTCACTTTTAGTGTGAAGAACAATCACATGAACAAAGGCTGTGACCACAAAGGGAAAAAGAGATTTGGTATTAATAATGCAAGTGGCCATCATCAAATTTCTTTCATTTTTACCTGAAGTAAATGGAAATTTCTTTATAAAATATTCCCGTTCTCCATTCCTTCATTGAAATTTTCTTTCAGTTTTCTTTTCAAGAATTTCCCCTTATATTTCCTCCATCCATTTAGGTGAAGTAGAGCTTAACTATTAGAGATCTCCTTTTTTCCCTTTAATTCTTATCTTCTTTATATGCACTGACTGGCTTTCCTTGTCCTTTGCTTTCACATTATGTATGATTTTATTAAGCCCATACTCCACAGAACTGATTTGTCTTTCTACCCTATTGATTATGTCTTTCTGCTTCATTTCCACTTTATAGAATTCACCTGTGTTAGTTCTCCTTAATTTATTTTCTTAGTTTGTCTGGCTCAATTGTCATTGCATTCTGCTTTCTTGGCTTACTTTTTACTTCATAGAATTCTTACTTACTGTTACTTAAGGTATGAATGCAATCTATAATAATCTTTGCTTTCAATTATTTAGTTTGTAACTTGTTTATATTTTCTTTTGTATTACTATATGTTTATGCATGTGTCTTTCATCTTTAATTGTTTTGAATGACAGAAATTCTATCCTTACCTAATTTTCAATAATTGTTGGCATAAGGTATGGACCCCCTACTCTTCTTTTTTTTTTTTTAATTCTTTTATTGGTACATGTTAGGTATACAACACATTTACATTTCTCATCGGGAACTTGTACCTTTACATGATGCATCTTGGTTTTGATTTTTTCCCCATTCCTAGCCCTCCCTTCACCCCCTCCACCCTTCCCTATTTACAAAGACTTTATTTCCATTCTTTCCATTTTTTAGCATTTTTCCTTTCCCTTCTTTCCTTTCCCATGCCCCTCCCACTACCCATACCTCTTTGGAACTTTTCTTCCTATTTTGCATTATCGATTATTCATTCTAATCATTGGTACATTTTAGGTATACAATATAATGACATTCATCGTTGGAAATTTGCAACTTTACATA
>NW_004624761.1:9836828-9873939 GCF_000247695.1 Heterocephalus glaber
GTTTCCTCTGAGTCTTTGTAGTGTGGAACCAGGTGGCTGTACAGAGAAAAGGCCAAAGGAGCAGGGTGGGGGTTCCAGTGGATTGCTGCTGGGGCATGGGCTTATCTGGTGTTTTCAGTGCAACTGGAGACCTCCAGACTGTGTCCTCAGACCTGCCTGTCTTCAGTGGGCTGATTCAGTGTTTTCTGCACAACTGGCCCCCTTCTCTTCTTTATGGTCTCCTCCTTGTGCTAAAAGAAATTATAAACATACTAATGTTCCCTCAACTTATATATTCTGTCTGAAGCATTCAACTATGCTATGTTAAGTTGAACACTTTGTAAATTAATTTTGATCTTTACCATTATGTTTATGACAAAAAATAGTTTTTTCACTATGCCCCCAAAGTAATTCTCCATCTACCTATGCCTGTCATTAAATGATAGCCTTGTCATCCAGAATCCTCTTTTAGTTGAGATTAAACAGGAACATGTCTGCCAGGTAGAGCACTAATTGTTTAGTATGAGAATGTGGCCATTTCCTAGCACTTTAGCATCAATAATTCATTAATATTTTAAAATACTCTTTTCTTTTCAAGGACACAGGATAAGGATAATTAAGTTGGCATCTTTTCAGAAATACACAACTTTTTAAAATATGAGGAGATCCTTATTCACACTTTCAGTTTCTCACACCAGAAAAACTATTTGGTACTTACACATGTCTGTTCTATTTATTTCAGTTAAGAGTATTGCCTCAATGGGCATCCATTTAGCTATAAATGTCTCTAATTCCTCATTTTTTATGGCCAAGTAGTACTCCATTTTATTTTTAAGAAACACATTTTCTTTATCCAGTCTCCAGTTGATGGGCATTTGGGCTGTTTCCCTGATTTAGCTATTACAAACTGTGCTGCTATGAAAATGGGTGCACATATATCGCTGTGGAATGATTCTTTTAATTCTTTTGGGAAGATACCTGGTAGGAAAATAGGTCCAGTTGGACCTCTAATCCTGGTTCTTTGAGGTATCTCCATACTGATTTCCAGTGGTTGCACCAGTCTACACTCCCACAAACAGTGGAGCAGGGTTCCTTTTTTCCCACAGCCCTGCCAGCATTTGTTATTGGTTGGTTTCATGATAGCAGCCATTCTTTCTGGAATGAGGTAGAATCTCAGCATTGTTTTCTTTTGCATCTCTTGAATAATTAATGATGTTGATCATTTTTTCATATATTTATTTGCTATTTCTACTTCTTTGTCTGAGAAAGAAAAGTGTAAATAAGGATCAAAACACATAATAAATATTGTGAAATTGGAAGAAAAGGTCCAAAGGGGAAGGGGAAGTGGGAAGGATTGGAGAAAGGAAAAACAAGAATGGAATTAATATGAAAAAATGAAAAAATGGAAATAAAGTCTTTGTAAAGAAGGAGGGGTAGAGGGCTTGAAGGAAGGGCAGGGGAATGGGGGAAAAATAAGAACCAAGATAGATTATGTAAATGTACAAATTTCCAATGATGAATGTCACTATATTGTATACCTAAAATATACCAATAATATTAATTTCTAAAACATAGATAAAAAGACCCAAAGAAAAACTGTCACTAAGAACCCAACCATAACCCCTCCTAGGCTTTGGCTTTAAGAACTCAAAAAGACTTCATCAACTCATCCAGATCTTATGATGTAGGAATTCATGGTGTCTTCTCTTAGTTTTCTTAAGAATAAACCTAATTTTATAAGAAATAGATTATGAGAAAGAGAGAGATAGACCTTTTTCTGGTGGAAAGGGGATCTAGGAAAGGGGATCTAGGAAAGGAGGGAAAAGGGAAGGGGAGGAGGGGAAGGGGAAATGAATAGAATTAAAAAGCAATTAGTACATGTACCAATTCCTCATGATGAATGTCTTCTTTATGTATCACAGACATGTACTAATAAAAAAATAAAAAACAATAAACATCATTTTATTACATACACAAAAGAGTATGAGGAGAGATGTCACCCAGTAACTCATTTTTTGGGAAAAAGAAAAATTTTCCAAATAGAAATCATTAATTAATGAGATTTTCATCATGATGATTTTATTTTTTTCAAAAATAATATAATCAACTTATTATAATTTTATAAAAACACACTTTGCCTGAAAGGAACCTCATATCTTTAAAGAAGTCAGGCCACTTCCTTTGCTTATTCCAACACCATCTCTGCTGGAAATGACAGGTCAAAATAGCAGATTTCTCATAATTTTATAAGATATTGACATAGAGTTCTAGGATATGTTAAAACCAATTTCATGTGTGATATCTGAATGTTTCGAGGCTGCCATTACAAATCAACACAAACTGGAGCTTGAGTCCATGGAAATGTATTCTTACATGGTTCTGGAAGCCAGTGTGTGTCATTAACATCACTAAGGGTCATATTTACATTATTTAACCAAGGTTGGAATCAGATAAATGTACTTTGCACCTAATGAGAATTTTTAAAAAATATCGTTGATTACTGACATGAATAGAGGCTTTATGTAACTGTTGCTATTTTAGAGAAGAGATCTAAATTTGTTAAATGCCTGTTTAGAAGTGTTAATATTTTAGCTTTGATATCAATATATTGCTTGACTGAATCTATAAAGTAGCCATGAAAGACCAATAATAATAATTTATAATTAGAGAAAACTTTTACTTTCTGTGTTTTTTACAAAGTAATAGTTACAGAGCTATAAATGCATATAATGGAAGTAATTACTAATGTTAAGATTTCACAATGGAAAAATACAGAGAGGAGTGAATGTATTGGTAAAGTTACATAATTTCTTGTTTAAAGTCCGGATCTCTCCTCAGTTCTCAGGTCCACGCACGTTCACCAGTCTTCACTTCTCCAATCCAAACCTTAATTTTCTTTTCCTTAGTTGCCACTAGCCAAGCACAGGGCTGAAGTCCCAAGGAAGACCCTTAATCTAAGCCTACTGCATCATCTATTAGCTTCATGACAAAATGAACTTTATCTTTTTGGTTGCAGTCATAGCTGTTTTATTTAAAATAACAAGTTCTAAGCTATTAAATTCAGTGAAAAGCAGAAATGGCTGTCCCAGTAGTCAAGACATGATGTTCCCAACCATAAAAATGCCTGCAAAATTCAAGGGATCAGGCAGACCATTCTGTGAGAAGAAATGACCTGCAACACAGACAAGAGGTATACTACCAACAGAGAGAACTTCTGCTGCTCCAGCAGTGAAAACCCAAGGTTCACTTCACCCACCCATACCCTAGACAAATACTACTAATCCACCCAATTGCAGCATGCCTCGAGCTATTGTAGAGTGTGAAAGGAAGAAGTAGCTTCTGACTTAACCTTTTGAGAATTGCCAGCTTGGGAGCAAATCCAATCAAGAGCTTAGAATCCCCTCTACATCTCTCATTCTTCTCTATGTTATGCCCTACACTTGCTGCAGAGTTGTATTCTCTTTTGTTGCAGCAAACTCAATAAATGTTATTTATTATTTATTACCATTGTTGCCTAATAATGTGTTACTTTTCTTTCATCAGCAAAAGTTAACAATGATATATCAGATGTTGAACCATCTTCTTTATGTTACTGTCCATAATTCAATTTTCAGTGAAGTCATGTATGGGGAAGTTTTCTCAGCATATTTAACCACTTTTGCCTAATCACTAGTGTGCTTCATACATATTGATGTATTCATATCCTCCCACAGACGTCCTTTTCCTTTCAAGCACAGGATCCTATTACCTCTCTGTATTCTTTCTGAAGTTAGGCATGTCTCTATCACTTTCCATGATCAATAAAATATGATTGGAAATTCAACACAGAAAATTCAAAATTAATTGTACTTTGCTAGCTTTCCTCCAACTGTCTAGTTGAATGTCAAAGAATACATTGAAGTGTATCCTTTCATTTCACATGAGGGACTGTGTGTGAAGCAACTCTTTGCCATTCCAGACCCATATTAGATATGTAGTATAAATAAAAATAACTTTTAATGTTTTTACCCACCAAGAGTTTCATTTGATGCCACAACATCACTTAACTTATCCTGATTCATACAAGGAATAAACAAATTTGTGACTGATTTTTGGTTGTGATGTTATAAAATTCCTAGGCAATTCATAGATTGAAGATTATAATTATATTTATTTTTTATATAAGTGACGACTTCCATTTATGTTTAGAATTCTAATTACTTAAAAATGTTTGTATTTGTCATAATTTAGCTGCATTTAAATGCATTTTGTCAAAATACTCAACAAATATTTGTCATATTTAAGGATTAAACTTCTTTTAAATTATTGTTTTGCTCATTTTAAAAATGTGTTTCACATTTCCATTTGTTTCATACATTTACTTATGCTTACATGCATACTTGATTAGTATGAATAGCTACATGTATGTACTTTTATGTTAGATTGTGTATATAGATTTTGGGTATCTGTACTTTAATTAATTAATTCAGCAGTGTTACCAACATAGAGGACACATTAATGAAAAACTCCAATGTTTCTGCCCTTGTATAACTTAAATTTATAGTGTAGGAAGATGTAAATAAATGTTTAGCAAAATAAGCCAGGAAGAGAACAGGAGGCTAGAAGTACTACAATTTTAATAAGAATTATCAAGAATGTGACACTAAAAGGTAAGGTTTAAGAAAAGATCTGAATGAGATGACTGAATTTACAGTGAAAAATTAGTGTTTAATTTTGAGTGATATACAAAGTCTTTACAGGGTGTTGAAAGGAGAAATGATATAATCTGATTGATGTTCCATCATTAATCACTATATCAGATACTCAGTTCATAATATTTAAACATACTTTCAGGAAATATTTTTATGGCTACAAAATATAAAAATAGTCCCTTGGACAGCTAGTTTGAACATTTAACTTGGCTTTTCATTAAGTTGTCCACTTCAGTTATTAGTAACATATTTTAAGCAATAGCAAGAATTTCTGGAGAATGAAAATACTTTAAAAACTCATCATTTTTCATTATTAATTGTGGTTGACTTACTCATCTAGTCACCTTAGTAAAATTGTCAGAAAACATTGAATTTCTTCACTTAAAATTTTTTTGTTTTAAAACATAATATCATGTTCAAATATTATTAAGAATAAATAGATTCATTTACATAAAATTTATAAACTTTTAATTTATTAATTAGCAAAATCATAACTCAGTGATTCAGTGAAATTCAAGAAGACCAGGGTGAGAATAAATACCAAAAACCTATGTTGTATGTGTTTACTTTACGGTATAAAGGAAAAAAGCTCAATCATTTGATTAGACAAGAATTGTTCTGAGAAATCATTGGCAGAGGACTGAAATTTTAGATATGACAGCCAAAAAGCCTTAGAGAGTGATTCTGAATAAATATTGAAATGAGAGCCATGACCCAATAGATTCATGTGCAAAGAGAATTGAAGCACAATAAATAAAACGTATCTTCAAGGAAGAGCCTACTTAGAGTATGAGAAAAAATTCAAGGAGCCAAATGACTTATAGGTAAAGAGTAAAGTGAGGTGTACTTGTTAACTTCCCATTACTGCCAGTATACCTGACACCCAAACCTTTAAAAAGGAGATTTATTATGTTTTATGGTTTCTGATGATTCATTCCATTGTTAGCTGGATCCAAGGCAGAAGAAATGTCATGATAGAAAGGCATGCAGGTACAAGGCTGTCAACCCAAGGCAGCCAGGAATCAGAGAGAGAACAAGAGAGCCAGAAAGAGAAGAAGGTTCCAGACCAAAAAAAAAAAAAAAAAAAAAAAACAAACCTTTAAAGGCACACTGTCAGTGATACACCTCCTCCAAACCAGCATTTTCAGCTATGAAGCCATGAATAGACCAATCCACTGATGAGTACCACACCCTATGATCCAGCAACCTTTCAAAAATCTCATCTTTGTGACTTTTGGAGAACTCTTCAGCTTTAAATCTTAATAGGAGGTGAGAACTATATCTATGTAGAAGGTATGATCATGATTAAATGAATAGGGCTAATATAAATGGTGTTAAATTATCTGGGAATTTATAGAGATTTTGCCTATTACTACCAGTGGACACCCATTAGTGGATGCAGGCTGAATCTTGGTAGGCCCTGTCTCATACTCAGACAGGATCTTAGTTGCTCCTCTCCAAAGAAGAAACAAAAGGGAGCCAGGACAGAGTGACAGAGTAGCTGGGCAGCAGAAGCAGTAATACAGGAGGGAGACGAAGATGGATTGGCTATCATATCAGAGTATCTAAGATTAAACAAATAAATGGCTAGCTTTGACAACTGAATCATAAACAGGAATGTGATTGATGTCATTTCAAAATTTTCTTCTACATTCTGAACAAAAGCTTACAGAATGTTTAAAACTAATGCCCATATTCCAGAAATTGCATATTGGAGGTTTAAAGGACAGATGTAGTCTGTAGATTTGTTTTTGTTTGGCAGGCAGTTGTTTGGATCTAACATTTAAAAATTGGAAGAATTCTTGTAAAGTGTGATTTTTCAGATTATCTGAAAATGTCAGATAATTTGGTAATAATAGCCTCAGTATCTAAAGGAGCTGTGGAATGCATGCCTCATTTACATAAGACCTCGAACTTTCCAGTCTTTTTCCAGATACTGCCAGTATTGTAGTTGTAATACCCGCAACCAAAGTTAAGCTGAGTTACATCATCACATTTATTCTGTTCTTTTTCTTATAATATAGAAATATTTCATTATACAAATGTCTTTTTCAAATGTGGCAAAATAAAATATGTAGAGATTAGACTTCTGTTTTGTTTTTATTTTCTTGATTTACAGATTGATGTAGTCTGTTTTGTGTTGTTACAATGGAATACCTGACATTGGATTATTTATAATATAAAGAAAAATATTGATTTACAATTCTGGGGTCTGGAAAGGTCAATATAAACGGGCCAGAAGATGGCAAAGGGCTTTTTATTGCATTCCAGTGTGGAAAGTAAGAAAGTGAGAGAGAACAGCCACCCCTAAAAGCCAATTTTCAAAGGCATTTAACCCATCCAGGAGGACAGAGCTCTTATGGCTCTAATCACCTCTGAAGGACTCCACTCCCAGTACTGCTACACTGCCGGTTAAATTTTCCATGAGTTTGGGAGAGAAAAGACATTCAAAGTGTAGCATAGGTATATGAGCTTCCTACTTCTTCTACGTTTTATGTAATTTGATTATTTTTTATGTACATGAAAATAACTGACACACATTTGAGTTATACTTCAATTTTGGAAGGACAGATAAAATAATTTCATTGTCAACAAAGGCTATATTCAATTATGTCCTTATGTAAATTCTAACAGCAATGAGAAAAATTATTATGGATCTGGAAACCTTTTCACTTTTCTGATATTACTACATTCTGAAACTCTACCTTAATTGAAAACTTTATTTGGGACGCAGCCGCCAGTGCGGCCCGACCGAAGGGAGCATACAGGGTCCTTCCCCTGCAGCAACCCCCGGCTCTGCACCAACCACCAATCCCTCCTGGGCGAGGGATGCCCAGACTACTGCGAGGAACAAGAAAAAGTAAGGGTTGAACCCCTGCTGCGCCAGGGCCGATGTCCCTGAAGAAATGAGTGCTGGCTTGGCTCCAAGTAAGAGCACAATGTGTGTGTCAAACTTGTCTATCTCCCTGACAAACAACAACTTATACCGGAGATTTTCCAAGTATGCCAAAGCTATAAAGGTTACTGTAATGAAAGACAAAGATATGAGGAAGGGTAAAGGGGTTGCATTTATATTATTTTTAGATAAAGACTCTGCACAAAACTCCACCAGAGCCATAAACAACAAACAGTTGTTTGGTAGAGTGATAAAAGCAAGCATTGGTATTGACAATGGGAGAACAGCTGAATTCATGCAAAGGCGAAATTGCTTTGATGAATTGAAGTATTATGAATGTGGGGAAAGTGGACACTTAAGTTATGCCTGTCCGAAAAACATGCTGAGAGAACGTAAGCCTCCAAAAAAGAAAGAAAAGAAGAAGAAAAAGAAAATTGCTTACCCTAAAAAAATTGAGGACACAGCAGAAAGTGAAAACGAAGGGGAAGACCCGGCTCTCAACAGTCTCAGCCAAGCCATCGCGTCCCAACAAGCCAAGACTGAGGAACAGAAAAAATGGAAACTCAGTGCAGGAGGCCCCTCAACATCAGAGGATTTATGGCGCCTGAGAATAAAGAAGAGCACTTACTTCAGTGATGAGGAAGAATTTAGTGATTAGAATTTCATAATGTAAATGTCAGGAAAATAAAAATCATCTGCAGTACAAATTATTTGCATATAAGAACACTTAGGACCAAATAGTAACTTTTTACCATAAAACAGTGCTTAGAAGATGAAAAATAATTTTTTAAATTATCATGTTTCCAGCTGAGTGCAGTGACATACTATTGTAATCCCAGCACTCTGGGAGGCTGAGGCAGGAGGACTGCAGATTCAAGCCCACCCTGGGCAATTTAGCTAGTTAGCCAAACCCTGCCTCAAAATAAAAGATAATTTAAAAAGTTACACTGAGGATATAATATAGCTCAGTGTGAAGGCCTTGGGTTCAATTCCCCCTACAGAAGATTATGTTTCTACCTTACCTTGGCATACTATGGGCTTAACATCTCTAATCCAAAAATCCAGAATGCTCAAGTGGAAAATTCCACACCATGCAAATATGATTCATTGGCATTATGAAAACTGTATCCAATTGCTTTCAGGTTCTGTATGGAAGGCATTTATGAAGCATAAGTGAAATTCATGCTTAGACTGAGGTTCCATCCAAAACATATCACTTTCTGTACAGGTACATATTCCAAAATACTTCTGGTATCAATGTTTTCATTTGTTTGGTTTGGTTATGAGACAGGGTCTTCCTATATAGTTCAGGCTGGTCTTGAACTCACTACATAGTAGCCCAGGCTAGCCTCAAACTTAAGATGATCCTTCCACTTCAGCCTCCAAAGTGCTGGGATTAGGAGAAGAATACCACTGCACTTGGGTGGTCCCAAGAATTTGGGATAAGGGATACTCTGCCTGTACTAAAACTCAAGATTTGTATTAATAATCAAACTTGAAAAATAAGTAATTTTAATAAAAACAAAACAAATACCAAAAAATCTATTAGGGAACATATTCTTTACTTAAGCATTCTATCACCTCTGATTCAATTATTTATTTGTCACTTAGGAGAAATAGCTATAAAATTAGTATATACTGTCTTAAACCATATGTTGGTTGATTTCTTATTGTAATTATGAAATCCTGTATGGAGAACAAATACATTTATCCATATTTCTATTTAATACACTCCTTATTTTTGGATAAATTAAAAAAAATCTGAATAGCTCTCCGTTTCTTAAATAATAGTGTACATTTGGTTAATTAGTTTTCTGTTTTTGAGGGAGAGGAGGTCATAGTGCTTACTGCATATTTAGGAGTCTGATAATTGGCCTTCAGATGACTGAAGAATTTGCAAGGAGTGTTGTTAGCGGCAGCTCAGCAAAATTATTACTATCAATTGTCAAGCTGACAGAGCTTCAGGTTGTGAGTGATATAAATGCTGACTCAGGTCCCCAAATTTACCTCAGATATATGGATAATTTGGTACAAAGTGCTTTTTCTCCCTGTGCCCAATTTTCTTCATTTATAAAAGGAAAATAAGAGTACTTATCTCAAAATCCTGTGAAGACTAAGTAAAAATACTGATTGATAGTGTGTTGTATCCTTGCATTAATATGTTATTTCTGTACTTTGATAATAGGATATCTTAAATTGTATTTAGGTTCTTTAAATACACTTATTCTTTTAAACAACTGCTGTCATTTGAAATTCTGTGCCATGGTCCTGAATATAATTCTAATAAGATAAGAAATAGTAAACTTGATGGAATTCTTAATTTTATACAAAAAAAATCTAGATATTTATTTGAAATTTTATAGGACAGCAAACCAAATATTACTATTGGGGGATTTATTTTTCCTCTAAATGACACAACTAGTAAGTTGTGGATTGAGTGTCTTAAAATCCCAATTTTGTTTATAGTTCATGGACAAAGAAATAGATTCTCTTTTGTCTTGTTAATACTTTTGGATAGAATTATTTTTAAAGCTAAACTCATTTAGTTCTGACATATAGTAGGTCCAGATTGTTTATATTAGAACTGGATAACACCAGAGAGACTTGCAGGTTTTGAGTTACAAATTGCCATGTAAAATATAAATTTTCTATGAATAGCCAGCTAGATTTAAATGGCCTGAATTTGTACTTGACTATGTAACATTAGAAAAATTATTTTATATGCCTAATTTTTTTCACAATAGTATTTTGATGATATTGAAATGATCTCTTTGATATTTTCTACTTAGGGATACATAAAATGAGACAAATTACTGGATTTCATTTACAATCACTGTCACAGAGTCTGGGCTTTGTAAATTATGGTAATCATTACTCCTAGTCAAGCGCAGTGGACGTGCAAAGGGATGTGAAATGAGGTTGTATTGTGGGTTGCATTGTGTTCCCCTAAAATTTATGCTGAAATCCTAACCCCAAAACCTGAGCATGTAAACTTTTTGCAAAATAGGGTCACTGAAGATGATCCTGTTAGTGAAAGTGATTAGTTAAGATAACATTCTTCTGAAAGAGGAGGGTGTTTAGCCTAAAATGATTGGTATGCTTATAAAAGGGAGAAATTTAGAGAAAGACATACTGAGCTTTTCAAGTGAAAATAGAGGTGGAATCAACATGACACAGCAGACTCCAAAATATATCAGTCACTGCCAAATCACAGGAAGCTGGGGCCAGACCCAGAGTGGGTTCTTCCATATAGCACTCAAAGGAACAACACCACCAATATCTTGATTTGGGACTTCAAGTCTTTAGAATGGTGAGATAATAAATTTATGTTGTATCAGCAACCAGTGTTGTGCTATATCAGCCTTAGGAAACTAGTATATATAGTAAATAGTAATTGTCTACAGATAAAAAAACTAGAAATTTTAATTTTTGAATTTATATCTTTTTTCACAAGCTAAAATTCATGTGTAATAGTTGTAATAACTAAAATTGTACACATGCATACACATTTTCATTTCACAGATTTAAAATTAAAGGAATTAGGGCCGGGGATTTAGCTCAGTGGTTCTGCCACCTGCCTTGCAAGTGCAAGGACCCGAGTTCGATCCCTGGTACCAAAAAAAGAAAAAATTAAAGGAATTAAGATCTTTTATATACATGTGCCAATTGCACAAAAATATGTAAATATTACATATTGCAAAGGTACAAAAAAAGAAGGAAATTGAGAGACAGATGGAGAAGGAAGAGAGGGAAGGGAAAGAGAATGAAGAAAATGAATTAAAATGTATTATGTACAAGTAGCAATTCCCCAGAAGGTATGTTAACAGTATGTACTACAAACAAATATAATAAAAACTAGTACATATTCACTTTAATTCATAAAACGCCATCATATGCATTACTATTTTGACAACATTTATGAAAGAAATTAAAAATAGAATACTAATAGTCTATGTATGTTTGATATAAACTAATGTAATTTGGAAGGATGATACTGAGCCAATATCTAAGAACTATGGGAGGAAAGAAATTCCAGGAAAAATGTCAATTCAAATCCTTCAGTAGTATTGGTCATGGGTGAAAGCAAGATTCAGTGAATCAAAGTATAAACTTTGTTATTTTTTTAAAATTTTTTATTTTTATTTGTATACGTTTTCAGTGCATAATGATTGTATTTCTCATGGGGAGTTGATACATGTACATAACATACCTTGATAACTTTTTCAACCCCTTCCCTCTTTCCTTCCTCCCCCTGCCCTCCATGTCTGTATGTTTTTTCATTACTTTAGTTTATCAACAAATGTGTGGAGTACAAAATGTTTCCATTCCTCGTGGGAAGTTGGTGCATTCATATAACACATCTTTATTCCTTTTTTGTAGTCCTTTTCCCTCCCTTCTGTACCCCTTTCACTTATCCCTTAATCCTCTTCTTTTTCTCATACATGTTTTCAGAGATTTTTTTTCCTGAACATTGGCTACTTTTGACTTTTTAGCTATCAGAAATTATGTAATTAAGAGAGGAGGAGCCCAAGTTTCACAGCACAGTACAGTGGAATTGACATGGATTTTTGCTAAATAGCGACTCTTCAAACAGCAGAGGGATCAAGTATTACCCTGATACCAAAACCAGAGAAGGGTCTAACCAAAAAAGAAAACTGCAGACCAATCTCTCTAATGAACATAGATGCAAAAATCCTCAATAAGATACTGGCAAATAGAATGTAGCAAATCATCAAGAAGATTATACACTATGACCATGTAGGATCCAACCCAGGGGTGCAGAGATAATTCAACATACACAAATCAATAAATGTAATGTACCATATCAACAGAGCCAAAGACAACAATCACAGATCATCTCAATTGATGATGCAGAAAAAGCATTTGACATAATCCAGTACCCATTTATGATAAAATTCTATGGTAAATTGGAAAAGATGGCCTTTATCTCAATCTGATAAAAACTATCAATGACAAATCAATAGCCAACATCATAGTAAATAGTCAAAAAAGGGAAAGCTTTCACTCTAAAATCAAGAACAAAACAATTTCCACTATCACCACTTCTATTCAATATTGTTCTGGAAATACTAGCCAGGACAATTAGACAATAGAAAGAAATAAAACAAGTAAAGATAGGAAAGGAAGAAGTTAAATTATCATTATTTGCAGACAACATGATATTCTACATAGAAGATCTCAAAAATCTCCATCAAAAGACCCCTATTTGTGCTCATACCATTTAATCATAAAATATAGTACAGTTCTCTTCCTGAGAGTTGTGAGGCATTCTTGAAGCTTTTTGGAAGAGTCACATGATATGCTTGCAAGCTCTGCTTTGTTTTCTTTTTGGGATAACCTACAGCTCACAACTGACAGCACAGACTTCTATAACAGTATTGATTATACTGAAGGAAATCAATATTGTAAAGGTTACATTATTTGGTCCTTGTTTAGGCATTACTTTAAACCAAAGAAAGGAACTAGAGGAATAGCTGGGTCAAATGGGACCTCTAGTCCTAGTTCTTTGAGGTATTTCCATACTGACTTCTACAGTGGTTACACCAGTCTGCACTCCCACCAGTAATGGAGAAGGGTTCCTTTCTCCCCACAACCCCTCCAGCATTTGTTATTTGTTGATTTCTTGATAGCAGCCATTCTTTCTGGGGTGAGGTGGAATCTCAGTGTTGTTTTCACCTGCATCTCTCGAATGACGAGTGATGTTGAACATTTTTTCATGTATTTGTTTGCTGCTTTTACTTGTTCTGAGAAATGTCTGTTCATTTCAGATGCCCATTTTTGAATTGGGTCTTTGAATTTGGTGGGTCTGATTTTTTTCAATTCTTTATATATTCTAGATAGTAGTCCTTTGAGGTATAGCTGCTAAATTTTTTTTCCCATATTGTAGGTTGTCTGTTAGCTCTGTTGGTGGTTTCTTTTGCAGTGCAGAAGCTTTTTAATAAGATGAGATCCCAGATGTTGATTCTTTCTGCTAGTTCCCGTGCTGCAAAAGAATTAAAAGAATCATACCACAGTGATATATGTTCATGCACCCATGTTCATACCGGCACAGTTTGTAATAGCTAAAGCTTGGAAGCACCCAAGTGCCCATCAACTGGAAACTGGATAAAGAAAATGTGTTTTTAAAAAATAAAATGGAGTACTACTCAACCATAAAGAATGAAAAACTAGAGTCATTTATAGCTAAGTGGATGCATATCGAGGCCATACTCTTAAGTGAAATAAATAGGACACACATGTGTAAATACAGAATAGTTTCTCTAGTGTGAGAAACTGATAGTGTAAACAAGAGTTAAAATGATTAAAATGAATAATTGATAATTTGAAATAGGGAAAAATGTCCAAAGATGAAGGAGTGAAGGGAGGGGAAGGGGAAAGGCAAAGAGGGAAAGGAAAAACTATGAGAAAAGAAAAAAAATGGAAATGAAACCTATGTAAATAGGGAAGGGTGGAGGGGGTGTAGGGTGCACAAGTACAGGGAAAAAAATAAGAACAAAGATATGCCATGTACAGGTACAAACGCCCAATGATAAATGTAAATGAATTGTATACCTAAAATGTACCAATAAAATGTACCAATAAAATTAATTTTTTAAAAAATGTACACATAGACAATAAAAGAGATAGTGGCCAAATAAGGCACCTCAGAGACTAAAATAGCCAATCAAGTTAGAAAAACTCTCAAGAGAGAAAGTTCCTTTCTTGCCATATAATAAAAGAGGCTAAAAACAAAGACTCTGGACCACTGGCTCTGGGCTTCCTACCTTATTCCAACAAGGTAACTGTCTATTTCCTTAAAGTTTCTCCTTCTAAACTTGAAAGAAAGAAAGAAAGAAAGAAAGAAAGAAAGAAAGAAAGAAAGAAAGAAAGAAAGAAAGAAAGAAAGAAAGAGAAAGAAAAGAACCAGAAGGTAGCGTTTAGGACTAAAGTTTCTGGGCCAAACATATTGCAAAAAAAAAATTTTTGTTCTGTCTTTAATCAGATTCCTGTGTGAGAAACACAGCAAACAAAACAAAAATTCTTTATTCCACCTTGTTCCAAAGAAATGCAGATAGTTCTCTCACTGGTCTTTGCCTAGCTGGTAAATTGGACAAGTCCATGTGATAAGCGACACAATTATGATGAAATTAAGTGATATTAATAATATAAATAATAGTTTATTCTGTGATTTTAAAAAGACACCATGGGAAGAAAACAGATGATGATAAGAAGAATAAGAAAAGGAGTAATTTCACAAGTCTGGAAACTCCTTTTCAACAGATGTATTGATTAAAATTATGATGTGCACTTTTAGAGATCTCTATTTTCTGCATTTTAAAAAAATTCTTTGTATTGGGAAGTGAAAACATTTTAATAATCTTGACTAAAAAGACAATCTCCCCACAGGAAACTTAAAAATACTGCAATTTATTTTTTCTACTGTTTTGTAACATGATTTCACAGGTGCTAGAACATCCATCCTCATGGGAACTTTGCACATTAAGAAAGCATTTCATTTCCCATGCTCTCTTTACTTTAACTGTAGTATCAGGCCTGGAGCACCGAAGTGTGTGTATTGTTTTACTTTCTACTCAAAACTCACTAAGAGGAACCAACTGCTTTTAAGAGAAATGGAAAATCAAACACCAGTCAACAGCCCTTTCCATCTGCTGGAGTCTGATTACTTATT
The DNA here is from genome assembly GCF_000247695.1 of Heterocephalus glaber. Next base: position 9,852,085 of record NW_004624761.1, read on the forward strand.
TATTCACTGGCCAAGGCTGGTTGATCTGTAACACAGAAAAGACTTCTTGTCATACTATGCTGTGCTAGCCTGTGCTCAGGGTTCAGAACACTTCTTTATTGCATCTAACGTCAGCCAAACTGTTGCCGTTATTTTATTTGTTTCACCTCATCGTTACTCACAAGCTTCCAGTATTAGAAACCAGAATGCCTTATTACACATGAGATCACTGGAACATTCCCTCTCCCCAAAGAGAAATATTTACTGTTGTTAAAATTCACCTGCAGGGTTCAATAGTATTATGCTGAGGCTCTCTTTATGTGAATGATAAACTCACAAGGACAAGAAGAAAATGGAGATGATTATTAGTTACTGATTTGTCAGATACTACTCTTATTTTACAAATATATTCAGAAGAAAATATTCTACATATTTTGAAAAAAATAATGTATTAAGACTTATTAATTCAACATCAGAAACTGTCAGTTGATATTAATCAGCCAGAGTGAGCATTTAATGTTAGATTTAAGTAGATTCATTTAGCTAGTATTTTAATAACACTACAAGAATAATAAATCATCTGTTATCTTTAATGACAGAGAAATGTGGTATTGTAGTTAATCAAATATTTGGATTAATGCTATTGTTAATATCATTCTTTAAAAATCTAAATACAGCATATTAAATAAGTTAAAATCACATGGAGTGGAATTTAATAGATAATGAGTCATCATTAAGGTGTTCACAGAATCATCATTTTAAATAAAAGCTGAAATTCAAGTTAATAAAGTTCTTAATGCTATAATATTAGATGAAAGAGAAGTAAAGAAAATTCCTACATGGTTGAGAGTAGCTATGGTTGTTATCAGAAGACAGGGACAGTTAGGGACATGAAGTGGGGGGAGGAAACTTTGACTAAAGAGTTACAATTACATAGGAACAAGAAGCGTTGGGATACTACTTCTTCACAGTACAATGACTAGACATAATTATATACTATAAATTTCAACAAAGAAGAAGAAATGGTCCTGAGAGTTTTCAGGACAAAGAAATGATGAATATTTTAGGAGATATATGTTTAAACTTACACTTTAATCTTAAAATTACACAATTTAGGCAATATATACATGTGTCAAAAGCTACATGATTCTCCACTAGTATAATTTTTTTAAAAAGTAAAAATAAGTAAAGTATTCTATATATTTTATTGTTAAGCTCTGAAATTTCAGAACCTTGGTTACATTAGGCACTTTTTTAAAGAGTCCAGAGAAAAAGGTATTTTTCAAATATCTGTAGAATACCAATAATAGGCCAGTAAGGTGATAAATACAATAGAAGATGAGACACAACCATAGTCTTCAAGAAGTGAAAAAAATATGGTAGGTAGTTCAATCTGATAAACTTATTACCTATCATATGAAGGATCCCTTTCACAGTCCTGCTGTGTCATCGAAAAATTCATGGGCATGGTAAAAGGAAAACCTGAAGAACTGTTTTAGGCATTTTATACAATAAGAGCGAAGCACCAGTACTAAAATGTGTATTTAGTTAAAAATAAAGTTTCACAGTTAAACAGAATTTAAATCATAAAAAGCAATTATTACAAAACCATTTAATTATCCTCATCTTGAAATATGATATAATAGAACAATTTAGCTGAAGGACACTGGATCAATATGACACTACAGACATTCTAGAAATAGTTCTTGTTTTAGTGCTCATTGTAGCCAGAAAATAAGTTTCATTTGTTATTTTCTTGTTTTATTTATTGTTATATTCCCTGATGATAGAGATAGATAAAAACCAGGTAACTCTGACCTGATGTCAGACAGCTCTGAAAGTTTCCAAAAAAATATTTACCAAGGACATTCTGACAAAATTCTAAGTATTTATATGTAATATAGGCTGTATGTATATTAGACACCAGGGGAGATACTTTATTAAGATTGAAGAAAAGAAAATAGAGCATGGGTTAAAGGACCCATAGCTACGACTTAGTCTACTTTAATTATTTTTGACTAATCATATAATATTATATACCTGGCATATCACTAACGTATCACTGTGATTTTTTAAAAATTCAGTATTCACTATGTGCTAGGTAATTTTGTAGTCCTGGAGTTCACTGTGGATGGATGAGAAACCTAGGGCATATTTGCCTTTATTAGAATACATACTTTCTTGGAATATGCACTTATTATTCTGAGCCTCAGACTAGAGACATCTGAAGTGATTAAACATCTACAGTCTGTCTCTTCAACAAAATCAAGGGTTGCCTATAAGATTATGTAATCAAGAGTTGTACCAAACCCAGTAAAGAGACTGCCTATAAAATATAGCCTGAATGCATATTTTTGTTTATTTTTATTGTTATTTTTGATTCTGCAGGTATTTACACTTTGGAGTCAGTTGTCAACATGGAAATATTAAGGGGTTTTATTAAATGTGAAGATGCTTTAATTTTTTTTTGAACATTGAAAATTACTAGTAATAGGCCCATAGGTCCAGCTCACATTACTAACACACTCTAGAGTTGGCCTAGCAGGGAATGACTCTTTTGAAGTGGAGTCTATAGGTGAAAATCTCATTTGATATGTCAAAATACATGTCTTAAAATCATGTGTATTTATTTTCTGCTCCATTTTAAACCTTTGAAAATGATAAAACCTCATTCAGTAAAATTAATATCGTTCTTATTCTCTGGCTTTAGGTGCTACTAGTGTGTTTCATGCTACATAACTCTAAGCATATACACAAAGTAAGAATGAAAATGCTGTTAAAATTTTTTAAGCAAAAAATTGTAGCTGGAAATGTGGCCTGAAAAGTAAGATATTTCTTTAAATCATCTAAATTTTATTGGCCTTTCAACAATTACCTGATGCTTTAATATTGTTTCTAAACTATCAATGGTGCCCAAGGAAATAATAAAACCAATCATCCAGCAAGGGAGAATCATAGAAAAGATGATTACTCCATAGTAATAAGCTGAGTTTCAAATGTCTGTGCATGCAGACCACTTTGGCATTCTAGAAAGCCAATGTCCATCAAGTTATATGTTCAAGGGAATGGTACAAAAATATATGGAAACTTTTGAAGTTGAAACTTCTCATGGAAACACTTTGTTAGGAGTTTTTTATAGCCTACTTCTGTTTAGTGGCTTTGTTAATTTGAAAATTGGTTTGTTTTTCTCTTAAAAGCAGTAAATTTTGGTATGTGATTTCATATGAACAAATATTTTTTCTTGGCACATCGCTATTATCATTGACATATCTTTTGTCTACTGAAAAATTAATGGTCAATCATTAATATTCATTTTTGCATGTAATATATCTTTTCAATTTGGGTGTTTTTATATCTTGTTTTGGACTTTAATATTCTATGCTTATGAATCTGCTTATACTACTTGAAATATACTGTCCTATGTGAAATAGAGAATATATATCTTTCATTAATTTTGGGGTTTTTTATGATGAAATTTATTTTGGATTTTAAAAATTTTTATTAGTATATGCTTGCAGTACATAATGATTGAATTCATCATGATGAGTCGGTAGATTTATATAACACTTCTTAATTTTTGTTCATCCTCTTCCCTTTCCCTTCCTCAGCCCTCCTTTTTCTGTATCTACTTCTCATTTGCAAAAGATCTATCTCCGTTTCCTATTTTCTATCTTCTAATTTATTCTTTAATTTATCTATGCTTTGGGGTCTCATATAAGTGAAACGATATAATATTTAAGCTTGTGTGTCTGATTTATTTCACTGAAGATTATGGTCTCAAGGTTCATCCGTTCTCTTAAAAAAGACTCAAATTTATACTTCTTTATGGCAAAGTGTCTATTGTGACTATTCTCCTTATTGATGGACATAGAGACTACTTCCAAGATTTAAATATTATGACATGCTGCTATAAACAAAGGTGTACATTTATCACATTAACAGTCAAAGTGATAACTTGATATCAATATAGCAATACTATAAATATAAAATAAGTTTATAAATCATGATTTATAGGTAATTGAGAAGAGAACTATTCACATAATTATAATTGTCATGCTAAGCTTGAATATCACAAAACTTATACTAAATGTGTTCCTTTTGTTGATTTGTTCTTTAAAGTTCATGGAAGGCTGATTTTGTAACTCAATGGTGGGACAAATGTCTACCACCCATGAAGGCCAGGGTTGTACCCTAGTATGGAAGTGAAATGTGGGAAGATCATCTACTTCACTGGCAAGGATCAGATACGAAATTAAAAGTCTTGGCGAGTTGTGTCAAAACATGAAATTGTACCTCAAACTGCAAACCAGAAAAAATCAAAAGTAAAAAGGAGAAGTCTTCATTTTCTGAAAAGGAGCAGTCACCAAGATAATTCAGTTCCTTACAGGATATTAGGAATCTCATCCCTCAGGCAACAAAGGGAGTAGCATCCTCAATAATCATGAAAAATAAAAATGATCCCCTCATCTCTAAAACCTCCAGTGAAGCCGCATCACACCAGGTTAACAATCATGGGTGAAATATTCATCACCTTTTTTCTTCAATACTCTTGTCACATTCCTTTCCCTCAACCACATCATAAAGGCCCTCTTCAGATAAATATACCTTCAGACAATTAATAGTTACATATCCCAGATGTTGCAATATTTCTCAAAGACTAACTTTTGAAATAAATTTGCGTAGAACATGAAATATGTCTAGTATCACCCTGCAAAAGAAATTTCATTCTTATTACAAGATTCTGTTATTGAAAAATTTTTTGTTTTGACCTTAATAAATAAGCTTCCTTATTTTTTATATCACTCAATTCTTCAAAGGCATGAATATATAGTATATATAATGCATTATCTTCTCCAATACATTTTTTGTCTACAAATCACTTATATTGTCTTTGTGTTTTACACATGATATCTTAATTTCATTGCATGTTTGTTTATGTATGTGTACAAAAAAGAGATGTGTTTGGTGACGTTGATAAAGTGCTTATAAAGAGTTAAAGAAAATACTACTAATGTTATGAAATAAATAATAGATTGCTTGTTAACACTTTATGTTCTACTATTTGGAAGTTTCTCAATACCATTAGTAAAAGTCATATGAAATGTAAAAATACTTTCATAACATGATGTATTCCATTTTATCCAATACCAACATTTTATTCTTGGAGGAAAAAGGGGAATAGCACTTAGCTACACAAATTTGCAACAATTAATGCAAAATATCCATGATTTTAAATTCAAGAGAAACAAAGGAACAGATGAAATATTTGAAATGATAAATACTTGTAAGTAATGCATGCAAGTAAAACTCAGACCTAGAGAGTCACATACAGAACAAACTCTGTCTTTCAGAACTATATTTGGTCAAGTAATAAAAATCTCATTATTTGGAATTAATAAATTTTGATCTACAGCAATTCATTAAAAAATCAATGAGTCTAATATGACAATCATGACTAAAGGGAACATTATTAAGCACACAAAACTTAAGCTTTCGTAAAGGGTGAATGTTATAAGCCATACCTCTGTAAAGATTACTACGGACTCTAACATTTACTTTTCTGAAATTTACACAATAATATTCTTAATATTACCATTTTCAAAGAAATAAAATGAGTAAACTAGTTTTAAATACGTCTCATTGTGTCTTAGATTTTACTTTAGCTACTCAACTATTATCTAAAATCAATCTCACTTCTTTTTTTCTGATAGTAATAATCTGCTTAGATAAATGTTTGCTAATAACATTTTTTATACAAAAATATATCAATAGGAATCAATTTTCTAAAGAAAAAAAGAAGCTAATTAAGATGCATTGTCGGGCCGGGGATTTAGCTCAGTGGTTCTGCCACCTGCCTAGCAAGCACAAGGTCCAGAGTTTGATGCCCGGTACAAAAAAAAAAAAAAGATGCATTGTCCAAATTTTATTACAAATTTAAAAAGAAGAGAGACAAAAACGCTTTTTTGCTGAAAAAAATATGTTTACCAATTTTACAAGGTGTGATCAAAATATAAGGTGAATAATTACATTTAAAAAAATTATACTAAAAACATTTTGCCATTAACCCCCCTTAATTTCTCCTCCTCATTTCACACTCAGTTATCCCATATTTCGTGATATTTTCTGAAATAGTTCAGAAAATCCTCCTTTGTAAGTGTCTCTACAAGTTGTGATTAAAAATAAAGTGAATTCTCCTGTCACGTGCCATCCAACGGAAAGGCACACTAGTACCATGAGACTCCTGGTTCTTCCTCAAGCTCAAAATGGCCATGAAATGTAAACATTCTGAATTAATTCAAGACATTCATGTAGCTACTACAGTGCAACTAAAGAGACTCACAAAAGAGAACTTCCAGAACTGCTTTTTAAAGTGACAAGAATGAGAGAAGACTGTGTTCAAAGATAGGAGGGATATTTTGAGGGAGATTAATGTCAATGTGTCATTTGATGTAGTAATTTTTAAAACTTTAATCATCACTTATTTGTTATTCACACCTAATATGGTGGGTGTTTTAAAGAATTATATTTGTAGATAGAAAGGTGACCTCTGGTCTATAATGAATGTAAATGACTTTTTCCATAACAAGTGTTTTAGAGATTTTTGATAACAACATATATGAGCCCTACTAAATTTGCAATATTGCAGGCATTGTTACTGTTTCTAAGTGATTTATATAAGAAAATGAGTGTACATAGTGTCTAAGGGACTGGTTTGGTCTTGTAGAATAGTTTAAAAAAATCTGTTTATAATTTATAAAAATGAAAAAAACAGTCATGAAATAGGTTATCTAGGAGAAAATGTACAATGTAGCCAATACAAATACTTTTACTTTGTTGGAATTAAGCAAACTATATTGTGAATCCATTGACTAACAATGCACACAGAATTAATTGGGAAAATTAAGAACTCATAAATTAGAATAACCTTAAATATGTCCATATAAAAATCTCTTTGGATTTTTAAAGTAATTGTATCTTTTCAAAAAATATAATTCTTTATGGAGGAGCTAAAGTACCACACAATAAGAGGCAGTGTTGACCACGGGGAAATTGATCCAATCTTTAAAAGCTAAGGAAATTGGTCCTTCTTCACTTGGAGCTAGAATCTATTTTCCATCCTGTAATGCAGGAAACTGACATGGAAGGTACTAGGCTCTCCAGTCTGCCTTTATTTAATTCTGACTTTTTCCAAGGAAAATTTATTTGAATTACATTTTTACATATTGTTCTTTGATAAGCTAACAAGGAATTTTTGTTATGACATTGTAGTCATCATGAAACAAGAAATTAAAATAGTGAACCTCAAACTATCTCTATGTAAACAATCTTGTCCTGTCAAAATTTATTTATAAAAAACGAAAGAATTTTTCACTCAAAAGGCAACTAATGTAGAACCCAAAACGGCTCCCTCACACACACACAAAATGCTTGCTTAATTGGATAGTTTCTCCAAAGGGAAAAAAATCTATCAAGTTTAAAGGACATGTTTCTCTCTGATAGTCAAAATAAATTTTGACTTTTAAATCATTAAGTACAATAAATATAGTACATCAAATTAAGTCTCTTCTAGTTCATATAAAAAATGAAGTCTAACCATATTATCTTAGTCTAATGTTTTGCAATGGGACTAAATGACAATATGAAGATATTTTAATAATTAAATACCAATAAAATATCTTTTCCCTGTATACTAGTCCTTCTTTACATACTATAAGAGAGTTAAAATTCAAGATTTTAAAGTTTAGAGTATCAAAGAAATAAAAACCCAAAGTTATTTGGTAGAGAGCATATTAATTAATATGATGTCAACCACTCTTAACCTTCTTAGTTAAAAATTCTAAAAGAAAAGTTGAAGTTTGATATGATTTGTTTTTAAATGCCCACCCCCAAAGCCTTTCTTTTTCAGAGGTAGTTGAATATGGAATGTGTAATGCCGTGGTTAAGAGCATGCGATTACTAAACCTCTACACTTGAGTGGATTGATTTGGCACTGTTCTAATCCTGGTAGTCTGAATAAGATAAAAGGGGAAGAGAGATGCTCTTAAACCTTCTTGTTACCTTTGCTGCCTTGTGGACACCATGTTGTTTCTCCTCTGTAAGGCTTGTTTGCCATCCCAGCATTGGAGCCAGCTGATTGTGGACCGAAACCTCTACAAACTATAAGCCAAATAAACTTCCCCTCTGACTTCAGATGGTGGGTATTTTGTCTCAGCAATGAGAGAAAAGTAACCAACACAATGTCTAAAATTTATTACCTTCATGGTATTAATATGTTCAATTCTAGCCAGAGATTTTTCTGTTTGGGGGGGGAGTTGGAGTTTGTTTAGTTTTTTTATCCTTACACTGCAATGTCCATTTATTTCAGACTCTTAAAACATGAGAGGGCACTTCATATCCAATGCTTTGAAAAAATTCTTAGGAAATGGAAAATCATTGCAACGCAATTTACACTAACAAAATGTAGAAAGAATGTTAACTTCTCAAGGGCTTATCTTGGGGAAATTTACTTTTGTAGAATCCCATTATTTATGTAATCTGATAAAATAGCAAAATCTCAAAAGACCTTAAGGAAATTACAGAAGACAAAGAAAATCTTGGTTTCAATAAAATCAGGATAGCAAGCAGTGTGGACCATGACTGTAGCTGTTTCCTCTTTTGACCTTGAAGATAGGGGAGGAAGGGAAAGGGACTGAATAAAAGACTGAAGATGTATTATGTACATGTACCAACTTCCCCAGGAAAGTAAACATAGATTACACACATGTGTTAATATACTAAAATTAAAATGATAAAATGTCTATTTTTTATTATATATTATTTTGAATATAAATTCCTTAAACTCCATATATGCATATATCTATATGTATGACATACGTAAACTTCTAGTAATCAAGTAATACCAGATATACAAATAAATTTTAAAGAACTTTCATTAAGAAAAAAATGAGCTCAGTTGGTTTTGTGACAAAGGACACCAGTGGTTAATCTTGTTGTCAATCAATATTTCTATTTCAACCAATTCATTCCTGTTCCTGAAAAAAAATCACTAATTTCGTATGATTAAAATTCTCATTCTTGTTGATGTTTTCAGACTATCTTTTAGTTCTTTAATTATTACTATACACTATATTTGTAGCAGGGGATCTTTCCATTTGAAAACAAAACAGCATGGAGTTTTTTACAAGCAAGAATGCCAAAGTTGGAATATGTAACTTACACTCTGTATGTGCAAAGGGGCAGTATTCCAAACTTCTCTGTTTTATTTTTCCAGTATATAAAATGGAAATATTGCTAATACATTGGAATTCTTTTGAGAGTTAAATGTTAGCACACATAAAGAACTGAGGACCTTCCATAAAAACTATTTAATGATCATCAAATGATAGTTATTATATTAGTTATATAAAGTTCTTGGAGTAGTCTATTTCTCCTGCGTGTTCTGTTTATTCATTCTTATTTATAGGACTTTGTTGGCTTTTTGGTTTGGAAGTTTGCTTTTGTTGTATTCATGATTTTTGTTTGTTTATTTTAGTAGAGACATCAGCTAGGCAGCATTCTACTCCTGGAAATGAGTTGGAGTGTTTGCACTTCATTCTTCCAGGAAGATCCAGTGCAGCCTCTTCCCTGGCAATCACATAGCCTGCTTCTTGGCTAAATCACAGTATAGATTTACACCTCCGTCAGTACTGTTTTCATGGGTGACTGACTGTATACTTTCCATGTAAAGCTTAGGGTAAAACTAAGATGTCTGCTTGTTATTTCTCTTTATGGATGACTTTTTAAAATTATATTTTACACTTCATCATGTAAGATAGTATCTTTTGGAGGTTTAGTATTTTAAAAGAATGTCTCTATTACAAGTATGTATTGTGTAGAGTCCCAAAATGTGATGACCCTTGCCCAAAACCTTTAAATATAAGCTTTTTGGCTATAGAGATAAGTGATGAATTGACAAATGCCTCCTGCACAGCTAAGGATCAATGTATGCATACTGCTATAGTTTTACTCTTACTCTGTGTAATGGCCTTTGGGTGTTTATTTAACTTTCTCAGGTCTCATTTATATATTCAAAATATCTCTTTACATATATTTTATCAGGCATTTCTACATGTGTGATGGGAAACCTTTTTATGTTTAGATGAACATACTATAAGCAATAAAAGTTATCTGATTTATTCTATAAGGAATGATTCTGATTCATGTGCCAAAGCTGATGGGCAAGACTAATAATAGGTGGCCAGTTTGGAATTTATTACAGTAGTCTTAATATAAAGGACTGGACTAGTCTTATAATAGGAATAAGAATAAGTATGGTTAAATGAGTTAAAAATCATTTTGTAAGCAGAGCCTATAGGATTCACTGAAAGAGGGGATGATAATAGGAAAAATAATAGAAAAAAGTAGTTTCTAAAATTTTAAAAATAAATGATTGTATATATTGAAATACGCATGATATTATAGAACATATAGATAGAACATTACTATACTGAAGTGAAATTACATATTAATCGTCTTACATAGTCCCTCCCCTTTTTATGGGAAGAGCTGCCTCTACTCAGTTTGATTCCCGTATACACTATGATTTTATTATATTTACACCTCATGTTGTAATTTGGATTTCGAGTTCTCCTCCCACTACCAATCCTTGGAAATCACTAATCTCTGCCTCTGTATATTAGAATATTTTTTAGATGGCACATATATGTCAGGAGATAGCAAATACAGGCAAGGATGGGAAAAGGAATCTCTTGAATACTTTTGATGGAAATGTAGATTGCTACAGCCTTTATGAAAAATAGTAGGAAGGTTTTTAAAGAAATTAAGAATAGACACATGAGGGCCAGGGTTTAGCTCAGTTGTTTCACAGCCTGCCTTGCAAGTGCAAGGTCCTGAGTTCAATCCGCAGTACCAAAAAATTAAAAAAAATAATAATAATAATAGAAACATCATAAGACTCAGCAATTCTTCTAGGTATGTACCCAATGAAAACAAAATTTCCACTCTATAAAGATAGCTCTATCTTGAGCTGGGGATTTAGCTCAGTGGTTCCGCTGACTGCTTTGCAAGCACAAGGACCCGAGTTTGATCTCCGGTACCAAAAAAAAAAAAAAAAAAAAGATAGCTCTATCCCATATACGGTTCAGTATTATTTACAACAAATGAGATATGGAAGCAACTTGAGTATTTGTTAATAAACAAAGGGATAAAGACATTGTGCTACATATATATGACGGAACATCTAAAAATGAATATCAACAAGTTTTACCCGAAGAACAAAGTAAATTTAAATGGATCTAATTACTCAGGTAACATTAGGTCGTCACTGAAACCTCTAGTAGAGGGATTAACTTTGCACTAAAATTTTGCTTATGAATTGGTCAAAATTGATGACAGTAGGGTGCAGTAAATGTGCCAGAGAGGTAGGTAATTTATATTGTATCTCCTAACTTGATGAAGACATGAATAATTAATTTTGAGAAGAAGAGAAAATCTGCAGAGAATGTTGTCACTCAGACTCAATTTTGAGCATCCTGAACATAAGACATTTAAGAGACAATCATGTGCCTATTTCACCAGGATAATTGTTTTTTAAAGATCACATCCCCAGGGTAAAGTTTTGAGCTAGAAAAAAAAAAGAATTATTAAGGGTTACTATCTAAATGTCTGAATATAATAACATGTTAACATTCTGGGATTTTTTTTGGATTTTTACACTTGATAGCACTTATGAGGAAAGAAAATAAAATTACATCACAGTATCTATGAGATTTCAGGTCTGTCCTCACATTCTTGGTTTATTTCACCTGCAATTTAGCTTTATTTGTAACCTCTATGCTTTGAAAATGAATTTCATTAATATGCATTTGGATTTTAAATCTTGACATCAAACACTATTCTCCTGTGGCAAATAAACTGATTAAAATTAAGACCCAGAAAATTCCTTTATTAATATGTTGTTTAGAAGCATGCCTTGAGTTTCTTGTATTTTGTAACATTGCTTCTCAGATGAAATTTGTGGATAACTAGAGCGCCATAACTGAACTTTGGCCAAAGTACCAGAATTCATTTTAATGATTCCCATATTTTCAAATTCTTCACTTGAAGTACAGAGCACTCTCTAGAGAGAAGAATCAATAAACCTTGAAGAATGCATATGGAACATTATTTAAACTAGGAGCTGAAGGGAAGCTAGCAGATGCTAAGGAGCACTGAGGGTGAACAGCAGACTCTGTAAGGCACAACAGGCACATAAATGAAACATGTATCTATAGGATGGTAACTGTGGTACAGTGCAAGGTGTGAGAGGAGAAAGAACAGGGAAACCAGGTACCTGACCAAATACTAAGGGTTCTAGGTCAGTCATGTCCACAAAACTGCTGTTTCCACTCATTCCTTTAACACTGTGATTGAGGTTCCCAGTGCTGTGTTTAGTTCTAGTGCTATGGAGTTGAATAAGATTTTGGAAGGAATGCTGGTCATGATAATTCCCTTTATGTATTTACAGTTATATTCAGTCATGCTAGGGGAAGCCATAGGGAGAATATTTGATACAAAATAATTAGTTAGGGAAGGCATCTGCCAACAGGGTAACCTTTCAATAGTATATAGCATTTAGCCAGAAAAGTGGAAAACATTCAGACCAGAGAGAAACAGTGCAGAGGCAAAGAAGCAGGAAATCAGCGTATTCTTGGGATTTTGCTTCTCCTGTGTGTCTACAATGTAGGTAACAGGTGAGTACAGGAAGAGGTGAGGTGACAAGGTTTTAAAAAATAATGGTGAGATTGAGAACAATTTTGTGTTACAGAACAGAGCATTTGCATCTTTATTCAAAACTGATGGAGAGGCAATGAAATATGGCTAAGCAGAAGGATGAAGCAAAAAAGCTCTTTGTCAGAAGCATGGAAAGTGACATGGAGCAAAGCAAAATCCATATAAGACTTTATAAAAAATATATAAGAATCAATAGTAAAAGAGGAACTATAGGGAGAATTTGCAAATAAGCAATTTATTATTAATATAATCTATAGAGGTCTTTGAAATTCACTCAGATATACTCCACATCTAGATGATTTTTGAAAGAAAAGGACTAATGACTATTTATAAATTAGAATAAGAGAATAACATTAAATATAAAAATTGATGGAAATCCTTAGCTTTTTCATTTAATGGATACATAAAAAGGACCAGTGGTAGTTTAACTTTGGAGAAAAGTTATATATATATAAACTACTCTTCTGAAAAATTCTTAAAGTTCACATGCCAGAATGTAAACATGTTTTAGTAACCAATAAGATTAATAAAGATATTACAAAACCTCATTTATTCCATATAGAAAATTTAAAATTTTCAAAGCCATATTCTACATTTACTTCTCAGGAGAATTGCAAGGGATATGACATATTCATTATTTTTTAAAGCATTAAGTTTATTGCTACAATTTAGATATAAGTAATGATCACATTCACCATAGAGAATTTGTACCTGTACATGATATGTCTTAATTCTTATTTTTATTCATTCCCCTTCCCTCCCTTCTACCCCTCATACATTCTTGTTTTCAAGAGCTTTGTTTCCATTTTTTCCTTCTATTCTCTTTTTTCTTGCCCCTTCCTGCTTTTACCTCTCCCCTTTTCTTGTTCCCCTTTCATGTGAAACATTTTCTACCCATTTCCCAATATCAAGTGTACTATTTGGTCCTTACTTATACTTTTGGTCTCTCATACCAGGGAAACAATGAAGTATTTAAACATGTGTGTCAGATTTATTTCACTTAATAGTACCATCTCAAAGTGCATCCATTTACCTAGAAATGTTTTGAGTTTGTCCTCCTTTATGGCTGAGTAGTACTCCATTGTATATAAAAAATACATCTTCTTTACCCATACATTGGTTGGTGGACATTTGGGCTGTTTCAAGATTTAGCTATTACAAACAGTCCTGGTATAAACATAGGTGTGCAAATATTGCTGTGGTATAATATTTTTAATTCTTTTGAGAAGATACCCAGCAGGGGAATAACTGGGTCAAATGGGACCTCTAGTTTTAGTTTTTTGAGAAATCTACACAGTAATTTCCACAGTGGTTGCACCAGTCTCTAATTTTCTCTGGTTTCTCTAATTTCTATTAAGTTTGTTATTTGTGTATAGGAATGCTATTGATTTTTTAGTGTTGACTTCAAATCCAACTATGTGACTGAATTTGCTTATTAAATTTAGAAGTTTTTTGGTGGAGTTTTGGTGGTCTTTTATGTAGAGTATCATGCCATCTGCAAAAAATGATAATTTAACTTCTTCTTTTCATATCTTTATTCCTTATATTTCTTTCTCTTGTTTAATTTGTCTGGCTAATGTCTCAATAACTATCTTGAATAGAAGTGTTGATAGTGGACATCCTTGTCTTTTTTCCTGATTTTAGAGTAAAAATTATCAATTTTTGGCTTTCAGTTTTAGTATAATGTTGGCTGTTTGTCATAGATAACTTTTATCAGTTTGAGATAAAGAGAATCTATTGCAATTTTCTGGAGAGTTTTTATCATGAATGGGTATTGAACTTTACTAAATGGTTTTTCTGCATGTATTGAGATGATCAGGTGATTTTTGTATTTTGTTCTGTTGATATAATGTATTACATTTTTTGATTTTCAAGCGTTAAACCATCCCGGCATCCCTGGGACGAATCCTACTTGGTTGTGGTGTATAATTTTCTTGATGATTTGCTGCATTCTGTTTCCTAGTATCTTAGAGAATATTTGCATCCATGTTCATTAGGGATATTGGCTTATAGTTCTCTTTTATGGTTGGATCCTTCTCTGGTTTTGGTATTAGGATAATACTTGCTTCTAGGAATGAGTTTGGGAGCATTGCTTCCCTTTCAATTTCATTAAAGAATTTGAGGAGCAGTGACATTGGATTTTCTCTAAATTTCTTGTAGAATTCAGAAGTGAATCCATCAGTTTCTGGGCTTTTCTTTGTTGGTAGGTTTTTAATTGCCTCTTCAATTTTATTGGCTGATATTTGGTTATTTAGAATTTTTTATATCTTCTTGATTTGGCTTTGGTAATTCATATGTATCTAGGAATCTATTTCTTTTGTGTTTTCCATCTTATTAGAATAAAGTTTCTCAAAATATGTATTGATGATCTTTCAGGTTTCTGCATGACCCTTTGTGATTTCACCCTTTTCATTCTTTTTTTTTTTTTTTTTTTGTACCAGGGATTGAACTCAGTACCTTGAGCTCGCAAGGCAGGCATGGTGCCACTGAGCTAAATCTCAGCCCTCATACTTTTCATTCATAACTGCATGGATTTGAGTCTTTTCTTGCCTTCTTTTGATTAGGTTAGCTCAGGGTTTATCAATTTTATCTAATCTTTCTTTTTTTAAATTAATTTTTTGTATATCCTTTTATTGGTACATTTTAGGTGTACAATATAATGACATTCATCGTTGGAGATATGCACCTTTACATACTCCCTTGGTTCTTATTTTTCCTCCTTCCCCTGCCCTCCCTTCAACCCTTCCATCCCTCCCTATTAACAAAGACTTTGTTTCCTTTTTTTTAAAGGAAACAAAGTTTTTATTTAATCTTTCAAGGAACCAACTCTTACATTCATTGATTCTTTGTATTGCTTTCTTAGTATTGATTGCAATAAATTCTGCTCTAATTTTTATAATTGCCTCCCTTGTATGAGCTTTAGGCCTAACTTATTTTTTTTCTAGAAGTTTGAGTTTCAACATTAGTTTCTTTATTTGCACTTTCTCTTGCTGATGTCAGAGTTCACCACTATAAATTTCCTTTGTAGGACTGCTTTCATTGCATCCCATAAGTTCCATTATGTTGTGTCAGCATTATCATTTAATTATATAAACTTTCTAATTTCTTTTTTAAATTTCATCTGTGACCCATTGGTTGTTCAGGAGGATGTTATTTAATTTCCACATGTTTATATAGTTTTTGTGGTTTCTTTTTTCCATTGCTTTTTAATTTCATTGCATTATTGTCTGCTAGTATGAATGGGATAATTGCAATTCCTTTGGATTTATTTAATAATGTTCAATGAGCTAGTATGTGTTTTATTTGGGGGAATATCTCATGCATCGCTGAGAGGAATGTGGATTCTGATTTCAAGGGGATGGAATATTCTGTAGACATCTACAAAGTCCATTTGTTCTCAGGTTTTGTTCTTTTTTGATTTTTGTCTGGTTGATCTGTGTCTATTTGTGACAGTGGGGTATTGAGGTCCCCAATTACAATTGTCTTAGTGATTATCTGATTTTTCATGTCTGTTAATATGTTTTATATAGTTGAATACACCAGTATTTGGTGCATGTATATTTAAGATTGTTATCTCTTCTTCTTGGAGTTTTCCCTTAAGAAATTTGTAGTGACTTTCTTTGTCTCTTTTCATCAGTCTCGGTTTGAAGTTCACTTTGTATGCAAATAGAATAGCTATCTGCTTTTTTCTGGGTCATTGTATCATGAAGTATTGTTTTCCATCCTTTGACTTTCAGGCTATAAATTTCTTTTTGAGTTAAATGTATTTTCTGAATGCAGCAGATTGTTGCATTTTGTTTCTTGATCCATTCTGCCAGTTTGTTTCTTTTGATTGTTTAATTCAGATCATTTACACTGATGTTTGTAACTGATACGTATTGGCTTATCCTTATAATATTTTACTTTTGTTGGTTCCGTCTTGTTTAATTACCTGCCTACAGTGGTCATTTCTCTTTATTAGTGTTCTTGGAATTGTCGTCTTTGTTATGTCTTTCTAAAATATATTTCAGGCCAGCTGTGTTGGTGCACACCAGTAATCCAAGCACTGGGGAGGCTGAGGCAGGAGAATTGCCATGAGTTCAAGGTCTGCCTGGGCTACATTTTAAGGCTAGCCTGAACTACCTAGCGAGAGCCTACCTCACAGAAAAAAAAAAAAATCAGAATATTTTGTAGAGCTTGATTGATGATTATGAATTTCTTAAATTTTTCTTTGTCATGGAAATATCTTATTTCTCCATTGATTCTGAAAGATAGTTTTTTTCAGGTTACATCGATCTAGGTTGGAGGTTGCTTTCTTTCAGAACTTCAAATACTTCATTCCAAGCTCTCCTTGAGTGTCTAGAAGTCTGATGTGATTCAGATGGGCTTTTCTTATTTATAGGTGCTTTGTTTATTTTCTCTTGCAGCTTTTTAATATGCTGGTCTAGTGTTGAATTTCTGGAATCTTGATTATTACATGCCTTGGTATAGTTTTATTTTGGTTATGGCTAATTGGAGTTCTAAATGCCTCATGTATCTGTATATCAAGTTCTTTTTGCATCCTTGGGAAGTTTTCTGCCATTACTTCTGTGAACAGGTTTTTCTATATTGTTTGCAATGACTCCTGATTTTTCATTGACTCCAATCAATCTTATGCTGTTCTTTACATTATCTTGCAGGTGTTGGATTATTTTTCATGGTCCCCTGCTATTTTTAATAGTTCTTTCTTTTTTGTGCTCACTAACTGCACTCCTGTCTTCTAGGTCTGATATTCTGTCTTCACTTTCCTTCACTCAGCTTTGCAAACTTTCAGTGGAATTTTTAATATCTTGGGTATATGTTTGAATCTCTTTCATGGATTCCATTTCTTTCCTATGTTAGGCATTCATTTTTTCCAACATTTTCCTAAACTTCTCTATTTTTTTGAATCTATGTCTACTCTAGATTTGTTGAGCAGGACCTTCGTTATGATCATCATCTCTTCTTTTGTACCTGAGAGGTTATTTCTTCTCAGGTTGTCACTATAGTCTCATTCATCTGTTTATTTATTTATTTCTGCTGCCATCATTTCAGAAAATTCAGGTGGGTGGGTTCTGATTTCCTGAATCTCTTTCCTCTGGATTTGTTCTGGGTTTGTTGGAATTCTGAAGTTGCATTTTGCTTCTGTGTCTTCTCATTTTCTATTTTTAAAAATTTTAATTTCTTTTCTGTCTTGATGCTTGTAAATTGCTTATGCTAGGCAGCTTTATCACTAGTATTGAAGCTTACCTAGGAAATGTTTTTTCCTCAGAGATGTCATCTAGGTGTAGCTTGCTCTTGGTCTTTGTGCCTGTTCCAAAATCCTACCTTCCCAATTTATTAGTGGTGAGAATTTGCTATCTATTTGGCTCAGCATCCAGTTCTGTGGTATTGAACTATGATGATGATTATAACCCCAGACAGTCACAATGTTGTCATATAATGGTGAACAACTGATTACAATAGGTATGGCATCCTACCTAGAGTAATACAACTTGCAACAACAATATCATCAAGCATAGCCTCGAAACTGACAAACCGTGGTAACTGCTAATTTAGTACCTTTATCCATAGAAGCAAGATCTATAGTTTTATAAGAACATTCAATAAAAATCAGGAACTTGTTTGCAGTGAGTTTCCTCCTGGTGGAATGATTTCACCCTTTGCGAGAGGGATTTAAGAAGGATGGGAACAAAACATAGTGATAACTGAAGAAAAGTATAATAGAAGGAAGGCTGAAGTATAAATGATAATCATGTAAGCTTTGGGAAACTGGAGAAGAGGATGAGAGAGAAAGAATGGAGGAGAAAGCAAAAGAATATTTGAAGCAAACCAGAAAGACTAGCGACAATATTCATTCACAGGCTAATATAAAAAGTATCAAGAAAGATAGTTGAGGAAAAAGAGAAACAGGATGAGCAAAACAAAACCAAACAATAAAAGTCAAAGTCTAAATAACCCCCACAAAAAAGTGACAGAAAACGGAATATGAAACAAACTAGTAAACAAGGAGAGAAAGAAGAAAAAAAAATCATCTGGTGCCCATAGTTTTGTGGTAGTGTTCAAGTACGAGTCCAAATCTCTTCTGAGTAACCCCACCAAGTCTGTAGTAAGATTACTGCTGGGTGTGGGGTTGATCTCGGCCTCTGAATATGGGGGGGCTGGGCCAGTCTTCAGCCAGCAGCTTTCTGGATGGCCTGCCCACTTCTCCTTAGTTTGTCTCTATGTTGCTCTCCAATTTGCTGCAGCATTCCCAGACCAAAAGCTCATGTCTTCTCCCACTCCTGTGTGCAGGTGTGTGCCCCCCGCCCAGTTTGCACAGCCTCCTCTGTTCCACATCTCTGGCTCTTCTCCTGTGTTGCTCACAGGGCATAGGGGTATTGACTTCCCACTTCTTGGCACTGTTACCCAAGGAAGCTTGAACTGGTCCCTCTCTCACATTGTTGGTAGGGCAGGAGGGGTCGTTCTGTTCCACTCACTATCCTCACTGCCACTGCAGTCCTTAACCTTGATGTCACTAGATGTTTCAGTTAGCCACTATAAGTATGACAGGAAAAAACAAAACAAAACAGGTGGCCCACTGGGGAGGGAGCAGCTTCCTGGTCACTCCTGTCTGTTCCTGAGAAATTTCTTGCCAGGCTTCAGTGTCTTCTGTTTGCAGGAAAGCAAAAGAGGCAAGGAGCCTTATATTTCAAATCTATCTGTGTGGAAGGGGTTTGCCACACACATTTGTAGTTTTTCCGTGAATTTTTTCTTTTCTTTTTTTTTTTTTTTTGGTACTGGGGATCGAACTTGTGTCCTTGCGCTTGCACAGCAGGCGATGAAACCACTGAGCCAAATCCCTGGCCCTTCATGAATTTTTTCTTAACTTCCCAGAATGGAGATTTCTGCTCTGTATGCAGGTGGTAGACCTACTTGCAGCCTCATGGGCTGGATAATCATTTTATAAAGTCCTATGTCTATGTTTTGTTTGATATACAAATCTCTTATTTCAGATTGATTTTGGCATCATTTATGTCCCTCTCTTTCTTCTAATTACCTGTGTTTTTAGTTGATTTTTCTCTGAGTAGCTCCAACATGGCTCCTTCTCTATGCAGCCATGTTGAATCCCTCCTCACTAGCTTTTAAACTATTGCATGACAATAGTGGTTGTTACAAAGTGGGAAATAGCAGGGAATAAAGGCAGGGAAATGTGATTCATTTTTATGTATTTATCTTTTTTATACACCAAGCCCTCTCCTGTCAGTAAGTTTTATATTAATGATTAGAATGACTGAAATTAAAATTGAATATTTTATTATCAGTTCCACTGTTATGTCAATATTTTTACACAGTTATGTAAGTTATGTGATGGAAAATTTTAATAAGATAAATAAGGTGAAGAATTAGATATTTATTTAATTATAGATATATGATGAATACATAAATCTGTAATAAAATACTGTAAATATGATGGTATAGTATATGTTCATGGAATGTCAGAGTCATGAAAAGCCTATGTTCACAGGTAGATGAGATCATAGTCAGCAAATCCTTTCCATTAAAGTTAGTTTGCCTATACTGAACCAGAGTAGGAATATTTAAAAAGGAGTCACACCAAAGCAACAATAGTAGAAATCAGTTATATTCATATATTCAAATATAGAACCAGACAGCAAAGGAATAAAAGAGCAGGAAGCAAAGGAGTACATATGTAAATGACAATTATGAACAATTATATGACAATACATTGAAATACCTGGTGAAGTTGACAAATTCCTAGAAAATGCTTGAATGAAAAAATACTATGAAGAGGACCGGGGATTTAGCTCAGTGGTGCCGCAGCCTGCCTCACAAGTGCAAGGTCTGGAGTTCGATCCTGGGTACAAAAGAAAAAAAAAAACAAAAAAACCAATTCTATGAAGGGATTAAATTGCCATAAATTTCAGTTTTAGCATTTTCATCCCTAATTTTAAATCTATTTTTGTATCTGGCTTTACCCTTGAATCATAAATATTTAATAACAAGTTCTGCCAATTTTGCAAAGTCTTCTAGAACAAAAAAAAAAGAGCCTTCCACAAATCATTCAATGAGGTTCAAATAAATTTGTCACCAAATATGGATAAAAACATTAGAGACAAAACACTTACTCATTAGTGATATACACACTAATATACTCAAGAACACTGAGGTGAATAGTCTAAGACAGTATTAGTAATTCAAATATAGTAAGATAATTATGGTATACATGAAAAACAGTAAATATAATTGATATTTATTTAAAATATTCCTAAATTTAACTAGATAAAATTAGGGGGTATATTTCACCAATACATAAATGAAAGTAAATATGTAACTTAATCAATTGTAGAAAATACATTGGTTTAAACCCAAATAAACTACAATCTTTTATTATAATCTTTTATTATACAAAGCATTCTTTAAAGGAAGACAAATATCAAAAACCAAATTTTAAAAAGGCTAAAAGACTGTCTCTTCATAACAAATGTTTCTAAAGAGCTTATAAGTAGGGAAAAATTATTGACTCTGTAGTCAAATTATCTAGATTCCAAAATATACCACGCAATGCCAGTGAATACTTAAAAGAATGGCCAATATTGGAAGATATAATGAAAGAAAGGAAGGAAGGAAGGAAGGTAAAATCCTAATAAAACTCTGATGAAGATATGAAGCAGTGAGAACTTCTATATAGTGCATGAAGGAATGTAAATATTTAAAACATCATTTTACATCGCTTCTCGGCCTTTTGGCTAAGATCAAGTGTAAAACACCATTTTACAAATTACTTGGCATTATCTAGCAAAGAGGAAGAGGACAACACTCTATAAATCAACAAGTTCATTTACATATATACACAGCTGATAGCATGTCCAAATATTCCAAGATTCTTATAACTAAATATTCATGGGAATAGTCCTGTAGTCAGAAATTCAAAATTATTGAAATATCCACCAAGAGTAAATTAGAGAGATTTCTGCAAATGAAAACAATAGAATATTATGAAGCAATAAAAAGAAATTATTATTAAACAACATAACATTGATATAAAAGGTGGTATTTCAATTAATCTTTTAAAATATTTTATTTTTACTTTTATTCTTAATTTAT
>NW_004624761.1:9874060-9918213 GCF_000247695.1 Heterocephalus glaber
ATAATTTCTTTTGAAGACATTGATTTTTATTTTTAAAGATATAATGAGATGAAAGAATATAAACTTTTGAATCATCTAGACCTTTTTTCCAATTTTATTACTTAATATTCATGTGACTTTGGATGCATAACTTGAATTTTATTTTCCACCAATGGAGCACAGCAAGATTGATGCTACCATGTGTGTGTGCATGTGTCTGTGTGTGTCTGTGTGTGTGTGTGTGTGTTTGGGCAGCGCTGGAGACTGAAACCAGGTCCTTTATACTGACTTATATCCCTAGCCCTTCTCATTTTCCTTTTAGTTGAGAAAAGGATAGGCTACGTTGTGAAATTGCCCAGACTGGACTTGAAGTTGGAGTACTTCTGCCTCAGCCTCCTCTATAGCATGCTGGTATTATAGACTTTCACCACTGTGACAGGCTGTACTTTTATGATCAGAAGTAAATGAAAAAATGAGTATAAAAAACCAGGAAATAGCATGCATTTCCTTATATGACCCATCATTCCTTATATATTATAAAGAGAACCTTATAACAATTTCTTTTATTTCTTTTATCTTCTAGCCCATCTCCATCATTTCTAGCAGACATGTAGTAATCTCAAATTCCTCTTTCTTTTTTACTCCTTTTTTCCCTTCCTCCTTCTCTGATTCTTTATCCTCTGATAACAGAATATTAATTTATTCCTGTGATCAATTGTAATATGTCACCTTGACTAGGAGATTAATAAATCCCTAGCAGATTCATAAAGCAAATGACTGTGTCTGGAGGGTTTTTCTAAAAAAGATGGGCATCAAAACCAGCAAACTTAGGGGGAAGACTTACCCCAGTTTTGGGTGGTACCAACCAATAAATTTATAGCTAAGATGGAATAAAGGGGAAGGAGAAGGGGGAGAAGGAAGAAGAGGAGGAGCAGTCCAAAGAGGAAAAATAAAGTTGGCATGCATTTCAAACAGCTCCATTCTGTTTGAGTGAGTACATCTTTTGCTGCCTTCACCTGTGAAACTCAGACTCATTTCTTCGGCCTTCTAACACAGATGCATAACAGTGATTGAACAGGAAGATTCCAGGACGTTGGTCAGACAGGTGTTGTATCTTTGGCCCTCCTTGTTCTACAACTTCTAGCTTCTGGGGCGGACCAACAACTGGATCCTTGGGATCTCTAGTGCATGGATTCTCTTAACTTTGTGGCCACATATAGACACACCATAGTGTGCCCCAAATTCTCTGGGTGGCTTCCAAGCTAATCAACCTGACACAATGAAGCTTATCCCCCATAATTCTCCAAATATCAATTTTTCTATCAAATTCCCTATTCTTTGTATCACAACAACATTGGACATTATTTTGTTAAAATAGAGGATTAAAAAAGCATGAAATAAAAAGATATTAATTATAAAGAAGTTATGAGAATAATTAGAAGTAACTTCAGTAACAAAACCTTTAAATAAATACGTGCAGAAATAGCCAGTGGAATTTTTAGGTTCTGGACCATGGAATGTAGAATAAATAATAAATTTAATTGTGGTTACTGTTCTTTCTTTCTTTTTTTTTGATAAAATAGAGTTGGAGTCCAGTACATTATATACTACTCAGATTTAGAATTAAAGAATAATATCTAAACTCAGTCTAAACACTTCAAAGTTATTTGTGTAACAATAGTTACCAAAACATTTCATGTAAAGTCAACAGTATATAAAAAAACAGCAAAAACATAAAGCCAAAAATAAATCCTGTATGATTTCATTTTGGGAAATCAGACAGTGGAATACAAATTAACAAAGGAGTTTTAAAAGAAACTGTTTATACCCTGTTTACAAACTAATAGCTTGTCACTGTTCCAAACTTACTTGTTGAAAATACAAGATTTCTAGAACAAAGCAAAAAGATGTTATTACACTAAAAAAGGTAACATGCACTTCATAATGTCACCACTGTCCCTCAGTCCAAAATTTCCATAGAGATCTTCCCCGGGATGTAGGCTGTATAATTTTTACCTAAAACAGAAAGCCATATTGTGGTGGATTTTTATCATGAAAACTTAGTAACATTTGTTTCGGATATAAACAACAACATTGATGAGTCTTAAATTCATTGTGTTAAATAAAGAAATCCAGACATAAACTATTGTATATCATGCAATCCCAGTAAGGTGACATTTAAGAATAGGCAAATGTATACCAACAACAAATAAATGATGGGTAGGAGCTAGGGATTGGAGGTGGCACATTGACTGTAAAGTGTCAGCAGTGTTAAAAATACATCTCTAAAGTGAAAACATTTATATGACTTTTTATTTGATAAAAAACTATGTTAATTATATAATTAGAGAATTTTGTTTTATTTATATGTTATTAGTTGTATTGAGTTTTCAAGAAAGAGAAGTTAAAGTTTTAAGTGCTGTTAACTGTGAATGTGATATTATTTGGAAATAAAATATCTGGTAGAATAAAATTAAGACATGGTCATATTGGATTAGAGTATACCTTAAATCCATTAACCAGTGTCCTTACAAGATAGCTAATCAAAGATAACTTGACACAGAAACATTTAGGGATGTACCATGTTATAAAGAAGCAAAGACTGGAGTGATAAAAGTATGGTTTATTCTATAACTTAAAGTCTAACTTCTTGGCCTGTTTCAATAGTTGTGAAGAAAGAAAGAAAGAAAGAAAGAAAGAAAGAAAGAAAGAAAGAAAGAAAGAAAGAAAGAAAGAAAGAAAGAAGGAAGGAAGGAAGAAAGAAAGAAAGAAAGAAAGAAAGAAAGAAAGAAGAAAGAACTACAATAGCAAAAAATTAAGGAAATAATCTCTAAGTTTTAAAAGAGTTAAATGTCAGATTTCAGGAGAGAATGTCCTAATTGAAAGAGGAATATCGGTCAGTTCATAGAAGTATGATTTAGAAGTATGATTTATTATAAGTGACAATAGATTTATCCAACTGAAGAGATAAGAAATGGCATGTGTTATCCAAATGACAATGTCCAGTGTGTGTTTTGATATAGTTTTGAACTGAGAAAGGAAATCTGAAAAACAGAGTAAGATGTGAAGGTAAGTATTACAATGAGATCCACTGAAACCAATGATGGGAATTAATACTGTACTGGCTATCAGCAAGCCAGCAGTAGAGTAGGAACCAACAAAGGAACTAGAATAAAGGAATAGAAGAGAATGAATTTCTGACATCCCCAAGGGAGAAGAATTTCAAAGAATAAGGCACTAGGAGTTCTATACTTTAAAGAAAGATTAGGTAAATGAACCTGAAAGGTTGCACTTGGATAGGTAATAATATACATGTTGTTGGTGACTTTTGGGGGAGTAGTTTAATTCCTGTGGGCAGAAGTTCTACTGAAGCATAAAAGAATATATTTAAGAAGTAAAGAAATAGAAACTAGGCCGTTTCTTTCAAGTCCCTTGGGTCTGAAAATATTAAGAAATATGAAATACTCAATAGATTGGAAAAGAGATTCCATGTAAGTTTTGTTTGTTTGTTTTTGTTTAATGTAAGGGAACTTGGAAAATGTGTATAGACATTTCTGAAGGACCCCAGGAAAGTAATGATAAATGCTACAAAGGTGAATAACCAATAATGCAAAGATAAAGAGCAGATGCAAATAGATGAAAGCATATTTATTCTTTAAAATGAAAAGAAAGGAGTTGAGATCATTTGATATAAGAAAGATTTAGAAACATAAAGGAAGACATTGTTCTATATGTCGTATCACACCCTTAATACTACAGTATCTAGAATGATTGTGTTCATGTTTTCACTAAAATATAAACTCCCTGAAGAGAGAAACACCTTCATCTTTTCCATTCATTCTTAAATTCCCAATGTTCAGCACATAATGACCACTTCTAACTACTTAGTGATTTGAATGAATGAATACAATGTGATTGATTGATTGAGTACAACATTTGCCAATATTGAATAAATCAACAAATTTCCTTGAGTTCTGCATGAGTTTAGGAGTGGGCTATCCAAAGGGAAACTCAGTAACACCTCATTTTTAAATTTTTTTATTTTTATGGTACCAGGGATCAAACTTGGGACCTTGTGCTTGTGAGGCAGGCGGCGGAACCACTGAGCTAAATCCCTGGCACAGTAACACCTCATTTAAAATCAACTCAAACTGATACAGTTGGAGTGAGCAATTACTTGCTCAAGTAACTGGTGCATACGTGAAAGAAATTGTGTTCAATGCAATACATAATATAGAAAACAATTTTCAAGTTTAACTTTTCTTCAACGAAAAGTATAAAATATGTTTTAAATTACATAAAAATAAACTGGACACTAAATTTAATGATATCAACAGAAAGCCAGCCTTATTTGCTTGGATATTTTCAAATATAAGACTAACATATAAGAAAAAAAATTTCATTATATCCCTTATAGAAAAGACACCAAAAAGAATGATTAGGTGATATAAAATATTTTTTAAAATGTAACGCATGTTTCAGAACTGAAAGTACAATATCTGAAGAAAAACAAAACAAAATAAAAAAACATTGACTGGCTCAACACCAAAATTGGTACTATAGAGAAAGAGTCAATGAACTTAAATATTGGTCAATAAAAATTACCCAACTGAAGAAAATATAGAGGAAAATTGATGCTAAAACTTGAACCAATTTCAATGACCTAAATGACAATTTAAAATTTTCAATATATTTATATTGGTTAGCTCTCTGTTTGCTGAGATAAAATATCTGACACTTGCAAGTTAAAGGAGAAAATAGCTTATTGAGCTCCCAGATTCAGAGCTTTCAGTCCAATCTCAGGTAGCTCCAAGCAGGAATATCGTGACAGAAGGGTGTGGTAGGAAAAAGCTGGCTCATGGAGCCAAGGACACAGAGCAGGGGGACAGTCTCAGAAACAACAGTGCCAGGGGCCAGTGACAGCATCCAGGGTGACAGATCAGGGACCCGCCGAGACACCACAAGAAGTGAGCTTTGTTAACCTGCTAGGTAGCTATCACGCCAATCAAATTGGCAACCTGACTTAATTGTCAAAATATGCATTGGATAGAGCACTGAAAATAAAGGATAATCTGATAGAAGTAAATAGTGCAAAATAACAATCCTTACCTTTTTATTTTTTAATTATTTAATTGGTACATTTTAGGTAGATGATACATTTACCTTTATAATTGGGTGCTTGTACCCGTACATGATATATCTTGATTCTTATTTTTTTCCCCATTATCGGTGTGCCCTTCATCTCCTCCAACCTTCCGTATTTACATAGATTTCATTTCCATTTTTTTTCTTTTCTCATAATTTTTCCTTTCCCTTCTTTCCTTTCCCCTTCCCCTCCCACCACCCTTATACCTTTGGATCTTTTCCTATTTCAAATTATCAATTATTCATTTTAATCATTTGAATCCTTATTTACACTTTCGTTTTCTCACACTAGAGAAACTGTTCGGTATTTACACATGTGTGTCCTATTTATTTCATTTAAGAGTATGGCCTCAATACGAATCCATTTAGATCAAAGTGGATTAAAGATCTAAACATTAAGACAGAAACACTTAAC
Organism: Heterocephalus glaber; assembly: GCF_000247695.1. Next base: position 9,879,600 of record NW_004624761.1, read on the forward strand.
TTTTCAGAAGATAAGTTAGGTAGAACTCTTGAAGACATTGGCATAGGAAAAGACTTTATAAACTAAACCTCAGTAGCACAGGAACTAGCACAAAGAATCAACAACTGGGATCTCATCATATTAAAAAGCTTCTGCATTGCAAGAGAAACCACCAACAGAGCTGACAACCTAAATGTAGGAAGAAATTTTTAGCACCTGTACCTCAGACAAAGGTTTACTATCTATATTATATAAAGAATTGAAAAAAATCAGACCCCCCCAAATTCAAAGACCCAATTCAAAATTGGCCATCTGAAATGAACAGACATTTCTCAAAGAAGTAAAAGCAGCAAATAAATATATGAAAAAATGTTCAACGTCACTGGTCATTTGAGAGATGCAGGTGAAACAATACTGAGATTCCACCTCACCCCAGAAAGAATGGCTACTATCAAGAAATCAACCAATAACAAATGCTGGTTGGGGTGTGGGGAGAAAGGAATCCTTCTCCATTGTTGGTAGGAGTGCAGACTGGTGCAACCACTGGGGAAATCAGAATGGAGATACCTCAAAGAACTAGGGCTAGTGGTCCCATTTGACCCAGCTATTCCCTTGCTGGGTATCTTCCCCCAAAATTAAAAGAATCGTACCACAGCCATATATGTGCACCCATGTTTATAGTGTCACAGTTTGTAATAGCTAAAGCTTGGGAACAGCCCAAGTGCCCATCAACTGGAAATTGGATGAAGAAGATGTGGTTTTTTTATAAAATGGAATACTACTCAGCCATAAAGAATGAGAAACTAGAGACATTTATAGCTAAAAGGATGCATTTTTAGCCCATAACAATCCTTACTTTTTTAAAAGTTTCTATTACTGCATACACACACATACACGCACACTAAATATGATGATGTTGAAAAAGTCAAAATAAAAAACAAAATGTTTAGGCAAAAGACATACATATATACAAAATAAATATGAATAGAGTGTATAATAGTAAGACTGAAAGTTAACTTCACATAAGCAAAACTTAAAAAAGAAACTCTCATTTCATAATTTTTATCCAATGGAAACATGCATACCAAAGAAACTGAAAAATAAAGATCTTTTAAGAAATATGAAAACTCTGAGAAACTAGACCAACAGAAAGCCATAAAATATATGCTCTGTAAAAAGGGGGTTAGATAACATTTTATCAAAATCTAAAGTTATTTTAATGAAGATATTACAAAGCTTTAAAAGAACAGTGCTAACACACATCATATCTGTTACCTTCTGGCTGGTGGGTTCTTCTTTCAACCCCGAAAGAATTACAAGGTAGAGAGCCAACAGAGGGATGCACAAAGGTATTTAGTGTAGAGCAAGAGCAAAAAGCAATATTTGTCTTAAAGAGAAAGCAGAAAGCCCCTGTGCGATGAACCTGGGAGGTGACCTGAGTGAGCTGTCACAGGAGCTCTTTGCCTAAGGGGTTTTATTCTACATCTCAGCCAAGTTAAGTTCAGCCAATGGGGTGACAAGTAGGAAAGTTTGACTTAGAAGTGGGCCTCTAGGAATTCAGGGAATAAATCAAGCATACTTTTGCAAGCACCATTAATTGCAACATTTTTAAAATTGGGAGAACAAAGGCACTCTTCTGAGAGGTATGGACAGAGATTTCATGGTACGAGTTGTCTCTCTTATCTCTGGGCAAGAAAATCGTGCCAATCCAATGAGACCTTTATTAGTTGAGTCCTGGTGCAGGTCATCTTGTCCCTTGCTGAATCTTTTGGACTCCCACTTTGGCCTGGCTTCTCCCTGGCTGCCTGTCCTGACTACTGAACATTCTTTTGCCAAAATGTTCTCCTCATCTATGGCCATAACACACTGACTATGCCTGATCTAACAAGCAAACCAGGGTTGGGCCTGGATAGTACTTAGATGGGAGACTAAAACTCTCCCCTCACTTTCCTTCCCTCATGGACCAGTGTCACTCTGAAAAATCTCATCTTCCCACAATGTTCATTTCTCCCCAGGTCTTTTTCTCTTTTTTTACAGAATGTATACTTTCTTTGCTTTTATTAATATATGTTTGGAGTATGTAGTGATTACATTTATCTTGATGAGTTGATACTTTTACATAACACATTTCAATTCTTTTTTCCCCTTCCCTCTACCCCCTTCCATTTTTCTTGCATCAGATCATTTATTTGTTTCATAAGAACTTATAAGTTAATTATTATATAAACAGAGAGAAAACCAGACTAATAGGTCAGAAAACATATAAAACATGTAAGATAATTGTACTAATTTAAGGTACATTTTTAGATACATCGGGTTTGATTACAATACCATTTTTCAACATTATGGTCTCATGGTTTTTCCTACAAATGACTGAAGTTTATCTTTCTTTATGGCAGAGTAGTATTCCATTGTTTATACATACTGAATTTTATTTATCCATTCATGTGTTGATGGACATACAAGCTGTTTCCAAGATTTAACTCTTATGAATTGTGTTGTTATAAACATGGGTATGCATACCTCATTGTGGTATAATGTCTTCATTACTTTTGGGAAGATACTTAGAAGGTGAAAACTGGGTCAAACGAAATTTCTATTTTTAGTATTTTGAGGAATCTCCATACTGATTTCCATAGTGGAAGTCTCTATTTCCCTGCTACAGTATCTTTAGTTGAAGAAATAAACTTCAATTTCTATCACATATTATACATAGAAATGTTATTATCAGTTTCTCAAAAACCTAATAATAAGAGTGTTTTAGTTCAGACATTAAGAATTTAGCAAAATAAAATATCAGAAGAAAATATATATGTATTATTTTTACCTTACTGTTGTGGAGAGAAAGGTAAAGTTTTCTCTGATACAAAAAGTGTGACCATTTGTTAAGAATAATAAATTGTACTTCATCAGTATTGAAAATTTCCTTATCTATAGTTCCCAGTGAGAAAATAAAAAAGCAAGCCACCACTGGCTGAAATATTCACAGTAATTATATTTGACAAAGGACTTATACCAAGAATATATAAAGAATAATTATATCTCTATGATAAAAATAATAACTTAATTTTCTATGCAAAAAAAAATCCTGAAGCCTGAGGACTTAAAACAATGATTGCTTAATTATTTCTCAAACCTGTGGTGGGACTGTAATCAAATGGGAAGCTCTCCATGCCTTAGCAGCAGGAGCTTCAGTCACCATAGAAATCAACTGTGTTTGAACGCCAGAAAGAGCTCAAACTCAAGTCTGATCCTTAGTGCCCCTAAGGATGACATCCTGCCCTTCAGACCTCTCTTTCCACATTGCCCTTGGAATCCCAGAGCAACAGAGTAGATTTCAGGCCTTCCTTAGGTCAGGTCTTCCTTAGGTTAAATGGAAGAACATTAGTTTTGGCACACTAGATTGGTTAAAATATATTACAGACTTCATTGTACATGGCCTCTATTCAGGGCATGAACATCAGGAAAGGTATTCACTGGGAATTATTTTTGGAAACCAGATAATACTTATTCCAATTAAAAAATATGGACAAAAACTTGAGATAGATCTCACAAAAAATGTAGAAGAATGCCCAATATGCATATAAATTTTTGCTCAATTATCATTGAGGCACTAAAACTACCATGAAGTATCATTCAAGTACATGGAAAAGGCTGAAATAATACCAACCATTGGGAAGAATGTAGAGAATGCGGGACGTCTACCTACAGCTGGTGGGAGTTTAGAAAAGTAAAAACATTTTGAAAAAAAATGTCATAGTTTCAAATAACAAAATTATATATAAAACTATTCTAAGACCCACAGTTTCATACTCAGAAGTTTGTCCATGACAAGTCAATATATTTCTTAATTAAAAAGCCTTGTGTAGAAATATGTTTAAAGCACTTTTATTTCCAGTATCTAAAACTGGAACAATTCAAATACCTATCAAAAGAATGGATAAATAATCTATGATGTATTCAAATGTAGAAAACTACTCAGCAGACCACACATGCACATAATAACATAGATAAATCTCAAAACACATTAAACAAGAGAAACACAAATAAATACCTACTGCATAATTTCATTCACAGGAGTTCTAGAACAGGAAAGTTAAATGAAGGCAATAGAATTTGTGTCTGTGGTTTACTCCGAGGGAAGACAGGGATGCGTTGACTATGGGATAAAACAGAACTTTGCAGATAATTGATGTATGGGTTACATTTTCCTGTATGTTTTAAATTTCAATGTGTATGATATATACAACTTTAAAAATTGATCACTCTTGGTATGAAACTTGTCCAGTTTATCATATATAAATAAAATTGATGTAAGAATCTTATTAATGCATTAACCTATGTAAGAGATATTAAAATAAAATATGTTGAACATTGCAACTATGTTTTCATTTGTAAACATAACTCTTTTCATGATGTTTTTATTTAATTTTAGGTGTTTCTTGAATAAATCTTGGTCAGACAGATGTATCAGCTAAAATTCTAATTACCTCACATTTTTAGATAAAATTATAATAAAAGGTTCAGGAAAAACTACAGAGTAAAGTAATAAAACAACCATTTTTTTTTCTTTCTACCGAGGATAAAATATTTTCTATTTTTTGGAGAAAATAATCGAATATGCTTTTCAAATCCACTTGGAGAATTAAACAGCAACAAGAGAGGATATACTAATCCTTCATTAACTTATAGCTGAATATGAAAATATGAGGATTTATATAAAAATGTAACACAAAGAACCATGGTAGTTCAAAAATCCTCGTAGCTCTAAAGATTGTAAGAAATCCCCCGAAGCTGGAACAAATTGTCTCTGACTATGAAGACTTTTTAATGAATAGGTTAATAAAAGGTTACCAAGAGACAACTTTGCGTATGAAATTGTTCTAAAGTACCAGTTTTATGCTGCAGTCGCTTGGCCACGCGGCACACAGTTGTCAGGAATGTTCAAAGAAGCACAGAGCAGGGCGAAACGTTATATGGTGATGATATAAAATGATCATGCTGCGAATTGTTTTTCAAAAAGGATTCCTGTCTCCTAGAGACTGTGATCTATTTTTAAGTTTTATTTAATTTTCCAATTATCTTACAAGTAGATAATTAAGGTTGAGTTTTCATGCCCATACATCCCTATGAGTCTTTTGAATTAAAATTTCAGCATCATTTAAAATGCTTTCTTCAACATCTCCCTTTTGGCTTTTAATAAAAAGAAAATTATAAAGCTTTGGAACAGATAAACAATAACTCAGTGTTAGAGCAACGAATTTCACTTCTACTTCAGAGAAACCTGGGAAATCTCAATGCCAGACTTGTTTCTTCTTTGTGTTTTTACCTAGAGATTGTTTTATTGTTTTAATGTAGAGATAAAGCTTTTGAGAATACTACTTTAAATACATCTGTAGTTTAATAGATGCCTCATTTGGGATTTTTTCCATGTAATTTCTTTCCAGCTTAGTTAATAAAATTTAAATTGCCACTGATGTATGGAAAATGTGCATGGATACGTGTGTGTGTGTGTAAACATGGATGGTATCAGGTATTATATACAGTTTATTTTTTAGCCAGCTACCAATAGAAACAGAAAATTTAACAATCGTAGAATCTTCAACAATTTTATCCAATGATAACAGATTCCATGAAAATTAACTATTTCATATCCACACATAAAGTTCACTCAGTTCAAATTGAAACTGATCCATGCCCATGGTTAATGCTTCTCTTACAGGAAAATGGAAAGTCAATTGCAAATAATTTTTAATTATAAATAATAAATGATTAAAACTAAGTGATCAATAATTCAATTTGAAAAGAATAAACATGTATTATAATCTTTAATGAGTAGATTGTAATGATTAGAATTGTCTAATTGTCTAAAGCTAAAACATTCAAAATTAAATTTATAAAGCATTACCCTGAGGTGGCTTTACTTCACACTTACTTTTTCTACTGGGTGAATTTATCTACATTTAATAGTGTAACACATTTACCTTTCTCAGCTTTCATTTCATTCATCTCTGCAGTGACTTAAATCTTTTACATGATTTGAATAGGTTCAAATTAATCCCATAAAAAATGCTTCACAAAATTTATACAGGAAAACTCAAAATTCAGTAAAGCTGTATTGCCAACTGCCTTCATAACACATATATAAGTGTCTTTCTTCTCCTTTACATATATTCAGTGTTTATTCCTACTAGAACAAAGAAACTCTTCGGGCTCAGTGAACCTGAGCCCAAGGTTATGTTAAAAGCTACATTAGTTCTGTTTAGACTAAATTCTACTTCTCTTCCAATTGCCACTTTCTTTTTATCTTCAATGACAAAGATGAAAAAATAATAACAATAAAAATAACACTTCCTTAAATGAAAATAATATATTCTACCTGGTTAATGTCTCAATTTTGAGCAAAACTTTCTGCTTCATTTAAAGACAAAGTTAAGTAGGCATTGGAAATTGTAAAATGGAAATATCTGACCACAGATAGAAGTGAGTATAAATATTCAGGCACTGTGGCATACATTTGTCATCTTGGGAGGCTGAGGCAGGAATATTCCAAGTTCAAAGTCAGCCTGAGCAATTTAGAGAAATCCTACCTCAAAATAAAAACTAGGAAGAGCTCAGTAGTAGAGTGCTTACCTTAATTACGTGTGCGAGGACCTGGATTCAATCCTTAGTATCAAAATCAATCAATCAATAAAAAATAAATATATCTGATTGTTTAAAAAATTGCCAAAGTAAAGTGAGAAAGAAAAAGAAATATTGAAGTTTGTAGAGTTGACAAGGTGAAGTGTGACAAATGTAACAAGATTAGCCAGAAAATTGAGCAGTACAGAATTGAGACGTGGACGGAGATATCTGGTAAGGACACTCAAGATGAGACATTGCAGAGTAGAAATGTTCTTCTTGTCTCCTCCTCAGCAATCTGCTAAGATTCTGATCATTGCTCTGTCTCCTTCTTTACCCCTTTCCAGGCAGACACTGGGTGTCCTTGTGACAGTTGAAAGAGTTGTGGGAGGGGTTAGAACAAGGCAGTAAGTCACTCTAAATTTTTCTTTATGGTGGGTAAACAAGGAAAATCTAGCCTAAAGCTTACACTGTGGTTAACAGAAACACACTGAGGCATCACATAAACTCATGAATACCCTGAGGTGTCAGTAAAGAATAGATACCTCACTCCTACAGGGCTCAGTGTCTCCTTACTATTCCCACATAAGCTAGACAAGTCGGCAGTTACTACCAGAAAAGATTTTCTATTGCACAGAGATTTCACTTAGACACAGAGAAGGTGACAGCTTAAAGTTTTCTCCCTTTCATGGCTTCAATTTATCCTCTGAATAATCTGTAAAATGAAAGTTACTTTAGAGTTGATAAGATAGCACTGTTATTACCATAAATTCCTACATCTCATCTAAGACTCCACAAAGTTCTCATCCACACATGCAAAGTTTGACTGGAGATTTCTTACAGGGGATGTCTTATATGACTCAAGAGAGTGATTTTGTTTTCCTATGACCAGCAAGGCCAACCTCCTGCATTTCATTTAAAAATGAAAATTATGTTTTGAAACTACATTTTCCTCTCCCTTTTTGACACCTCCGATAAGATGAATTTTAGGTCATGATGTGCAGAAGCAATTTGTCTGAATTAGGAGTGATAACATAAATATTGCTTAGCAGAGGCAACATAATGATTCAAGAAAGAACTCAGGGTCTGAGAGATTTGTGCGTCTGTTCAATGAAACATAAATAATGATGTGAACATGCTTATAGATGAGGTGCTCATCTACAAAAGTGGAAGAGATGGGTCAGCTACAGACAACCAGAATGTCCAAACTTCTGAACCAAATAACCAAGAAGTTTATGTGCATTTGCAGCAATCACAAAAGGAAACGGAGGGGATAGACTAATCACAGAAAAATTATTTCTGAAGTCAGAACACCATAGTGTGCTAAATTATATTTTCTGGTTGCTGTGTAATGAATTTTAAATCAACAGTTAATGTACATTTATACATATAAAATTTCAGAAATTACATTTTATCTTTTAACATCATGGGTAAAGCTGTTGTAGCAGAAAATTGCAAAAGATTCATAAATAGAAAAAGAACAGATGAGAAATACTAAAAAAAAAACCTGATGAAGTAAGGTAAAAGGATTTTGGTTGGGAGGTATCAAAATAACTTTTGTGGAGAGAAACATTAATTTTGTAACATGTGCATCATTGGTCCTGCTGGTGTCTGAAAATATTTCTCTGCAAATCTGACTTTTCCTCATTACCACGATATGTTTGTGTACACATTTGCTCTAAGTGAAGTGAGATTTTTTTTCTCAGTTTTTTTATTTGTATATGTCACATAGTGCCCCATTCTGCACGATTCTCTGTCTGATGGTTTTTTGACATTTCTACAAAATTCGTTTTGAGTCTTCCTTTCTTTTCTGTTATGCTTAAGATGTTAAATACTTTTTAGTTAGAAAAATGATGGATAATTACACAAGAACAAAGCAAAAACTTTCTTCCTTACCTACAAGTGTTTAAGTTCTATATATTAGTTTATTTCATTATTTCTTTATAAGCTGCAAAAATTGCATATTATTTGTTTGTGCTATATGTGGGTAGGTGTGTGAAGAGTAAACACATGTTTGTGTATTTATTGTATATTTTTTATTTTATGTGAAAGTAAAATGGAATTTCAGAGCAAAATATTAGAAGAATAAGTACAGTTAATATACTTTGTATCATTATCTTCAAAGTAGTTATTCCAACTACAAATCAGACAGAAAACTCTCTTACCAAAAAAAGAGTTGTAGATAATAGCACAAAAGTTTCTTTTCAAAGAACTAAGGGAAACTAATAATATAAATGAAACAAACTACATAATACTAAGTTCATGATTGCATGTGTAGAAAATATACCAAATGTACTGACTATATAATATGTAGAGTCAGAGTGATGGCAGTTGGCCAAATCATGGTTTTTTTTCCTTCTTTCTTAACTATTGACCTATTGAAACAATGAAATTTATTCAAAGAGCTTGGCTGTTTTATCTCAAATATCAGATTAATTTTTTATTCTCCTAAAAGATTAGCTTCCTTTATCTGGAATCATTGCACTTCATGAACATCTACATTCCATGTCAATTGGTGTATTTATCATAGAAACTGATGTTTTGAAGTGGTTGAGAGGTCTGATTCCTTCGTTTAACCAGAAAAAATGTGTATGGAGCAATGCTCAAAGTGATCCTTTTGTTTCTTGCTAAGTCTTTCTACCTAAATAAGCCAATTAAGATTAAAACATGTAGCTCACTTACAAATAGTACTGTTGTGTGGCCGCAGATTTAGACAGTCTCCCAATGCCAGCTATATGTTTGCAATCAAAGCAGAGTGGGTTTCCATCCAAATTTGCATTCTCTTGAATATGCATAACCTCTCCATTACTGACTAGTTTGCCAGTGTTGAGAATTCAGATTCAGTTATGTAATTCACAACCCACAAAAGCATTATTTATCAAAAAAGAAAAATAAGATTGTCATTTAAAATAGAAGATAAGAGGATAGGATGAAGAGGAAAATGTGCAATCATAAAAAAGGAAAAAGGCATAAAGAGAAAAGATTGGAAGAATGGCGTAAAGTGGAAAGCCTTTTGATTGAGATGTAATATATTGAATACCTTGTATATGGTTAACAGTGTAGAAAGCATAAACTGCATGGAAAAACATACACATTATAAGCTGAAGGCAAGCTTAATAAAATTTGAGAAATATTTGTTTAATGTAATTCCCTGAATTACAAGATTGTGCCATTTGTGTGGCAAAACAAGTATTTTCCAAAAATGAGAGATGGTGAAATAATTGAAGATGACTAATGGCAGATCCCCAATGCCAGTGTGCATCCAGGATGAATGAGTCTTGTAGAACACACACAATTTGATGTTGTCAAAGAGAAACAGGTGGCTTCAGTGAAAAGAAGAAACAGGAATGAGACTGAGGGTATATGTATGTATGTATGTATGTATGTACGTATGTATGCATGTATGTATGTATTAATTTCTCTGTTACAGATTACCACAAACTTCTGGCTCAAAACATCAGAAATTTATTATCTCTTCTCATGTCAGAAGTCCAAAATTAATATCTGTGGGCCAAAAGCTTTGAGCAGGACTGCCCTCCTCCTGAAGGCTGGAGGGAATAAGCTGCTTCTTCTTAGCTTCCCATGCTACTGGCATTCCTGGGTTTGCCCCTCCAAGTCTGCCTCCTGGTTACCTGACCTTCCTGTGTCAGTGCTCCTTGGTCCACTCCTTGTATGCACACATGGCTGCAGTTAGGTAATTCCAGTCCACTCCTTTCATTTACGCATATCTACAAATACCTTTTTTTCCCCTATATGGTAACTTTTACAATTCCAAGGATTGGGAAGGCAATCCTGGGATTTTAAATCCATTCTCCATTGTACCTCAGCACATAGCTCTCTGTGAGATGGCAAAGAAGCTGAATAAACTGGGCAACCAAAGGAGGCTTACTGAGGACTGAGGAGACAGTTAGATAAAAACCTGGAATTATTTCATTAATGACCTTGAAACCTAGAGTAATTTATACTTTTCACATAATAGTTCATCTTTCAATCTAGAATGTCCCGAGAAGCCCTATTACAAAATAAAGCACCATCCCACATATTTTCTTTAGCTATTTTTACCTTCCTCATTTTTGAGTGTTTACAAAACATTTTGTGTATTAATGTTCTAGAAAAGGGACATATTCTTATGGTAATAATAAGTCTATTTAAAATTTTAGATTTAGCTGAGGGGGCTAGAATGTACTTACTGTTACTAATCTATGTGAAATCCCCAGGTATATATGTCAAAAATTTGATCAATACACTTGATTTTAAATATCAACTTTCCCATTATCATGTCTCAAATGTTCTTCAAAAACATACCATTTAAAACTTCAAAAATTTACTTACTTTTATTACTAATAATATAATGAATTGGAAAAAGGTAAAATACATGTTTCAGACTGACCTCCTGAATTTAAATATGAAAATTGCTATAACTTTTGGTCAAATATTAAAAAGATGAAATTGAGAAAAACAAGCTAATTTTAAACATTTTAATATGCAATTACTCCAATTTGATTGATTAAATTTCTCCTGGCTTATCAAGGAAAAGACTTAGAAGTAGCATCTAGTTTGCTCTTAATTTTATGAATGATAAAATCCCAGAGATGATTGATTCTTCCTGTTTTCTCTGAAAGGGATCTTGGGATCATTCTGATGAATTTCTCATTACACTCCATTGCTTCACTTATGAAGCTGTGTCTCTAAATAATGCCTGTATTTACATACAATGACTCCAATAAAATTAGGTGAAACTTCATGAACTGTCTTGAATTATTAAAATTATGCCAACAGGATATTACCTCCTCTTTGTTCTAAATTATTCTTAAGAAGCTTTATTTGATAAACATAAAAAGTTAGCAATAACTGTCATACTGATCCACAAGGAGAATTTATTTGTAACGACTTGATTCTTTGTTAATATATATTGTGTAGTCACTTTATTTTATTTTCATGTATGTTTCCTACTTAGTGATCAGGCAATTGTTGTCAGTAAATGGTTCTCAAATCATCAAAGTTGTATTGACTTAAGAAAGTTACTGAATGAATGCTGATAAATTACAAAAGGTAAATCAGATAATTTTAACAAAAAATTTGTCAGCATAATATTAATTCTAATAGCAAAATATCTCTGTATTAGCTATAGAACATTTGGTTATCAGAAGAAAACTTCAGTGTAATTAAAAACAAATGAACAAGAATAAACTGAAAGTTCCTTTTAATATTTTGCCTCAAAGAAAACAAAATACTTAAATGCATAAGATTATTTTCAGCAGTTTGAGAAATATGGGTGTTCAGTATCATATTTTATTATCATGTTCGACTATTGTAAACTGTTTTCCATGAAAATAAATCTATTAATTACATAATTCAGATCAAAGGACACTTTCATGAAAATAGCCTGAGGTAAAGAGAGCACAAATTAGCAGATTGATTCTTTTCTATAAAAAAGCATTGGAGCTAAAACAGCATTTACTTTCCAGCTGAAACACATATACATTTTGTGCTTTTAACCATGTTAGTGTTTCATAGCCTCAGTATTTTTATATTTTGAAATAATATATTCAATTATTGCTTTTAACATTAAATGATACCTATTTGAATCAAATAACTGGTAATATGAGTAACAGATAATATGCTTAACATTAAGTATATCATGTGTTCACTTAGTCAATGCCAGCAATAATTCACTAAATAAAATATTAATATGAAATCTATGGAGGAGGCAGCTGAGAGAAAAAGATTAACTGTTGCAGTGTCATGCATTGAGATGGGAAGGCCAGGATAAAGGTTTAGTGTTTCCTTATAAAGTATTTGACATGCTACCTGGACTATAGTGTATGCTTAATAAATGACAATTGTTTATGCTTTGTTTTGGTTTACTTGATTAATTTCTTGCTGTCTTCTCAAGTGCATATTTGTTCTTGGACAATCAATAAATTTTTCTACATCTCAATTTCTTTGTTAATATCATTAAAAGTGAATATTACTCTATTCTCCTAAATAATGAAGTCTATGTTGCTTATACATGAAAGTATATAATTATGAGCAAATAATTATTATTTTTCAAGAAATTACTTCATGTCAATTCTCCTTCCCCTGTGTCAGAATATATATATATATATATATATATATATATATATATGTAGTTTTATGAAGGATACTTAAAAATCAGGAATGAAACTTCACAGAATTCCCTTAAAGTTATCATATGAAAGAACTTATTCTCTCTTAGGGAACACTATTTAGCAGAGCTAGACAAGTTAACAGAATAACTGGGTTCTTAAAACTAATTCAGGAAAATTGTTCCCGATGATAGCATCTTCACATAAGAATAACTTAGTTTTTCATACTTTTGTGTATGAACAGTGATTTTAATACATAAAATGAATTTCATCTGCTTAAGCATTGTTCCTAAATTTAGCCAAAATAGTTTGTGAGCTTTTTTAACTAAGGATTTGAAATGTAATTATATTAAATTTGAAAATTGTTTATTGTGATTTACTCTCAAGTACTACAGTGAGTGTGATGGGATGGGGGAGGGGATCAAAATACAAGCTCCTCCATTCTCACAGGCCTAAATGCACACACATGTAGGTGTGGGCATGCACACACACAAGTACAAGCCTACATACAGGTGTGTAGATAGAACTATAAAATCTGTTCATCTGTATTTCTGTGTGTGTGTGTGTGTGTGTGTGTGTGTGTGTATGAATGAGACAGAAACAGAGAGCCTTCTGAGGTGTTAATTAGGACAAGAAAGAAATCCACAGGTTATAAATTGCTGTCAGGTCCTCATAACTGAAAATGAAATTGAGATCAATGCAATATATTACATATACTTTTCACTGGCACAAATCGTAGGGGAGTTGAGTTGTGCCCAGTAAACTGGAATAATGGCATTACATTCAGAAAGTTTTGAAACATTTTTAAATGAATATTTTTAAAGTACTTTCATTCTGCTAAAAATTAGGTCCATGCTTAAAAGATTAAATAGGAAAAAGAATTCTTCTTGATCAAGAATTATTGATTAAACTTTTTAAAAAAGTTTTGAGTCTAACCAAAGTCAAATGTCTGAGGCAAGTTCAAGTCCCAAAGGTGAATCAATGAGGGGAAATACACAACTGCTTAAAACTTATTCGTATGTATAATTTTGACTTCATAGACTCTAATGTCGGTATAGTATCATAAGTTTTTTTAAAGTATGGCTACACCGTAGATAACCCAAGAATGCTTCTTACCTTGCAGAAGTGGTCTCCTGGTACTAAGAAAGTAATAACATTTTCTTAACCTTCATTTTAAAGTTGAAAAAGTGTTATGAACTTTTTGTACTTAAGGTTGGTTTGTCTTTCATAGTAGTTGTTTTTATTGAAAGAATGAATGCACTTTTTTAAAGAAATTCCACTGGTTTTCATTTTAAAGATGTTATAAACATGATCCTACAATAAAGGCCCTGCATAAAAGTGGCTTAAGTAAAACGTAAGTTTATTTCTTTCTAATAGAGTGTTAGGAGAGTCCTCCATCCAACAATGATGGGCTAGTATCATGGTGTCAGGGAAGAGTGACTATACTTTGGAGCTTTGCCTTCCCCAACCATAATCCCCTTTTATATGTATGGTCTGAGAGGATTCATTGTCACACCTGCACTCACAAGAAAATTGAGAGAAAAGGAAAGCTTAGTGTGCCTGCTCTTTTAAAAGAAGTATTTGAAATTTTTATTCATCAGTGTGCATCACATCACATTATCCAGCCCTTTATGTGGCCACACTAGCTCTTTGAAGAATGTAGTCTTTACATGCTTAGGACATGTATCATGTGCCAAGCTCTAATCTGTATCTTTTACAAACAAAATGGAGACAACATACAATTTCTATCATAATAATTCTAATGTTCTATTGAAGGTAATATCTGATACTCATGAACTAGTCTTCCCTGAATGGTAATTTGAGGCTTCTATGGAAACATTCAATATACTTTCAGATGGAGGAAATGGTGCTGAGATGTGGGATTTGATAAAGAAGGAGTGTGAGTTTCTTTCCTATGGCTTACACTGGGACAGAGATTCTGAGCCGTAACAATACATATTATAACATTTGAACTCATTGTGGAGTCTGTTGAGAAGTTTCCCAACTATTATTTCATAGAAAGAAAACATAAAGGATGACTTACAATTATAGCAATTTGGTCCTTATAAGAAACTTTTATATATTCTCTACTTTTTCCCCCCTGCTTTTCTACAATTCTATTACACTAGTTACTTAAGTGTAAAAAAAAATTGGTTTTACTCTAATTTGGAAGTAAAATAATTAAGTTAAATTAAATGTGATTGTCAAGGGGCTCAAGCATTTCCTCATTGTGGATTTTCTAGGATATCCCATAAACAAGACCCAGAAAATTGTGGCCCCAACTGAGAAATGATCTGCTGTGTAGATACGCAGACATTATAGTCCATGAGGATACAATTAATGTCTTTTTATCTAGTTTAAAATCTTAAACTGTAATTCTAATTCTAGATAATAAAAATAGAAATTACAAAGTAAATTTAAAAAATAATTCATCTTGGTATCTGGAAAAATCCTATATACAAACCAAAGCTAAACTTGAAATTGTAGTTTTGCTTCTTTCAGCAGTAGTCAGTGATCCTTTAAAGACATGTCATTTTACTCAAAGCCCTTCAGTAGATTCCCCTTCTAACCCTCAGCCTAAGTCTTGCTCTTGGCCACCAATCACTGCATGATCTGGTTTTCCTTATTCTCCTACTGCTACTCTCCTCTTAACTTACACCTCATGCTCTTTTATTTTTTATTTTTTTAGTACCCAGGATCAAACTCAGGACCGTTCATTTGCAAGGCAGGCGATGGCACCACTGAGCTAAATCCTTGACCCAGGCTCTTCTTGATGCTCCTGGAATGTACCAATTATTCCTCCAGTTTGGCCTCAAAGCCTTTGTAATTTGGTTTAATTCTCCCTAAAGCATTATTCTTCCAGGTTATCTACAGGATTTGTTCTTTTCAGAATGTTTCAGCTTTAAATGTAACCAAGTCAGAGATACTCTCTCACTAGTCCATTTGAAGTAATAAATTCTTGTCATTCTCTGCTCCATAGGCTGATTTGTTTAGCACTTATGTTTAATTATTTGTTGTTCATTGACTTTCATTTCACTAGAATACAATTCCAGGGAGATATGGGGTTTTCTACATTTCTGTTAAATGCTGAATCTCCAAGGGTTAGAGAAGCATGGGTTGATTTGTGGCTTCTCAGTAAATATCTATTGAATGAAAGAGTACAGCAATGTGAGTGGTAGAATTTCCAATGGAATGAAACAGGCAATATTTGTACAAAGCCTCTATTTGTTATTGAAGCCAACCAACCAGTGGATTTAGTAGATTTGCTAGAAAAATCCGTATATTCACCCATTCAACTCAACATTTTGATATAGATTGTATGATATATGGACCTCCAAATAATATAAGGGAAATATTGTAACTTCCAACCTGCTAGATATTCAACATGCCAAGTTCTTGTACTCCAAAATCAAAGAATTAATTCTAGGGACAATGGAGATTAAAAGTAGGGGGAATTTATTGAGAGAAAGATAGCTTTTGACTAAGAGAGGCAGAAATGGGTCCAGAAAGCAGATTGCCTACCGACCCTGCTTCTCTAGGGTGTTTTTTTGAGCAAAGCCACAAGATGAGACAGGTTCAAGGTGGGACAAACCATAGTCAAAGAACAAAATTAAAAGTATAATCACTTAGCTAATATTGATCCATTAGGAAATCACAAGGTGGATGTGGGGTGGGACAAAACTATTGCCAACCAATAAGATTACAACCAATAAGATTACAAGATTAAAACTATTGCCAACAATAAGATTACAATAAGATCACAACAAGAATGATTAAATGGGAAGCAAGTCATGTAGCAAGTGCATATGGAAGGAACAAGGATTTCCTGGAAGGGATGGGTCAGGGACCTTTCCTGGAAGGGATGGGGTTAGGTTTATAACTATTTAAAAATCAATCACTGCTCTCCATCTCTAGGGGAAGTATGTGAGTATATTTGGACCTCATTTTCTTGAAGCTTGGGCTACAGTGAATGTGCCTCTAGCCACAGTTGTCCTCTATACTGACTTCTTTGAGGGCCCAGCCCTGCCTGCCTGCCTCTAATATTTCTAATTAACTTAGCTGTCTACAATATTTTCAACTTTATCTTGGGTCAGTGTTACTCTACAGAAGGCGTCACCTATTGTCATCTCACCCTGTTCAACTGCAACATGTCATCAATAGCATTCATAGTTTTTAAAAGTATGATTTAAAGCTAAACTAAGGCTTTTTATTTTATACTGATTGAACAGAGAGGTTTTTACCCAAGACCAAATATTCTTATAGAAACCTAGATCCATGTAACTGTTGCTAAATGAGGAGTACTGGGAAGATTCTTTCCAAGTTCTTGCTCTACTGAATAAAGAATTGAAAAAGACACACAAAAAAGGTGGCAAGGCTGTGCACTCATTGAAGTTAAAAAAGAAATATTCTCTGCAAAGCAAGAGAAGCCTGGTTAACAGACCCATTGCATGACAAGGATAAGAGAAAGGAGCCTTGTATCTGGAATTCCTTGATTTGTTTCTCCCGCCAGCAAGTAAAGAATTGGGATGGACTGTTGTCCTACCAAAATCTCACTTGGCCTGGCAAAAGATTTAAACTTACCTCTGAAAAGATTCTCTTGGCTTTCCTCTAGATGTAAATGAAGATTTGAAGACTGGTTCTATGTACAGGGCTCAGGATTTGCAGAGTCATCCTGGATTCTGTCCACTGGACTTCCGTGACTTGGAAAGTTTCCTCCCAGTTCTTTGACCAGTTTGCCCAGCCCTAATCTCCTACCTCAGCACTGTGGAAGTCAAACATAGCGAAAGAGATGTTAGGATAAATGGAGTCTCCACAAGGACGTGTGATTAGAACTGCAGTATCTGCAAAGAGTTATTTCCTGACAATGTCTCAATGATTACCAACAAATCAATTCACCTTTTGTTTTAATTTTCATCAGTAATGCATAATCTTATAGCATGAAATACAAAAATTTGTGCTTCAGAGTATTATAACTATTTGACAACAATGTATCTCTACTAACAGAGAGCAAAGGGAAATAGAGCTATTGCTGCAGAAATGGAATTCATAGAAATAACAGTTGTAGTTTCCCTAGGGACGTACTAGCAGAAAATTGCAAGATATTATTTCAGTAAGGGACAAAGTAATTTCATGAAGTTTGGAGAAGCCAGAAAACTTTCTGATTCATTTATCAATGTGTTTGAAGTTCCAGTTCCAAGCCAGGTAAAACAATGATAAGGATTTGCAAAGTTAATTAATCTGAAGCCAGGGATTTTAATACATAAAAGATCAAAAGAACACACTAGAGCACTTTTAATTCTGGCCAAATTCTGTAAGTAAAAGTTGATTACAATGAAAGAAATAAACCACCACCAACAACAACAAAAAGACAGAGCTATTAAAGTGATGCTGTTTTATTCATTTCATTTGCATTCTTTGATATCAAGTTGAATCATGAAATGATCACAAAATGTAAATTGCAGCAAGTAGTAACCAAAACATAGATGCAAAGTTTCCATTTTTTATTAGTTGTGAAAAGAATAAAAAAATTTTTTAAAAATGTGCTTCATACCAGAAGGGTTGAATACTTGTTTTACTAAAATGGAATGAGAAGTTAGAGGAATTTTCAACTGGAAAAAAGAATTCTTGTATGAGCAGACTCAGAAAACTTTTATGCCTGTTTTTTGTCTGTTCCTAAATTGAGTAGAGGAAAAGCACATTTCTTAAAAGTTCAGTCAACTATGTAGGCAAAATATTTATTCTGAAGCACTATTTGCATGCTTTTTGTTTATTTTCATTAAACAACAAGAGTTTTCATAATATAGAATTTGGCACTTAATCATATTATCAATAATTGAAAAAAATATAAAAGAATATATATGCAGCCTTAAAAGTACTTTTGCACTTATAAGGGTTTTTTTTTCTTGCACTTATAAGTAACAAACCATGAAGCATAAATCTAGACCCCTATAAATAACTCAAAAAAGACAGCTTCAGGGTGGTGTCTGTTATCCAAGTGGATATTGAAATTATTTCTTAACTTGAATTACGAGATAATTAGGCAGAATTTTCAAAACCTGATGGTAATTGAGTGAAATGTTTTCTCAAAACAGAGGACATATGCAGAACACAGGATTAAAAATGACTCCACACTCCTGAACACTGTACATGGAACCAATTAGAAAGCAATATTCTCAACTCTTCATTTTAATCTGGTGCTGTTCCCAAAACCAATTAGAAGATGCTATGTTCAGTCTTTCATGTATATGTGGGCCCAGCCAATCAAAGCATGTTTCTGACCCTTCATTTAGTAGGAAATCAAGTGAGTTTTGATAGAAAACCAAGTGAGATTCCTTTCCCCCTAGCCTTGTGGCACTGTGAGTCTTTTTACTGGTCTGTTCTTGCCATACAGAGTACATCTCTTATTCACCTTCAACAAATATCCACCTTTGAGGCCTTTTCTATGTGTCTTGTTCTATTCCTTGTTCAGGGCACCAACAATCTGGAAAGAAACCCAAGGGAACCCTCTCAGCCAGTAGCAGTTCTATGTTGGAATTTCAGTCTCATTACACATTAAACCAATTTGATTTGCATTGCATATTCTTATTCTTTTTTTCTATTATTCCTTTTAGCTAATGTTATTAAAAGCTTACAGGAATTCTGTTTCTCTCTTTCCTTCACATGCCACCAAAGTATTTAAATTTATATTTTCAAATCTAGCACTGTCTTATTATTTATTTTGAGTTGGAATCTCACTCAGTTTCCCAGGATAACCCCTAACTTGGAAACCTCCTGCTAGTCTTCCCAATAGCTGAGATCACAGGCATTCATCACCATGTATGACTTGCTTCCCTTTTTCTCTGTAAGTAATGCCACTGCATAGATTTAAGTCTTCATTATTTCTAATCTTGACATCTAACCAAATATTGTGCCTCTGGTTGTCTTATAGTCAGCTCAACCATCTTAACCCACAGCAATGTGTAAAAGTATAAAATCTTCCCATATTAGATTTTCGGATTCTTCAGTGTTCATTACAAAGCTAAAGTCCTAGAGGGTTACATTTATGACTTGGGCCTTTATCACTGTGACTTTAGTCATGGTATGTCTGCCTGCATTTTTTAGGGCTCCATAAACATTTCATGGCATATCTTTCTCCCTTGACTTCACTCAATGCTTTTGATGGTACGTATTTAGTGCACGTCATGTCTGGAACAATATCTGTGACAATAATAATAATAGAAACTACTTTGGTGATTATTACTCTACAGCAGGCAATGTTTTAAGTAAAATGCTTATGTAAATAAATTTAAATCTAAAAACAAAACTGCAAGAAATCCCTTTTTCACTCATAAGGGAATTGAAGCACACATGTTCTAATCAACTTGGTCAAAAAAACCCAGCTAGTAAATTCAGGGAAATGAAATATAAGTCTTCTTCTAGGTTTCACACAGTTAAACATTTTTAATTGGTTATTTTTATCTTTTATTAGAATCTCCATCTTCTAAAATGCCTTCCATTTTCAGTGAGATAAAGGAAAGTTCAGTTTCTCTCTATGCTTGTCCTTATTTATTTGCCTGTCTTCCCTGAAATGGGCGCAAACTGTTGGAAGCTCTGTTGAAGAACACATCAAATCTGTTTCATCTCTATAACAGTAGAATAAGAAATTTTAATAATATAATTGAAAAGAGGTGCTGTACCATATCATTATTATTTATGTAAAATATGTTTATTTGAAAATCTGGAACTATGTATTTTTCTCTTTCAGGTATCAAATTTAGAAGTATTATATGCTTGAAACAGATCTTTTCCAGTGTAAAAATAAGGATAAACATGTTATCTACCTCACAACAACTCAAAAATATTTAGGTAATATATGGGTTTATCACAAGATAAGAGCTAATTTAACTGACTTGCTCTTTTAATTTTATCTTTGTTCTAAATTATTTTTAGTTATAGAAATGAATTGTGAGCTTAAATCCTTTAATTATGAGAATGATCTGATATTTATTTCAGTGTTTTCAATTTACTTATGTGCTCTTAATATGTTTCTTTTCTTTTTTATTTTACTTTAGAAAATGTAAACTAATGAAATAATATTTTCAAATCAGGGATTCTGGTGACTTAGAACTTGACATATTTGTTGAGGCACATGAAAGGTACTAGAAGGTTCTGGCAATTTTTGTTTGTTTCTTAATCATGGATGGTCATAAAATCTCTGATAAGAAAAGTTCAAAGTATCTGTCAAAAATGGGTACATATCTAAAATGAAAAGGCATTGCCCTGAGAGTTCAAATTACCGATACTATTATGTTTTCAATTAAGACAATGCCAAACTTACACCACTCCAGCTGAAAACTACCATAGGTTTGTTTTCCTATATACTTCAAAAAAAAAACAACAAAAAACTTCTTTATGGAAGACTTTTGAAAACTAATTAGGTTTAGCAAATCCAAATAATCTAATCTTTACAAAGGCATGCTTGTGCATGCAAGCACATAAAAAAACACACACAGAGACAAATAGTGTAACAGTATTTACAGCCACAGAATGAAGAGATGACCTGAGCCAGCACTCCTGAATGGAATCGGGCTGCTGTCTTTTCCCATCTCCAGCTTGAACACATCAGCTAAAAGGGCTGATCATTTGCATAGTGCCAGTCAGAATGTTCTTGGAAGAAGGATTTAATTCCAGACTTCTTTCTTTGTATGGAAAGCAATTTCCAGGCAAATATCACATATTCACAGGTTTGTGAGCCTCACTACTATCCAAATTCCTCATTTCTACTTTCTTTTCTGTTTCTTTAGATCAAAGAACCCATGATTGCTAAAGCCATCACAGTTGGATATACATTTTGCTTGTCTGTTTTCTCAGGTGAGAGAATTGCTACCTGCTGCCTCACTGTTTGTCTTCTTCTCTTTAATTCATTTCACTGCAGACTTTTGTGGAGCTCCATTAGGCAGTCTTTGAACCTTAGGTTATGGCATTAAACTTTATCACATTATAGTCTCTCTCAGACACACAAACACACACCAAACACAGTGGCAATGAATGCAACTATTATTTAATTTTTATTTCATATTATTTCATAATATGATAGTTTCAATACAGCAAAAATTCATAAAATTGTGTTTGGGTTTTATTTATTTTTCAATGGCTAAGGTATTACTGTCATGTACTTTTACATTTACTTACTCAGTATCTATATCTCTTTACCATATTCCCACTGGGGGAAATACACAATGAGAACTTCTAATGAAACAATCAAATCATTTTACATTTTACGGGCATACAATTTCCCAGAAAAAATTGATGATGTGTACAAACATTAACTCAGTAGCATAACCAAATGTAACAGCAAAAGTAAAAATTGTCATAGTAAAGAGTAAGAAAATTGTGTTTTTTCATGTAAAAGTTTTTTTGATATCAAAAGTTCACAATTTTATCATCTTTACAAATGATTTCAAATATTTGATCTTATGTATGATTTTATGTATAACTTATTTCTGTTGGTAAAAATATTAGAAAAACAAATAAGTGAATAAAAACATGATTGGAAAAAATATAGACTACATATTATCACCATACTCAAGGACAAATTTTCCCAAGTTTTCCCAAAAGGAAAGACCTCTTTCTCTTCTGAATAAAATCACTGGACTGATTTTAAATCAGATTACTAAGTACTCAGATGGATAAATAAATCACAGTCATAAAACAAAGCAGGTATAATAAAAACTTGGATGCTCAGAAAAAATAACCTGCATATATGTAAAATTAGTAATCTACCTTTTGGGAAACTATATATTTTCATAGAAAGCTAATTTTTTGAAGGCACAAATTATATTAAATATACATACTTTTCAAATGTAGAGGAGCATTGTAGTGTATCACTTAAAAGGAAGGCAATTACTTTTCCTTATAATAATTCTATATGAACACTATACCAAAGAGCTTGAATATAAAATAAGCAGTTTTACTATGAAACAACAATTAAATCAAAAGGATTTCAATATTGTGTGGGAGATTTTATCTATTATTTTCACACTTCACATTCTATTTCAGAAATGTAATATTTTTCCTAAATGTATATTGTGTGTCCATTGCTGTGTGAGTTTTTCTATTTCATTGTTTAATGTAAATTTCCTTGGTAACCACATCCTTTCTCTCACACTGATTTTCTTTCACAGATCCTTATTAAGTATATAATATTCACCAGTAACTGTAAACTCTGAAAACAGGTAGAGCAGTTTTTTTAATATTTTTACTTGAGGATGGGAATGCTCATGTCTTTTTGTTAAAATGCAGGCAAATTTTATGAAAAGCAGATAAATTTAAAGTATAGAGTTCACTGAAATGAAAAAGCTATATATATTGTAAAAAAGCCATAAACTAAATATGTATAAAATGTTTTAATATTCAAATGTAAAAAGTATTCAATTTTCTTCCTTTGGAGACATGTGAAATATGTTTATAAGCTCCAGATAAAATAGGTTCCATTATCTCAAGTTCTAGTTCCAGGTATATTAGTTATTTTTTTCTCACTGCTGAAACAAAATGCCCAGCACCAAGAGATAAAGGGGAAAGAGTTTATTTAGCTCAAAGTTTGTAGAGGTTTCAGTCCAGAATTGGCTGGCTCCAAGGCAGGAATGGCAAGCAGGCATCACAGAAGAGAAACAACATGGTGTGCACAGGTAGCAAAGGCAACAAGGGGCCTTAATAGTGTCTTTCTGCTCCTTTTATCTTATTCAGATTACGAGGAGTAGGGCAATGCCAAACCAATCACTCATGTGTAGTGGTTTATTAAAAACACACCCTTAATCCTAGTGCCCTTGGGCCTAACCCCACCATAAATCAATCACACTCTAGATTGAACCACCTCTGGAAAAGCATGAGGCTTTGGGGGAACATCTAAACACAAGCCATAAGACCAGGCTAATAAAGTTATTCACCACTGCCAGTAATATTTTCTTTCTTCTAATGCAAAAACTTCTACTCAGATATTTAGATAGGTTAAATGGACTTGATAATTTTAGAGGTAATTTACCTAACCTATACATTTACATTATTATTTCAGATGTAATCTATTTGTTAAATTGCGTTTTTATTAAATAAAAGTAGTCAAAGTAATAGTCTCTCTGCAGGAAAAACTACTCATTCATTTTTTAAAGCAGTCCCAAGAAATAAGTTAGAAAACAAAACAAACTTTAATACCATTTTGTTAAAGCTTCCATTATAACTATAATTTTCTTTTTACAAATAAATGTCAATTCAATTTCAATGGTTAGATTTTAGATAATCTTTATAGTATTAATCAACTGGGAAAACAGACTTTCTAGCAAAAATTTATGTTTTTATTGTGGAAAATTAGAGTTGGCAAATCGTATCTTATAGGCTCTTCTTTTGAATTTTTCATATATCACCAAAGTATCTTCTTTCACTGACTTACTCTTCCATTTTGGGAAAAATATTGTAATTTCTGAAATTGTCACAATCAGACTAGCAATCACTGTGATGACATAAATCCTTGTCCTGTAGCTAAAAAGCCTTGTCAAAGAGAAGGAAAAATATCTAGAAGGAACATATACAACCAGTAGTAATACATTTACTAGCACTGAATGTATTTTCAATAGGCTTGTAAAGTTGCCAGAATTAGCTAACCTAAAATTCCAAAAATTAAGTTCTGCAATTTTTGTACTGAAGTTAACAAAAGAAATTCAACCAATTATTAAATAATATATTTTTAAATCATGAACTTTCATAAGTAAAGGGCAAAGATTTTTTTCTTTCTCTTCTATATCTGAATATTTATATTAATAAAATTATTTTCATGGGATTTAAATTCTTAGCAGAAAAAGTGAAAAGAATGGAAAAAATATCTTTTACATTAAATCTCCTAGTTTTATATTTACCAATGATCTTAATAAATCAACTCACATTGTCAAATATACTCATTATTTATAAGACATGAGAATAAATATTTTAAATGATGATTTCTTTCCATGTTTCCTTTCTCAAAAACATGCTTAGTTTTCTGTAAAACACATCTTTTTAAAAACATGGGCTGTGTTTGTTGCTGTCAGAGCTCACATTCTCATTGTTAATATTTGCTACTGAGAAGGCTTTTAGCTATAATAGACATTTTCATTACTATAAAGTAATAATTTGTGGGTAATTAAATGTTTTCTAATTCCTCTACAAGTAGTTTTATCATTGTATTAAAATAATTTTTACAGCATTTTTTCAGCTGAATATATTCTATATATAAACTTTCTGAGAGTTTTTTTAAGTAGACTATCGAACATTAAGAGAAAATGTAGTCTTAGTTCATTTAATCACTACTGTATCTTCCTTCAATATATAAAATAAAGTCACTTGAACTGACAGCTTTTGTTATACCTCTATAAAGTTGTTGTTCTACAATGGCCATCTCTATTGTTATTGTGCACAGAAAGCCTCTAAATAATGTTACTCAGCCCTGCCTCCGAGGCTGTTTATGGTAGATATATGGTAGATATAAATGTATTTGTTGTACCTGGATACATGCTGTGTTTGTCCCTTTTTGGGTTGTCAGTTACTAATTGCTGTTTTAAGAGTGTTTCAAACATTATAGCATATACACAGACATATACAGGCCAAACATTGTCTTATGCTGTTAAGATGTTGAAGAAAATAAGATTAACAGACACTGAGATTGAGCAGGTAGCAGGAATGTAAGACTGGGAAAGATTGTCCAAGTAAAATGTACACTTAGAACACAGATCAACCAAACAGTATCTTTTTTGTTCATTAAATATAGTGTATATACTATGGATATGTAAAATGAGCACAGGTTTATATGGATAAGTAGGTTTTTTGACCCTGAAATCAAAGAAATTTCAATGTGATAAACAAATCACTGTTGAAAACATAAAGCTGAATCCCTCTGATATTGACTTGCTAACATTCCTGTTAAGTAAAATAGTTTAGATAAATTCCTCTTACATAGGAATGTCTGTCATAAGAAGAAATATTTCTAGCTGTCCTCCCTAGTTAGATGAAGGGAAAACCAGAAAATAAAATCATCTTTCTTTCATAAAAGTAGGTTATCCTCAGAGACCTTTTCTCATTAAACACTTTAAGAAAATACAAGTGGAGTCAAGAATCTAGGCATTATGATTGTGAGATGAAAGACTACTAAAAATTGAGGAGGAAAATAGAGCTGGGGCAAAACCAGTTCAACAACTGGGTGCAATCTGTCAAAATCATGAAGACCTGGCCACCAGCATATCAGAAGATAGAAAAGGCCTGCAATATAATATAACATCTCAAGTGGACTTATATTTACCCAGTTTGGGTGTTGTTTTGAATTCTCCTGAGGGCTATTGGTAACAATCAGAGCCAAGATTCAGAAGCCTCTAGGTAAAGTTTCTCAGAGTTCATTTGAGGGACTGGTTGGCTCTTTTAACCTTTCTTTAGGATTGAGGGCTTCATGGGGAATGGAGAGTGTATTTTATTTCTAAGTTATCTGACACCATTGGAGACCCTTCCCCAGTTTTACTAGTAAACCTCTTCCTATTAAGAGAGTAGGACATGAGGCAATTAAAAGCTTAACATGGAACATTTGACCTTTGAATTGACACGTCAAAGCCAGAATACAGAAGCTCTGGCTAGGGCTCTCAAAACCCCAGTTATGGCTATAGGTCTAGAGGAAGGTTTTCCACAGAAGGGATTTATTACAAGGTTAAGCCACTTTTGTATCTACAAGGAATTGAATTTGCTTATCCATAACATCCAGGGACATCTGGAGTTCCTTGGAGGAGATAGTGATCTCTGTGGACAGAGGCATTACAATTTATCCTGGGACCCTTCAGTCTCTTTATCAGAGCTAGAGGTGAGAGTTTTAGCTGGCCTAGCCCCTCTTTGGGAGTGGGTACAATCAATCATCCAGTGGGTACAATCAATCTTCCCATGAATTAGGAATATCAGCTGCCTGACATATAGAGCAGGGGCCACATGAGTGGTAGCCTATTATAAAGATGTCTAGTTTCCTTGCATTTGAAAAAGGAACTCTTTTTTGCCCTGCATTTTCCCTTAGAACACATCAGTGTGCTTAAAGCAGTGCCAACTGCCACAGTCATAATTTTGGGGTGCTTTTTTTCTCAGTTCCTCTGGTTTTTGTTTTCCTCCAGATCCAACTTGTTGAGCAGAGAAAAGGCTCTGTCCAGCAATTGGATCTTCAAGTGAGTCTAAAGACCCATCTGAACTGTTTATAATTTGCACTGAATATCTTGGGCTGATTGACTAGTATAATGTAGTCCCATTAGTACATGTCCATCCTTGGAAGATGGATGTAAGGACACACATTTATAAACTTCTACTAATTGGCTAGAAAGACAGCTAGATTTTCCTCTTTCATCTTTTCATAATTAACAGGTTTCTTAATGAATCTTTTATTCCAGTGATAAGAGCACTCATCATTTCAGACTCCATGTTTAGTACATTTCAATATTACAGTCCCGGTTTGTTTCTTGTGGATAGACAGTAACCTCCCAGGGTGAGTGCCTTCTCTTTCTGCAGCATATGGTTCATCTGTATATCTCCCAGCCTTCTCTAGGATTCTTTGTTTTTCATGTGAGATGCAGCAAATGACCAAGACAAATTGAACATCTCTCATGAGAGGTCAAAAGCAAGTATTAAAGTTTGAAACTAACATGCAAAACTATTATGATTTTCTGAAAATTGGCCTAGTCATTCTTTCCATTTGTGGGTTTCTGTCACTGAAAAAGTAACCTGGACTCAAGTAGTACCCTCCATTCCTGGGATCTCTCTTAAGAGCAGGATAAGCTGTGAGTTGAAAGAACAAGACGCTGCACTTCCTACATGGAACCAATAAGAAAGTGCTATTTTCAAATCTTCATTTACATCTGGTGTGAACCAAAGGAGTCTTTTCATAGGTAAATTTAAATCTGGTGGCAAGCTGTATCAGTTGGTGGTCACTAGAGAAACATTTAATGTAAAATATATAAATGTATAAAGATTTAAAAGGTAGGTGTATCATGGCTTCCTGCAGTGTCAGGTGTGGAAGTGTGCAGAAGGGCCATCTATACCCTGGACATCCGAATGATCCAGGTGAGTCAAAGGCCTGGAGCTCACTGAAGAGTCCTGTGTGGATCTGTATCAAGAAGCTGAAGGTGTGTGGAGATAGATGTCCAGGCAAAGACTAGAGCTCCTCCAAAGAGAAAGAATAGAGATTTCTTTCTTCTTTCCTTTTTTTTTTTTTTTTTTTTTTTTTTAGTACTGAGGATAGAACTCTGGTCCTTGCACTTGCGAGGCAGGCGGCAGAACCACTGAGCTAAATCCCTGGCCCCTTTTTTCCCTTTTTATTCCATCCAGGCTACAAGTCTGTTTTGTCACACACACCCAGGGTGGGTCTTTCCTCTTCAGTAAGTCCATCATTTGGTCACACTCAGAACTATGCTATATCAATCAGCTGGACATTTCTTACCAGTTGACACAACAGTTATCTATCACATAGGCCAATGAGTTTTACAGGATAACCATCCCAATGCCTTATTTGCATGAAGGAAAAGCCAATCCAGGAATTCCAGGTAAAAAGACCTCCTCCCATTACCTATAGGCCATTGTGAGTCTTTTTACAGTCTCACTTTCACTTTTCAGAATATACTTCTTTTCCATCTTCAGTAAATCTACATACCCATTACTGTTTATAGGTACTGTGTAATTCTTTGTTCTGGAAACCAAGCACCTAGAAAGACTATCTCCAGGACCCATCAATTTGTAACAAAATGACTTGACCAATTCTTGATTAATTTATATCCTTATTATACTTATTTTTCCCTCAAATAATCAAGTTGTTATATATATATATATATATATATATATATATATATATACACACACACACACACACACACACATAATGTGAGAGAGACTGGCAAAAAATGTACATTTCAGAACAAAAAAATAGTTTGATGTTTTTTCAACAGATTGTGTTACCCTTATGTGGGGGACTCTAGAAGATGTCATATATCACAGAAAACTCATTGATATATGGGGAATAGATGTAACTCCCAACACGCTACATGTCAGATACTCCAAGTTCTTATTCCCTGAAGTTGAAGAATGAATTCTAAGGAACAATGGAGGTTAAGTGTCAGAAAATTTATTGGGGAATGGGAATGGGGGAGTAAGAATGGGGAATAAGAATAGCTCCTGAGAGACAAGAGGGGTCCCAAATCAGTTACCAACCAGCCGACTTCTCAAAGATATTTTTATAGAGCAAAGTCACAAGAGTAGGGTACAACATGGGTAAAAATGATAATCAACAAATATGAATACAAGTATAGTTGCTTAGATAATATTTACCCAATAGTACAAGGGTATATGGATGAAATCATTAACCTTGGTCGATAAACTGTAGTTTTAGTCTTAAATCTTCTTAGTTTTAGTAGTCTTAGTCTTAGTGAGAGTAAGAGGATGACACATCCCCAGTAAGATAATGGTTTATCTATTCAGGAAAGCCCAAAAGGGTGGTAACAATAATCTCAAACTTCTGTTCATCCCTGAAGGAAGCAGGCAAATCTGGTCATTGTGACTTTCATTTTTTTCAAATGAGCCTTTAGACACAGCTTTCCTGTGTTCTCATCCACTACATTGACTTCAAGGGCTCAGCCCCATCTAACTAATTACAATATTTTTACCTAATTTAGCTTTCTATATCACCATTACACTGCTGAGCCTTAGAGAAGAAATTGAAAATGCATGTGCAGCAATCTCAGTGTTAAGTTACCCAAGCACCAGTTCACCATACTAATAAATGTCTGGAAGCTAATGGCCACAATTCTGAGAACCTCTTGTAATTGTAGGGGCCAAAGGTAAATTTTATTAATCTCATGATGTATCAATAAATTTGGTATTAAAGTATTTATATGAGTTTTTCTTTTCATGCAGTGTATGTACATTTTGCGATATAGATGTGTGTGTGCAACTTAAAAATAATTTTACAGAGCATTTGTATAAAAACAATTATTTAGCAATTTTGCAATCCCCTTTTCTTCCTCCTTTCTCCCCTCTTCTCTTTCTCTCTCTCTCTGTCTCTCTCCATCTCTCCTTTATCCACCTCTATTATTAAATTTACTTTTGCTTTAAATTCTTCTAGTAACATCAGCTAAGGTATTCTTCCCTTTTGGACAGGTCAGTTGAGTTTAAAGCAAACATAGTTTCAAGACAGAATTGATTTAAATGTTATGGCAAATAAACTCAGTTTCTGAAGAGCTAAAATTGATGTTGCTCACTAAATATATAATGGAAAAGGAAAACATTAGATGAAGATTAAAGTTCTTAATGTCTTTGTTGGAGAATACAATTTGCTGAAAAGTTTCTATTTGAGAAATATTTGGAATATTATGTTGAACCAGAATGGCCTCAACTTTATGGATACTCAACTCAGTAGTTATTTTTCTGCATTAAGTTTATTGGTACATTTTAGGGATACAATACAGTTACATTCATCACTGAGATCTTGTATCTTTACATGATGTATCTTGGTTCTTATTTTTTTCCCATTACCCTGCCCTCCCTTCACCCCCTCCACCCTTCCCTATTTACAAAGACTTTGTTTTCATTTTTTCACTTTTCTCATATTTTTTCTTTTACCTTCTTTCCTTTCCCCTACCTCTCTCACTTCTCCTATTCCTTTAGACCTATTCTTCCTATTACACAATATCAATTATACATTTTGATCCTTATTTACACTTTTAGTTTTTCACACCAGAGAAACTATTCAGTATTTACATATGTGTGGACTATTTATTTCACTTAAGTGTATGGCCTCAGTGTGCATCCACTTAGCTATAAATGTCTCTAGTTTCTCATTCTTTATGGCTGAGTAGTACTCCATTTTATATAAAAAAAACCACATCTTCTTTATACAATCTCCAGTTGATGGGCAATTGAGCTGTTTCCAATTTTAGCTCTTACAAACTGTGCCACTGTAAACATGGGTGAGAATATAACACTGTGGTATGATTCTTTTAATTCTTTTGGGAAGATACCCAGTAGAGGAATAGCTGGGTCAAATAGGACTTCTAACCCTAGTTATTTGAGGTATCTCCATATTGATTTCCACAGTGGTTGTACCAGTCTGCCCTCCCATCAACAATGTAGTAGCTATTAATCACAAAAGGAGTAAAAGAGAAAATATGAATACATTCAACTTTTAAAATCCCACAGTTATCAAAAAACAGGTAAACTCTAAAAGTATATTAGCTTCAAGCTACAAACTAAGTACTTATTTTTAAATGAGAAGATATATTAACTTTATACTGGAAAACTTTTTAGTAAATTTTAGGCTATAATTGCATAAGATTTTTGGATTCAAGTTTCTTTTTCCACAGTTATGTTTATATTCTCACTCTCAATTAGGGTTTTTTATAAAAATAAAAAGATCATATGAGTTCAGTTATATTATGACATTTATTATAACAATCAAAATGTATACATTTATAACTATGCCTAAACTAAAATGTGGAAGATGAGGCATACTGTCTAGGTTTGGTATATTCTTCTAATTGGCCTTATATAATGCTAGTGCTTAGATTTTTAGTATTACTGAAATGCAAAAAAATCAGATAATGAGGACCTGATTGTGTTTCTGCACATAATTGCAGGTGACCACTAAGCTGACCATAAATTTAAAAAGGTGGTTTAATTTATTATCCCTTATAGAACTCATTAACCAGGTTTAGATCACTTCATTATTATTCAAGGTGTTTCTGAAAATGGTAAAATATTAAATTTTATATTAGTTGAATTAGTTCACGTACCCCAGAAGAACATTCTCATGGCATTGACAATCTTTTTTAGTATGTTTTTGTTGTTGTTGTTCTTTTTGTTCAATCATTTGTTCTTTGTATTATTGCAACAGAGATGAAAATAAGGCATTAAAAAACTGAAATCTAAGAAGAATGCTGGGTTATTCAAGATGAACACTGAGTGAGCAATCTGAAAAAATATAATGTTTAAAAATATGATCATTAATGAAATTAATTCAAGATACATTTCTTTTCCTGTCTGTAATAGTAGCAGCATAAGTTATAGTAGTCTATGATTAGCCAAATGCTTCAAGGAAAGAAAGGGACAATTTCTACCTTTCAACTGACTTTCATCACAAAATCCACGACAAATTTCAAATTCAATAAAGTACCTAGAAAATACCATGCTAGAGTTTGGATACAGTACATTTCCATGGGTACAGAGGTATGGAATGACTGAACAACAATGCACTGAGGAATAACATTCTAGAAGAGTCTTGTGTTTATTGTTTAAAATAGACTACACTCCCCATCCATGGTAGTTTTATGGAACAAAATGTGGGTATTTTCTGGAGAGGAAAAAAGTACATATATATTTTTATGTTGATTTTTTAAACCTATAATAGTGCTGTAATCATCTTCAACTAAAAAGTACATGTAACATTACCTTGTTTCCTCAAAACAGCATGAAATATGTGAGCATACTCTGCCTGATTTAAACTTCCCTACATATTATTTGCACTGGGACTTGTTATCCTTTCTAAATACCACTAAACTACAAATAGCATTAAAACTAAATGGGTGGGGGGCAGAGAGAGAGAAAGGGAGAGATTCTTCCTTCCAAGGGAAACCTGGAGGGAGGTAAGTTAGAGTCCAACAGAATCTTCACTTTATTAATGAGACCCACAATGGTAGCTATGCAGTATGGCTAACCTAAAAGGTAGGAAGTTGTTTGGACCTTGCACCTGGTGCATCTTCACTCTACCTGTTTCTCCATCCCCTCCCCTTCATACCTCACCCTTGGTTCCCTCAACCCCTTATCATCTGCAAGAAAACCATACCCTTGGCTCCTGTCTTTCCTTTATTTTTCTCTTAGTTTGTACTTTGCCTTATTCAGATGAGAAGCAGGGAGGGAAGGGAAGGGGAGAAGGTTAAAAAACAAATAAACTATATTACATACCGTTCAAGATGATTGCAAAATACATATATTGTGAACATATACTAATAAAATAAAAAAGGTGAGAGAAAACAATAATGTGCTCTTTTATCAGGAATAATTACTGAAAACTGGGAATTTTTACTCCTTTCTTGACAAAAGACTTTTGTTCTCCATAGGCTGAAATCAGAAAGAAACAGCACTCTGACTAAATAATAAAAATGTTTCTAAATGTTCCTCCTGTCCTCCACAACTCTTAAAAGAAAAATTCACAAAGGTATGATACTGGATGTCTCTAAAATTGAGGAAGGAAGAGAGACTTTTTTTTACAATCGTTGTTTTCAATTTGGTAACTTAAATGTATGTATTTCTTTAAACACAAATATATCTAAATTATATAAAATATTAAATTCACAAAATCATACACCTATTAATCTAGTAATTTACCTTTTATATAAATATGTGTCATTGCTTTTAATAACAAGGTAAAGCAAAATGCATCAGAGTATATAGAGTCTACTCTTGTTAGGGTAAAATTAGGGAGACAAAAGAAAAAAATATGTATGATAAACATGTGTATTTATTAAAAAGTATAAAGACATTTATAATAGACTTTCCTTTACAGGTTTAATTCCATCTGGCCGAGAGTTTGAATTGTATGTTTCTTTAATCTTTTGAACTACCAGTCATATGAATGAAATACTATTTAAAACTAAAATGGAAAATTTAGAATGTTTTTAAATAACCAAAATACATGAGTTGGATAGGAATTAGATAATAATAAAAATAAAAAACTCAATCTATTTACCAATAATTTGTCATGTTTAGAAAATTGATTCAACTATTCCAAACTGTCAAGCCCAGGGGAGGGGTGTTACAAGCCTCCTGGTGGGAAAAAAACATTTTGGAGCTCCACCCTTGGGAAAATCCATAGTTGAATTCTCACCTTCAGGATAAGCCTTTATGTGGCCCACAAAAAGAACCAATGTAGAGTTCTTGCCTGTGTGAAGGACCATTGCACAGCTCCTGCCATTGCAGAGTTCCAAGAAGTCAGAATACGACTGTACCACCCTTGGTTCCAGGAAATCTGCACTGTTGCCTGTGGCCACGTTATCTCTGGCCCCTCCCTCAGACTCCTTAAGGGAGTGATGTCTCAGACTAAAACCCAGAAGTTACATCTATGCCTGGCAATCAGCCAAGTTTATGACTCACCTGGCTACTGTCCTTAAGCAATACACAGCATTAGACTCAGAAAAACCAGAGGGACAGCTCATCCTTAAGATGTACTTCATTACTAAGTCTGCCCTGGACACAAAAAAACTACAAAAACAGGAGGCTCACCCTCAAACCAGACAGCAGAAGATAATCAATTTGGTCTTTAATGTTTTTAATAACAGGGACAAAAATGTTAGAAATCAGCCCATTTCTGAGCTGCATATCCTTGCCTCTGCAGTAGGGAAAACCCTACAGTATCAACCACCAAGTTGATCACAAAAGAATCAAAAGTGCCTCTGACTTGAGGCATCCCTCCAGAATTGTGCTTCAAATTCTGCCAGAATGGTCATTGGGGCAAGGAAAACCTGCAGTCCAGGACACAGCCTTCCAAGCTGTGTCCTTCCTGTGGAGATCCCCACTGGAAGTCAGGCATCCTGACACTGGCAGCTGCCTCTGGGTCACTATCCTAGGAGTCACCAATCAGCTCCTTCTCAGACCTTCTTGGCTTGACCACTGATGATTGATGCTGTATGGAGACATTGGAGTCCCCCTTGTCCATCTCTGATGCCAAACTGCAGGTAAATCTTGTGGTGGAGGGTAAATCCATTCCATTCGTGATCTATTCAGGCACTAGCATTTCACCCTTCCTTCTTTCCAAGTACTGGCTTTTTATCAGCCTCATCTACTATTGTGGACATTGACAGCAAAGTCTCCAGACCTTTAAAAACTTCCCCAATCTGATGTCAATTGGGCCAACACATTTTCCCACGGTCATTCCTAGTCATTCCCACCTGTTCAGTTCCTCTTTCACAGTGAGACATCTTAACCAAGTTGTCAGCTTCTCTGACCTCTGGGACACAGCCCACACTTTTAGCTACCCTACATTCCTTTTCTCTGCCCCACTTTCTTCTTCTCTGCCCCCCTTCACCTGAGTCTCCCATCATCTCCTCTCACTTCAATCTCAAAGTCAACCCCTAATGACAGTATCCCATCCCTGACATGGCTTTATGAGGCTTACAACCTAACATCTCTTGCCTACTGTGACACAGTCTCTTAATCCTCATCAACTCCTCTTACAAAACCTCATTCTCCCAGTATGAAATGCAAATGGCTCTGACAGGCTGGTGCAAGATCTCAGTGTCATTAAATTATCTTTTCCATCCCACCCTGTGGTGCCAACCCCTACACACTCTTATCTTTCATCCCTCCACCTACCACTCATTACTCTGTCTTCAATCTAAAAGATGCTTTTATCACCATCCCCCTGCACCCTCCCTCACACCCTCTGTTTTCCTTCACCTTCCCAGACCTTGACACTCATCAGTCCCAACAGCTAATCTGGACCATCTTGTCACAGTATTTCTGGGATAGCCCCCTTTGGTTAGGTCCTTACCCATGACTTGTTTTCATTTAACCCCTCCTCCTCCCATCTAATAGAGTATGTAGATAACCCCCTCCTCTGTAGCCCCTCCTATGAGGCATCTTATAAAGACATCCTTTTATTATTACAACACCTAGACTCCATGTCTATTTCTCTAAGGCCCAAAACTCTTCCCCATTGATGTCACCTATCTGGGCATCATTCTCCACAAACATACCCAAGCCCTACCCCTAGATCACAGAGACTTGATCTCCCAGATCCCAACTCTGACCACAAAACAACAGCTCTTTTTCTTTCTTGGCATAATAGGATACTTCTGCCTCTGGGTTCCTGGCTTTGCTCTCCTCATTAAACCCCTCAATAAACTTACAGAGGGAGATCCCACTGAGCACTTAGATCACAAGACCTTCCCTCGCTCATCCTTTCAATTCTTAAAAGAGGACCCCAGAAAGCCTTCTCCTTGGCCCTTCCAGACTTCACCCAACCTTTCCGCCTCTATACAGTAGAATGCAACGAATGTGCAGCAGGAGTTCTGACACAGGGTCCATCCCATGTCCAATCACATTCCTGTCCAAACAACTTGATCTCACCATCTTGGACTGGCTACTATGCCTGTAGGCAGCTGCCACAGTAGCCTTGTTACTCTTAGAAACACTCAAAATCATAAGACATGTTCCACTCACCCTTTACTCTTCCCACAAGCTTCAGGAACTATCTCTTCATCCCAACTCACACACATTCTCTCCACTCCTTGCCTTCTCCAGGTTTTCATGCTTTTTGTGGAAATCTCCATGGTTATCATTGCCTGGGGCCTTGATTTCAAACTCAGCTTCTCACATTATTATTATTATTGTTGTTGTTGTTGTTGTTGTTGTTGTTATTTTGTACTGGGGATTGAACTTGGGACCTTGCAGACAGGTGGCGGAACCACTGAGCTAAATCCCTGGCCCTTCTCACCTTATTAACATGTCACCTCTTTCTAAAAATGCTGAACTACACAACTGCATGTCCCTAATACACCTAACAACCTTCCCTTTCTGTTACATTTCCACCTTCCCTCTTCCCAACCTGAACCACACCTGTTTCAGTGACAGAAGTTCACATAAGCCCACCCCCAGCTCCCCTGCCAGAATAGGATATGGTATTGTCTTGCATCATAGAAGCTAAAACTCTGCCTCCACCCACTACTTCTCAACAGGCTGAACTACTTGCTCTAACCCATGCTTTCACACTAGATAAGGGCTTACAAGTTAACATCTATATCAACTCCAAGTATACATACCATATATTACGCAATCACACCGCCATTTCTCACTTCCTAAGGGTCTTCAATCATTAATATCCCACTCAGTAAACCCCTTCTCCAGGCTGCCTTCTTGCTGACCAGAGCCACTGTACTTCACTGCAAGAGACACTAGATACTTTCAGACCCCTTGACTGCTAGAAATGCCTTTGATGATAAAACTGCAAAGGAGGCAGCCAATCTCCCTCTCCACACCTCCAAGGATCAATATTTTGCCATCTTTGACTTTATTCGTGCCTATTATTCCTCTGAACACCAGCAATGTCAGGGTCTTCTCACCAAAGATGGATGGTTTCTGAGTCATGAAAACATCATCCTTCCTGCTTTTCAGGCCCATGCTATTCTTTCATCCTTTCATGTCGATTTTCATACAGGCTACAAATACCTAGCCCAACTTCTTGAGCCTCTTATCTGGTTCCCTTCCTGAAAAACCCACCTTAAAATTATTACTACTCAATGCTCCTTTTTCCATGCAACTACACCTTAGGGCTTCCTGAGTCTCCTTCCTTTTCCTACTCATCAACCATGAGGCTTTTTGCCAGGTCAGAATTGAAAAATTGATTTTTCCCACATACTGCAAGTACAGAAGCTGGGATATCTCCTGGTATGGGTCAATATCTTCACTGGGTGGGTGGAGTCCTTTCCCACTGGCCCAGAGAAGGCCTTGGGTGTTATTAACTGTCTCCTAACTGATATTATAGCCCTGTTTGGTCTCCCCACATCCCTTCAGTCAGACAGTGGTCCAGCTTTCATCAGGCAAATTATCGAGGAAGTGTCCAAGTCACTTGCTGTCCAGTGGAACCTCCACACTGCCTATTGCCTCAAACATCAGAAAAGGTAGAAAAGGATAACAGCCTCCTCAAGGCCTCATTAAACTCACACTCCAGTTACATAAGGACTGAGTTTCCCTGCTCCTAATCACTCTCCTTCACATCTGAGCTACCCTCACAGGATACAGCCCTTTTGAGTTTTTATAAGGCCACACTTTTCTGCTTTGACCAACCCTCAGCCCAGAGGCCAGCCTCATTGGAGACTATTTGTGAGCCTGAAAAGTGCTCTGACAAGTGAACCTTCTCTTGCCTTCTGACACCCAGCCTTATGAAAATAGAAAGGCTAATAAATTGGTCCTAGTTAAAGATTTAAACTCCTAGTCCCTGAAGCCCAAGAAGACGGGATCCTTCTTGGTCATTTACAGCACTCTGAAGGCTGGCCATCTACAAGAACCTCCTCAGTGAGTATATTGCTCTGGGGCAAAACTGTGTTCAACTCATAACTTGATTGACTCCTCCTTGTGGAAATCATGAGTAATCTTCCTTACTCCCCTCAGGCTGAACCAATTCCAGAAGACACTTATATGCCTTGCCTATCCTGCTGCTTCACCCACTTCCTTCATTCAGTCTTCCTTGATCTTTCTTGGTTTCACCCTCAGGCCCCCACATTTGAGTCATTTCTTAGAAGATCTACTTCTTTGGGGCACTCTATGTGACTTCTCAGAGGAGATTGAATTGTTTTTCTTTCTCTCACATTCCTCCTGTTCAATGATTGATAAAAAGGACCCAAAACACCCTCTGTTTCTACTATACAGGTTCCTGTAGATTTTACTTATAATTCTGTTATGGCTGCAACTCAATTATCTTTTTCCCAGAGATGGAATCATTTCTTATTCTCATGTTCACTGTCATCCTAACCAGTTCTTATCCTCCTCCTCTCTGTGCTCATTTATTTGGCTATCCCTCCTCTTCTTTTCACCATGCCTCATGAATGGACACCTGCTGCTTCTCCTGGCAGTTCCTAATTACCTTTACAGGACCCTACAGTTAACTCATTCCTTGCTGAAACAGTCAAATGCTTCCTTAGCCAAAAATTGCTGGCTTTGTATCTCCATGTCTTCAGCCACCTATATGGCCTCTCGAACCTCTCCCCAGGTCTGGGTCCTTACTAAACTGACATACCACCCCCAATATAAAACAAAAGGCCCACTCCACCTCTTAAAGAAAAGATTCTTCAGGCTCCTAGGGCAGTGAAGCTCAGCCGGTCCCAGCACCCGGAAGGAAGCTCCCC
>NW_004624761.1:9947183-9959979 GCF_000247695.1 Heterocephalus glaber
CTTTAAATGGCATTTTTTGTCTCCTGGAAATCTGTTTGCATCTGTTTTATGGATTCCATTTTTTTCTTATGTTGAGATTACATCATATTCCTCAGTTCCTCTATTTTTTTAATCTCTGTCCACTCTAGATTTATTAATCATGTCTTGTACTATGTGCACAATCTCTGTTGTGATCTGAGAAATTATTTTTGATTTCACTTTTTTCCAGGTCCTCTTTCCTTGTCAGTTCAAGGAGTCCAGGTGGTTGAGTATTAGATTATTGCATCTCGTTGCCCTTTAGGGTTACCTGGAAGTCTTCTTTTGAGACTTGTTTTCATGTCTTCTCATTTCAACAGATGCAGCCTGCTGTGCCTTTGTTGATCACCTTTTTTTGTCTTGAATTCTCAGCAAGCCACCAAGCAGCCATTACTCTGCTGCTCACCAGTACACCAATTCCTGGGTACAGAATGGTGGCCTTGTGGATCCCTGAGCTGTCTGGGCAGGCTTCTTGCTGGGGTCTGTGCACATTTGGGATGGTATCTAGGTGTACCTCTTTCTGGGGCCCCTATGTAACTATTGTCTGGGAGGGGTTTTGGCTGGGGACTGTGTACCCTAGTTACTATTGTCTGTGCAGGCCTCTGGCTAGGGTCTCCATGCACTTATCAGTGACATCAGGGCAAGCCTCTGTCTGTTGCTTGTGTGCCTGTGTAGCTCTTTTCCAGGTGGGCCCTTGGCTGTGGCCCATTGTATAGTGGGACTCTGGCTGAAGCTTGTGCACCTCTGCAGTTCTTTTCTGGATGGTCCTTTGGCTTGGGCAGGTGTGCCTGAGCCTCTGGGGTCTGGGTGGAGCCCTGGCTGGGATCTGCCTGCAGCTGTGCTGGTCTGGCCCACACATCTGCTCCCCTGGATCTGTCCACACTTACTGATGGTATGGCAAGCCTCCAATATACAATTCTCAATAAGGCCATTCTGTGAAGAACATTCAATTTAACAATGTCTTCTTTCTAGAAAAGTAGCCTATATATCCAAAGTTCAATTACCACAATGGTAAGGAGTTTAAAGTAGCTGACTGACATCTTTCCTTTTCCTAGAGGCATTTTTCTTCTAACATTGTTCAGCCCTTTTATATTTAAATGTGACATATTTTTTAAAATGTGTCAGAAAGAATGGTGCTCAAAACTAAAAAATATATATTATAATATAATATATAATAATAAAATGATATATACTATAGATATATTGTATATATGTATATACATACATACATATATATCCATTAAACTGTATTGCAGATCAGTTATTCATTTCTCTGTGTATTCTTTTTATCTTGTTGAATAAATTTATGATCATTCAGTGAATAGTGTATCATTTTTGTCAAATACATTCTAAGTAGAATTTGTTTAAAAAGAAAACTTTAAAAAAGAATGAGTCTTCAAAAAATATGCTTACCCAAAGTGTTAGTAAATTAGGCACCAAGGGCATGGTGCTTTTTTATGCTTTTGTATTTTTGCTGCATATTGTTTTACTGCAGACTGTTTTATTGTAACAGCACTCATTTTTGAAAGCACACTTACTTTTATGACTTCCATGTGATTGGAATACATTGCATAAGTAAAACTTGACTTATTAGTTGAAATAGATGTGTGCATGAGTATTCCTAAATGTCACCTTACTAGGTCTATATTTTATAGAATTATAAGAATGGATCCCTAAAGACAAATCTTATGAACTTTCATTTGAACAAATCTTTTTCAACAGACAATAGAATAGGAAGCTATACCCTGCAGACTGCAAATTCTATAATGTGGGAAAATGTGGCTAAAGATAATCAGAAAGCCAAAGTGAAAATACAAGTAGCATTAAGTGAAATATAAATGAGAAAACAGCTAGATCAAGATTTCAAAAAGTTACCAAAAGAATGCCTATGGTTTCTCTTTTATTTTACTCATTTTAAATAGGTAATAAATAGTTAATGATGCAAATAGAAAGATAGCTAGTATTTATTCTTATGTTTATAATTATTGTTTCTTTTACTAAAACAATATCAGAAAATGATCATTGTAAATCAGCATAAAATAATATTTTTAAGAAATCAAAAAGATCTAACTAAATAAATATTAAAGACATGTTTTGGGGGCTCCAATTTTTAAATAAATAAGATATGATTTATCATCCAGAAACATTTTAAGGTGTCCAGTGAAATTTTCTTTAAATATTTACAAGGTTTTGCAAATATCACTATAGACTAATTTCAGAATATTTTATGAATTTCAGAAAGAAATTTATATCTATTACAGTAACTTCTCTTTTCTTCACTTCCTCCATCTCCTGGTAAACACTAATCTGCTTTTAATTTCTGCTAAATTGCCTATTCTGTACACTCTATATAAATAAAACCATAAAAAATGGTCCAAATATTAACTTTGCACCTGACTTTTCTCACTATATGAAATGTTTTCAAGGTTCATGAAGTTTTTTTAGCATATAAAAATATTTCATTTCTTTTGGGGGTGAAAATTATTTCATTCTTTTGGCAATTGATGAATATCTGGGTTGTTTCCATTTTCTACCTATTGTGAATAATCAATAATAAAAATGTATCGTTGATTTATGTGTATCTATTTATTTGATGACAAAAGGATTATTTCTTATGGTAGAGAATTCAGTCTCTGGAAAAAATACTCAATTTTACATAACCTTAGTGTTTAATTTCTCTAAAAGTAATTTTTTGAGAAAAATTCACCACTACTGTTGCAAATGAGAATAGTTTATGATAAGCTATGAAGATCTTACCATAAAACATAACAAATTCTCCCTTTTTTTAAAAAGTTCTACCCTCCAAATAAGAAAGAAATTTAACTGTGAAATGGAGAAATTTTATGGATACATAAGTTACTTTATTGCACTGATATCCAAAGAGAGAAAAATAAATGAAGTACTGGATACAAAAAATAATATCCAAACACAAATGGCAAAATATAATATCAAAATACAAATGGCAAGAACAAACAATGATGATAGTAAGAGTTGTAAAGTAGAAATAGAAAATACTGACA
Source organism: Heterocephalus glaber (assembly GCF_000247695.1). The sequence goes on from NW_004624761.1 coordinate 9,950,219, forward strand.
AACAAATTTTGCATTTCTTATCTTTAATAATATTTTATATTTGGTGAATCGTATACTTATGAACACATATATGTGTTTGTTACTGTATTGTAATGTGATAGGTTTCTCTTTCCTGTGCCTTCTCTTTCTGTGAATCTCCACTTTATCTTTGCCTCCTGTACCCAATGGAGATTTTACTTTTCCCACTTACTTGGTTCAAAAACTTCAACTTTCTCTCTTTGAGCATCAACAGTCTTTCTTCCTTGATTTTATAATGACTTATCTCCTCTAAAAATTAACTAAGTATTGACTCAATAATTCTTTATCACCAAAATATTTTAACATCCTTTAAATTAATTGATAATGTAGTAATTGGTCTTTCTGGAGTCCTTCTACCTAGAGTGCCCTTTTCTATTTAATTAATCATTGGTTTACCAAGTTCTAGAACTCTTCACAAGATATAAAAAGTACCCAATTTTCCTCATTAATGAAAGAAAGAATGACTTAGAGACAAAAATAATTATGAAGTAAAATAGTATTTAAGTGGTTTATTTATAAGAGCCAAAACATTGGTGTAATCACTTATTATATAAATACTTGCTTATACTGAACAGAGTGTGTTCACAAATCATGACTTCATGTCATAAAAAAAATCATATCTGTTTTTCACTGTACCTCTCATGTAAACATGATTTTGTAATGTGCATGACAGCTCTTCCAAGTGGGTATAACCTGGTCTTTGATAATAAAAATATTTTTATATAATACAATGATTTGGGACAGCCTATGGTAGAACTCAAAGTAGCAAAAATGTTTTGACATTTAATATCTTAGGAAATATAATTTAGTTTTATTTAATGTAATTTAGGAAATGTAATTTAGTTTTCTATTGAACAGTGTAATAATGAAAAAAATGTGAAAATTATTTTGGACCATTCCATATTTTAAACTAAAAATTATAGGTGGAAGTCTTGTTAGGAATCATTTTTAATGCCAATCCACAGCATAAAAGATCATGATATTACAATTACAATAAGAAAAGCAAATTTAAATCATGATTAAAAATTCTTCTGTCAAGCACTCTGGATGCCAGAGGCAGAAGAATCACAGTTTTGAGTGCAGCCTGGACAACAGCAACATAGTGAGACCCTATCTCAAAATATAAAGAAAAACAAAAACCTAAAAAAGGGGTAGAGGTTGAAGATACAGCTTAGTGTGAATGTCTGCACCCTGGGTTCTATCACCAATAAAAGATGGGTTTAAAAAAAAAAAAAGACAACAAAACACATTTTGCCAAAACAGCCTTAACATACTCACAAGGAATTTCTTACAGCAACCTACTTCTACATTTGCTTTTTGCACCAATATTCTTGATGCATTCAATTTTTAATTTTTATTCCATATTCCTTCAAAATATTATGCAGAGAGTTTAACAGTGAGTTTCTTTCACTGTCTGTTTGCAAAGATTTCCTGAGAGGCGCACATGCCATCTTAATACCTAGAAATATTGAAGAATTGGAGAAAAGGGCAAGTTGCTCAGGGAGCTGGTTGAAGGGGAGACCCAAGAAAGGGAAAGAGGTAGGGAGGAAGGAAGCAAGAATCAAGCAACTAATACTTGAATAACATTGAAATATTAATACAATATCTCAGCCCAGACTCTAGCATATTTATTTCTCAAAAATAAATATGTTGCTGGCAGCTTCAGAGCTAGTTGAAGCTGCTATCTGCCTACGTTGTCCAACCCAGCCATGTCTGTGACCCAGCCCAGGTCCATTGTGACTGTTACAGGGTGGCCTGTAGCAGGGGACTTGGAGTGTATTGGGCTGAATGGAATTTTCCCTTCCCACAGTGCTGAGCAGGGGTGGTGATGAGGGGTGAGGGAGCCATGCTGCTGAATTCTGTTTGGCATTCCCCCTTAAGTAAAACGAGGTGTCTGGGGGCTGGAGCAGCCTCTGCTTGGAGTTGGTTATAAGATACACCTGGAGGAGAAGCAGTTGTCCCATTCAGTTATTTGAGCAAACAACTACTGTAAATAACTTGTTTTGTCTTTTGTCAAATAAAGTTGTTCTGTTTTTATTTTTAAAAAATTTTTTAAAAATATGTTGTGAATGAGCAAATGTATACATGCTTTATATTCTTTAAGCTTCACTGTAGTCCATTAGCCTTTTTTAAATTTTATAAAACTCTTCATTCAGTTATTCCTAGCAAATGTGTGGGAGGTACTCACCTACTTGCCTCAGAGTAATTTCTACTTTGTCAACCAGTAAAGAATGTAAAACACCCAAATGGAGAGAAGCAGAAACAAATTTACAGTATATGCATTACATAACCAAGAAGATATTGAAAGACTTTCCTGTTAAATCATTCATAATAAACCTTATTTGTTGTTGTTGTGAGTAGTATGAAAATTACTGAATGATGTCTCTATTTCTTGTATTTTAACTGGGTTTTTGGCCACTATGTCTCCTTAAAGTGAATTAAGGATGATATTACTATAACAATCACAAACATATTGAACAATAACACACATTTAGACTTTCTGTTTGTTGTAAGCAAGTCCTGTAAAGCCTGTTTATAAAAAATGTAGGGCAAAATTACCTCCAAATAGTACAATTGTCCCTTTTTTCAAGTTTATTTCAAATATGTACTAAATAGGCAGAATTATAGCAGATATTATTTAATTTAAAAATATTTATTATATGAGCCATCCAAGAAACAGTACACATATTTACAAAATTTAAAATATTAAGGGGTGATTAATTCATACATTTAAAAAAATTAACACTTTTAAAAACCAAATTATGACTTTCTTTCTTACTGATATTAGCACTTTGAATAGTCTTCCTCTGTCTTCTTTATTTTCCACACTAGTCACCTTCATAAACAAATGAACAAATACTCAAAATTATAGGTAGGATAGAAATTATCTACTGTGATGATCAACGTTGTTTGTTGTTTGACATAATAGTTGTTTATACTCACCATCTATTCTTCATAATATGCTGACCTATTGTGTTCTTTGTTTAAAATTTTTATACTTCCTATTTCCTGTGCTATTGGTTTTAGAAAGTTACAGCATGTTTAAAGTGTAAAATATTTTAAAGCTTATTTGACAAAATTATTAATCTTATTAAAATTATACAGGTTAAGCAGAAACAAATACTTCTATCACATTTTACATTCAATAATTTCATTCATTCATCATTTGTTGAAAATTTTCCATCACCTAGTCACTGTGTTAGGAATAGAGAAAGGAAAGATGTAGCAGCTTTTATTTGTAAATTCAGTGCACAATGGGAGCCAAAAAACAAGAAGATAATTGACCTTCATAGGCACCAGAAATGCACCATTTACTAAAGGAGCAGAAAGGAAAGCCACTAAGACATTATTCACTAAATAAAACAGGTTACTAAGGACACTGAATATACTCTCAAATTAAGCACAAAGGTAGAAGGACATGTAACTTACAAGAAACTTTAGTGTTCTGATTGGAGTATAAATGTAGAAAATGTTAACAAATTTAAAATATTAATTACTGAATAATTTTCAGAGAAACATGAAATAATTATTGAAGATAATGAAACCAAGCATCAAAGAGGATTTAAGAATTGAGAACATTAGAAAATATCTTGCTGAGTATAAAAGGAAAATATTCATTGTATCATGCTTGACAGATGCTAATACTGTAATCAAGAGGGTAGACTAAAGACATTTCATGGGGAATAATCAGCTAAGGTTGATGTTTCGTTGCATATAAATATTAATGGAAAAACTTTCAATAGGCCTTTCAAGTTAGGGATTTGAATGAACTTGTAGATGGTTGTATCTTTTAATAAAATAAGGAAGTGAGAAAAGGAGAAATTTTGGAGAATTATAATTCAATTTCAGATATTAAATTTAATATCTCACAAAAATATCCTGCAAGTTGAAGGATATGTAGATGAAGAACACCAGAACAAATCCAGCCTGTAGATGTAGATTTGAAGGGATCATTGTCTACCATTGCTCCTGGCTCCTGTATCTTTTATTTGGGTGAGGTAATCCACATTGAGCAAGCAGCTATGTTAAACAGAAGATGTAGCTGAGCATGTGACAGTGGAGGGGAATCTGTGGACACACTGAAGCCCATGTGTCCTGTTAAAATGTGGTACATATTTCTTGCTGTAGCTAGTTTTACAATGAATAGATGTAGATTAAACATTCCCATATAATCTAAGAAAAGTTGTAAATCAACATTTTCATGAGCAATCTCATGATTAATAAAAGGTTGTTAAAATTTAGATCTAAAATATCCCACTAAAGTTTCATGTAAAAGGTGGTGCTATCAGAAGGTGATTGGGCCATGGGGGTACTGTATTCATCAGAGTACTCATTCATTCATGAGCTGATAGCTAATTGTGCAGTTAGGAGGTAGTGCCTGGCTGGAAGAGGTGGGTCACTGGGGTTGTGACTTGGAATATGTATTCTTGTCTCTGAGTCCTACCTTCTCTCTATTCTTTCTGGCTGCCAGGTGGTAAGCACCTTTCCTCCACCAGGCACTTCCACCATGCCATTTCTGCCTTGGAGCCAGCCAATTGTACATGGATGGGACCCTATGAAACCAAAGCCAAAATAAATTTTTCTATTTACAGATGTCAAGTATTTTGTCTCATTGACAGGAAAGAAACTTACAGAAACGTGATCTCAAAAATACCAAACCAAAACTTTGTGTAAACAGAACACATGCACAGAAATAAAGAAATATATGGATCTTATCTACTTAACTCACATCTAGCATAAGAAAACAAAAGGACAGACAATAAGATCATTCATTGATCAATTGCTATGGATACTTCTAGAAATTTTACTATTATTCCTTACAAGAGCTCTTTATTATGTAACAACAATATACCAATATACAAAGAGTTAGATGAACTTTTGTGACTCTGTAAACAGCAATTTTCAGAAAAAAACTGGAGCTTTTCTGAAATGAGTACTAAATATCCAGTTGAACTGAGACAAAAATCTCTAGGTTAAAAAAGATTGGTGGGAATAGGAAAGAGTCCCTTACAATGATATTCCCTTAAAATACTGTATGTATTTACTGAGTCAAAAGCTCTGCATATACAAGAGTTAAAAAAAGTAAAATTGAGTTTAAGTTATGAATAACATATAGAATTAATTTATTTTCCTATAACACTTGGTGATCATTTCAAAGGAAAATGTAAGTTCTTGAAAAAATTACATTCATTGGGCCGGGGATGTAGCTCAGTGGTGCTGCACCTGCCTGGCAAGCACAAGGTCATGAGTTCGATTCCTGGTGCCAAAAAAATTACATTTGTCTTACATTAGTGCAATTTATTTATTTCTCATGTCAAGGACTTTGAAGAATGATATGCCAGTTAAGGTAGAGTGTCAAATTGATTGATTTCGGAATCCACCCAGGGAATGGATGGAGCACACTTCTGGCTGAATCTTAGTGGGGCATGGAAGTGTGGTCATGGGATCTCTGTCTGGTCCATTGCCCTTTTCTCTGGCACTGATCCCAACTGCCACGAACTAAGCAGCTTTACTTTGCTACACCCTTCCACCATGATGTTCCTGTCTTGGACCCAGCTCACCATGAACTGAAACCTCTAAAACTGTGAGAAAAACAAATCTCTACTTTTGACTTGAAGGTTTGGGTATTGTGTTAGAGCATTGTGAAAGCTCATTAAAACAAATGGATCACAAAGCTTTGCCATACTCACATACATATAAATTTTTGTCTAAATTAAACATATAGAAAAGAAAGTAGTTACTCTGAAGGTATCTATGTGGTAGCATAACATACTTGTTTTTCTCTGGATGTTTTGTCAATAAAATAATAATTATAGTCACAAAAATGAGTTGTTTTGCAATGCAAATTATTTTCTTTTCATATTGGAAAGATAGAAACATGCTAATGTCCAACAGACTGTGGTTTTCACAAAGATGGTGACATTTCATCTTTATAAATTGGGTTTGATTTCATTTACATTTGGGAGACCTGACCTTGGAGATCAGGTTTCACATTTCAAGAAAAGCAAATATGCTGTTCCATGTGTTTTAGATTGCTTTCTATGGTGATATAATACAAACAGCAATGATGCTAAGTAGAGGAGAAAATAATAATAATTATTCTTGAATTGTTATTTGTTTTTACTCTTCAGCTGCCATTGAATTAAACTGTGCTGCTAGACTTTGAAGATTTATAGGAGGAATTACTGGACAGAGAAGGCGGTCACCTACCTTTATACATAACATAGTATGTAAAAGTACTTATCTTTTCTGTTGTGTGGTTTCAGGAAGAACATTTTATTTGTTATTTGCTCCTCTCAAAATAATCTGGTTAAAACTAAGAACTGATGTCAATAAAGCACCACAGAGGAATGGAGTAGACTCATCTTCCACACCATGATGGACATTACAAAATAATATTTAGTTGAAAAACACACACAGAGCAAGGGACATATTTCAGTAGTAGAGCATTTGCCTATCAGTTGTGAAGTCATGAGTTTGACCCTAGCATTACAAAAAAACCAACAATGAACCAACCAATCAACCAACCAAATCAAAATGACAGCAGCAAGAAATCATATACTTTTTAGTAAAATGAATAATCTACTTTTTAAAAAGATAACTAATTTCCAAGCCTGGCACAGACTGTAAGTTATTCATGGAGACTGTTAAATTCTTAGAAGATACTTAACTTAATTATCCTTCTATGTTACAATTTTATGTGTCACTGATACTGCCTAAACAACTGCTGTATTTTCTTCAAGGTTCAAGCAAGCTTTTGACCTTTGAGGATTAAAAAAAATGTAGTGGCGATCTCTTGTAGATAGATGTGTTTTCTGTAGATGTTTGAATGACACCATTAACTTTACACCTTATGTTTTTTCTAAAAGAAAGCAGCCCCTTGCTTTTGAAACAATTTATATAAGTTTTCCTAAACATCATGTTCTCAAGAACTAAGCAAGGAGCACCTTTAAGTCCTCAGAGTTCACATGTTTACTCTACTCTCTCCCTTCTGCTAAGTCACATATAACTTTACTGAAGATGTGTGATTATACATTGTGGGGTCTCAATGAGTCGTCTCAAATACTCAGCTCAGAGTAAGCATTGTAAGGCTGATTTTCAATGCAATGCTGTTTAGCCAAAACTCAAAAATAGTTACATTTTAAGTGGAAATATATTAGGTGAATACATGCCATTTACATTTGGTTCCGATTTTATCATATTATTATATCTACGGATTACACTAGCATTAAACATACAGTAGTTACATAAGTTCAAAACTAGATGAAGCAATTTAAGTACTATTCAGTCTACAAACTTTCTCTAGTAAAATAGTGAATATTTTCTTCTTTAAAGGTCATCCAGTCTTTTGTAACTACTGAAGTTATATCTATTGTTATAGTAAAAGGAGACAGAGACAGTATGTAAACACATATCTGCCAGCCAATGAATTTTATTTACAAAAAAGGTGTGAAGTAGGTCCATTTTACAGTGTTACCAATACTTGGCTTTAGTCAAACATTATTCAGAAGTAAAATTTCAATTCTTGCTTCATTATTATTCTTATTTATGTATATTCATCTTCATTTTATTGAGAAGGTAAGTTCTAGTTTTTTTTTAGTTTATTTTGTGAAATTTTATGTTGGCATGATTTCCTCACCTCAAATATTTAGTTAAGGAAACAGAACAAATGAGTTTAGAAGTTACAAGTTTCATCTTGAAATTTAAATTTGACTATATCCACCTAAATATGAATGTTCCCATCTTCTGTACTACAATGTATAATTATGTTTAATGTTAGACTTTTCCCAAGATCTTTCTTATAACTTGGCACATTAATGAAATTAATGTCACAGTGATGTGGAAGCCTGATCCTATCATATGAAGTTAATCATAATATTTTCAACAATTACACTAGCAATATATATAGAAAGTTGTTTTAAAATGACATTAAATTGATTCTTACAATTCAGATTTTATATATATATATATTTAAATAAGCAAGAAATATCATCATGTTTTTAATCTGAGCAAAGATGACAGAAAAATAAGAGGAAAAGACATGAAATATTAGAACATCTTATTATAATGAGCCCTCAGATAATGGGGATGTCTGAAAAAATTAAGAAAATGTATTTACCTATATCTCTGTTCTCATTTCCATGAGTATTTTTGCTTGTAAATTTTTAGAACTTAGAAAGTCTTAGAAATCATAAGGATTTAGTCAGCTAATACTACATGGACTATTGTACATAAAGAAGAGAGAACAAAGAACTCATGTATTCATTAAAATAATATAGCTTCATGAGAAAAGTTGTGCTATATAAATAAAGACTATTTGTAACTTTCATTTAAGTCAAGGGCTTATGTATAAAAATTACATTTATATCTTATAGTAGTGTAGTTTTAAATCAGTATGAGTGCATAATGGGCTAAGTGAAGTAAAATTTTTTAAAAAATCAGATAATAACATGTGATCTCTATATAAGATGTTTCTTGGTACATATATTTCCAAGATTTAATACTGTATAATAGTTCACTACCGTGGATTAGACCTTGTGTGATGAGAAGATTAACCATTTGGAATAAAACCCTAAATAACAAGAGTATACATAACAGTGTGTACAGTCAATTAGTTAAGATATCCTGTTAGCACTTTGCCAGAAAAATCCATTAAAATGATTCAAAGAGCCTCCATTTATATTCATGTGAGAAAATATGGATGTTCAAAAGAAGATGGATTTGATAAATAATTACTTAGGTGATTGGCTGCAAGCTAATAACTTTGAGAATGCTTCGGTCTAATAAAATTTAAAGATAAAAATGTAAAATCTCTCAAAGAAGATTCAAGCTACACATAGTTGGTATTAGTTATTTGTTAAATTATGAAGTTGCTAGGATAACAAATATGGGTTTGTTATGAGCTAATCTATTTTTTAAATAAAAATTGTATTAATGGAAGTGCATTAATAGAAGAATAGTATATTAATAGAAGTCATACTTGATATGTATTTATCCTAATATTGCACTCTTAAATATAAATATAAGTATAAATTAGCCCAGATTAGTTAACTACCTCCAACTATAATAAATTTTTAATTAACTATAATGCCAAAAGATAATTATAATGTACACATGAATAAATTCCTCCTTTTGGGAAGGAGGAGGTTCAGACCTTTATTCTTTAAAATCTTCCTGATAGCTGGTTACAAATAAACATGTAAAAAATAAAATCACAGATGCATTTTCTTTTTTCACTTACATTTTTAAAGTTATACAAATTTAAATATCAATGAGATATTGTTACTTTTCAAGTTCATACAGATTAACATGACTAGCATTGCCCAATTTATTGAAGATGGAGGCATTTGAGTATTGTCGAGCACTACTGGTCACATAAATGTTAGGAAAACAATTATGAAAATAATTCTGGAGCTAGCATTTCATCTTTAGGAAATTAACAGAAAGGTATTCAGAGATTCATTTTTTAAATGAGTACATTTATTACAGCGCTACATCCACTTTCATTGAAGAAGCTCTTAATATCTGACAGCAGGGTTCTTGGTCCTGATGGCTACTTTAATAAAGATTCATGTAGAGTAATATTTCTTGCTGCATTATTGATAATATTTAAATAGTAGAAGAAACCTAAATGCTGCATGAAGGACATTTAGACTATATCCATGTAGAAATGCTATGGAACTAATAAAATAATGATAAATGCATGTATAGAGTCTTCCCTTATTAATGGTTTCATTTTCTGC
>NW_004624761.1:10077004-10088020 GCF_000247695.1 Heterocephalus glaber
CCTAAATGAAAAGGTCAAATTCTTAGTAAAATACTGCCAAAATACCTTAAAATAAATAGATAATACAAATAGAATTACAGAACATATAGAGACTGCATTTGTAATTAAGTAATTTTTCTCTCACACAAAAAAATTCTAAAACAAGATGACTTCTCCAGTAAATTCTGTAGAATTTTTAACAAACATTAATCCTAGTGCTTAACAAACTCCATAAAATAGTAAAGAGAGATTCAGTCTTTGATGTCACAAGGTATTTCTCCACTTCCCTGAGAAAGATGTACAAGGTGCAAATAAGAGGTTGAAAAAACACTCAATATATTAATCATTACAACTGCAAATCAAAAACCATGAAACAGATGCCAAATATTTTATTATAACAATTTTATTAATGAAAACTGGAAATCATCTGAGTACCACTGAAGTGAATATGTTATGTTACAGCATACCCATATGAAGAAATAATAAAATGTACCCTAATCATTTTTTTATTGAAAATATTTTTGTTTTCAGGTATACAATAAGATACAAACTGAAAAGTTAAGTATGATTCAGATATTACTATATTTATATTCACAAAATTATACATACATTTATATCATAAAATGAAAATACAATGTTAATGAATTGGTAATGATTTTACTTTTTATACATTCTGCCATTTTTTTCATTCATTTCTTCAATTTTTATTCAACTTTTCAGCCACTCTACTGAGCAAAGGCCTTCTTTCAGTGAACAAAATTATTTCTATATCTTCACAAGGTAAAACATGCATTATTTCTTACTCTTCATGTATGTGTAAATTTTCTATACTATATAATGAGAAGGGAATGGAATTAAAATGAAAAAAATGGAAACTAAGACTATGTAAATAGGGAGGGATGGAGGGGTTGAAGGGAGGGCAGGGGAATGGGGAAAAAATATGAAAGATTATGTAACGGTCCAAAAATATGAAAGATTATGTAAAGGTCCAAATTTCCAATGATGAATGTCATCATATTGTATACCTAAAATGTACCAATAAAATTAATTTTAAGAATAAATTAATTAATAATTTCCAAAGAAATAAAATTTTAAATGATATTTGTAAAACTAGAAGTGTTCTATTTACTGAAATATATGCTAAATACTACATTTCCCTTGAAGTTCCAAAAACATTCAAACGATATCTATTCTCTGGGATCTTTGTGGATTTGGAATGGTTTAAGGTCTATTGGTTTCTGGTAAATCTGAAGGAGTAAAGTTTGTGGATTTAAGTTTTCATCTTTTTTTATTTTGACGACCATCATAAGCAGGATGACAAAAAGGCAAAAAGAGAATTTGGAAAGGAATAAAACCTTTATGGTGTGGGGAATGAAAACTGTGACAAGTAAAGCAGTGAGGGGACTGATGGGGGCTGCTTTGAAATCTCCATCCATCCCCCAATGTATATCAGCACTTTAATTGTCATGCATACATGTGTGTGTGAAGAATTTACATGCTCTCTGTCTGGATAAATTTCTTATTCTCTGTGGGTCAACAAGTGTTGCAGTGACCCTCCCTCTATGTGCAAGGGACTGTCCCGCAGTCATCATCAAGGAGCTTATGGTTTTTGGGAGAATGCAGAAAAACAGCTATAGATACAGATATAGATATATACATAAATAAATATATAGGATGTCTCTATATGAATGATAAATAAATTAAAATATTTTGAGGCAAATAATATTTTCAGAAGAGTATCTATTCAGATAAGCCAGGTGTGGAACGAAACTGTAAATTGAAATATAGACAGTAGTAAAGAATGGGAACAGAAGTGAAATGTTACTTAAGGAATCAGCAGTACTTGTAGTTGAAAGACAGGACATATATCTAATGAATCCAGATAAATCAAAATTTTTATAAAACTTTCTAGTGATTTTTATTTCTTGAAGAACTTCAGGGCTTTATTAATGCTTTATATACTGTTTATGCACACAGTAATATTGCAATAATATTTTTTCTCAATCTCAAATTTGAGTAATATGTGAATGTCTAGTATTGACTAAAACTCTTATAATCTTATTTGAATATGTACAATTGTATGTTTAGTGCTTATAGTTTTTATGATGTAGTGTATCTAATCAAATATATGGTAAATATGAATAACACTTTACAATATTCAAATCAACAGCATCTACTTAATATTATGAAAGACATCTGAAATTATTGCTGCTGATCTGACTGGTAATAATAAATACTTCATCCTGGGCTCTTCTTTCTTTTGGAAGTGGTTCTGTTTGTGTGACTAGTTACACCTCAATTGTCCCATTTCTTTTCTTCAAATGAATTATCACTAAGCCTTTATTTATACATTAATCTGTACAGGAATTTATTTTTTCTTCACTGTGACTGAATGTATCCCACATGTATAATATTTAACTTGATGCTTTTATCATTAGCTCAGGACAATTAATTAGAATGACTTCATGCCAACATAATTAGCTACAAAAATACAAATATGGTCAATGAGTTTTTTTGTTCTGTATTGGTTGGAAGATAATTCAGATAATCCTAACTATTCCTAAATCTTTCTTCCAGTTTTAATGAAAAGTAAAATATAATATTAAAAAATTACACAGAGCTGGAAGACTATATGGCAGTGGGGCCCACTTTGAAAATATAAAGATTTACAATCACTTTTTTAATATATTGTGTTAATTTTCTCTCACTGTTCATTTGCTGCTAACTGTATTGTTTTTTGAATAGTATTTATTGTGTATACTTGAGATTCATAACATGATGTTATGGGATTTTTTTATGTATACGTATATAGACAGAAATAGATAATAAAATATTTGCTATTTCAAAGAAATATTCATCTTCTCATATAATTTTTTTTTGTTCAACAGTAACTACAATTTACTTATTTTGCAAAAATCCAAAATATTATTGTACATTAATTTGGGCAATAAAGTTGTAAAAAACATACAATAGTATATGGTAAAGAATAGAAGTTTCTAATTCACTCAATTTTCAAAAATAAAGAAAAATTTAAAAAAATTGCTTAAGTATTAATCAATATATTGGTTAAAACAAAGTGATAATGGCCTATACATGAGAAATACAAGGAGCTCATTGTTGCAAACAATGTTTCTGAAAGCAGGGCAAATAAACAGGTAGGTCCCCCTGTTTTCCTTATGTTCTTAAAACAAACTGCAGAGAATTATTTCCCTTTCTTCTAATCCTAATGAACCTGAGTTTTATCTTCCTCACATAACTCAGATTTGTGTATGGATTTGGCAATAGATCTTTCTTGACTTTGCCAAAGTTCCTTGATTAGTGACCACTACTAAGAAATGTGAATAATTATAAATATGACAAATGAAAGAATCCACCATTCTAGAAACTACTGCAGATCTCAATCAAGCTAATGAACTAGGTAGCCTGTATACCATTGTGTAATGGTAACTACTTGTCTTGTCTTGTTTAATTTATGACTTTGGTTTCATTCATTTATAAATAGTAATTAATACAAATAAGCACTTAAAAACCATATTTTGAAACTATTATCTTCTTGTGCTATCCATTTAATACAAAAACAGGGTTTTAAAAATATATTTTGTAGAGTTTCATAAATGATGGATAAATGGTAAATTTTAAATAAATGCAATAGAAAACAGTATTTATAAGGTTAAAATTTCAGTGAAATTGTCCTGATAGTTTCATTTTCAATTATTTTCACTGCAAAAATGTAAAAATCTTTTTATTTCAGCAAACTTAATAAAGAAGCCATATGATGTTGTTTTGCTTACAATGCACTTTCTCTGTTAGATTTTCAGTGGTGTTTTTCATGTGAATGGCACTAATAGGGGTTTTCAAACATTTTTGACAACTAACATTTGTCCTTCCACTCATTATCAAACTGTCACTAATACTCAAATTTGCATATAAATTCCTCTTCCCCATCATATAACATGTGAATAAAGAAAATAACTACATGCTTTTCAGATTGGGCAAAAAGTACCTCAGGCAAATAGGATGTGTTCTGTTGATAGCAAGGTAAAGAAGACATCTGCTACAAATGATAATTGTGTAAAAGCACCTCTGGGAAGGATTTAAAACTATGTTTTTTCTGGAGGGAGTGTTTCCCAGACCTGATGCTCCTATCCCAAGCACACACCTTCCAGTAAGCAGATCTTTTAAATTACCTCTTTACTGCATGCCTATCCTATTAGCACAGCCACCTCCTTGTGGTTCACACCGATGTAATGATCACTTCTGAGGCATTTATACCCCGGGCCTGACTGGCTGGTAGCCTCTTACTCTGTGGCAAGATTATTGATCGCGGATGCTTATTAAGCAAGTACGAGGCAATAATCCGTGAGTGCTGTTGGTAATTCAAGAGGCAAAACTAGTAATTATACAGGGATCAGGAGGATTATTACATATGTGGCCTTGGTAAATATGGCTAATTGCTATTGCAGTACTGTGATGACTGTTTGAATCTAAATGTATTATTATTGATTTTTTTTGTTTTTATTGCATTTTAAATTGACAGATTTTTATGCAAATAGTCCATTCTATTCACCTTCCAGATTCTGCTACTGTAACTTGATGATTTCTGGAGATGCTCAGCAGTTAAAATTTCTGCTGCTTGTTCCAAGGCAAAACATTACTGTGTACTCTTCAAATGTGCTTTCCTTTCAGTGCTTTCTAAACATAACACATGTTGTATTTGAGAATTTCAGAGAGCATGTTGCTTTTTGATTTATTGGCACTTTTGTGCTCTACATAAAGATATTAGTTAAAATTATTAGATAGCATTGAAGTTTTTTTCAGAATGAAAACAGATATCACTATGTCTTGCTGTCTTTTTCTCATATGAGTAAAATCTGTCAAAAAGACATTTGCACAAGTCAAATGTGTTAAAATCTCAGAGAAAACTGGATAATGTCAATAATCTTAAATTTAAATTTAGCAAAGTGAGCATATTCAGTAATGTATTACTTTAAATCGTCAGTGCTGCTATTTCAAGTCATTTCAAACTGAGAAACAAAGAAATTTATTTTGTGAAATACTAATGATAGTGAATGGAGGAAGAAAAGCATATGTGATTATATGTTAATTTATGGCACAATTTTAATCCACTTAAAATACATACTATGAAATGAGTTCATATTCAGAGTTAGGGACTTCATTTAAAAACAGAGATGAAAACTTCCAACTTGTCCATGAGATAAATAAAGAAACAGGTATTAGAAAGTGTAAGAAATTTGATTTAGGCTACTTATCCCATCAGAGTTAAAACTGAAAGAGTAATAATTATTACTAGTCTTACTAATGCCAACATTGATTGACTAAATGCCATGCATCCATTGCATATAATTCTAGCACTGAAGTTACTTCATAAGGTAAGTGTTTTAAAAATCTGTTTGAACATAGAAGAAGACTATATCAGTCTTTGAGCTGAAGACAGATTACTCATAAAAGGTAAATACAATGCAATTAATGTCTAGCTACAAACTTCTTGCTTTTCTCCTCAGCACTGTTAGTCTATGGCTATAATACTGTGATTCTGCTTTTAACAATTTCTGTATCCACTCATTCAAGAAATACTGAGTGATTGCTACAATGGTAACACTATTCATAGGTTCTGTGGCAATAAAGATGGGTAAGATTCCTTCCTCTTTGTGTATAACTGTGTGTGTGTTTGTGTGTGTAATATAATCAAGGAATAGAAACCCCAAAGCCCCATATAATCTCATAAATAAAGTAAAATATAATACAACTTCCAGAGAGCAGATAAAATGTGTCAAAGGAAAATACATATAGTGAGAGGAACTCATTTGGTGAATGGACTTGAAAAAACAAAAAGAGCCTTGAGTCCAGTAGATATTATATTTTAGATTCTTAAAGAGGCTGTAAGAGAAAGCATAAATTTATTAATTGGTTTTATACTCATTTATCTAGAACTACACTTTCAAATGTGGTCAACACTAACCACATGTGGTTTTAGATTTAATTTTAATTAAACAACATTAATATTCAGTTGTCCATTTACATGAGCTGTGTTTCAATTGCTAAACAAACATGTGGTACTACTGACCCTCATATAGAACAATGTGGATTACAAACAGTTCCAACATTGCATAAGTTTCAGTTAGACAAAACTAGTTTAGAATTCAGAGAAAATGTCGCATTTGAAGATGTGGATTAGGGAATAAAATAAGATGGCTACAGGTTAGATAATGATATCAATTCAAATAAGAGCAAATTAGAGAAAGGTTAGTATGTACACTGGGGAATTGAAAGTTTTTAATCATAGAAGTATAAAATCTAATAATATGCTAATTTTTAATATAATGAATAATCTTTTAAAAATTATGTTATTACTGTTTTTTGTGAAAATTTGGTACATGCATTTAATATATCTTATTTCCAAACACACCGTCCCCCACTTTTTCCTTCCTCATTCTTCTGACCCTCTTCTCTGTCTCCAAAGTCTATGTCCTAGTTAGTTATTTATCATCTTTCCTTTATTTATTTATTTATTCTTTAGATTTTTCATATAAGAGAAAACATGCAATACTTAACTATCTCAGTTTGGCTAATTTCACTGAACGTGATGATTTCTAGTTCTATTCATTTTCCTTCTCTTTATGGCTAATATTCCATTCTATTCTTTATTCATTCAGCTACTGACAGGCATCTATTCTGTTACCATAACTTAGCTATTAAGACTTGGGCTCCTATAAATACGGAAAAGCATGGATTACAATAGTATTTGGACCTTGGTTGTTTTGGAAATGTGCCCAGTAGTGCCATAACTGAGTCAAATAGTATTTATAGTGTGTTCTTTTGGGAAATTTCCATAGTGGTTGTACTAATTTTCATTCCCATCAACAATGGAGGAGGGTTCCTTTATCTGCTCATCCTCACCAGTATCCATTGTTCTAACATTTTTTTTTTTTTTTTTTTTTTTTTTTGGTACCGAGGATTGAACTCAGGTCCTTGAGCTTGCCCAGCCCCTTGTTATTCTTTATATTCTTGATGATACCATTCTGACTGGGGATGTGATGAAATATTAAGGTAGTCATGATTTGAAATTCCTTGATGGCCAGAGATGTTGAACATTTTTTCATATACTTTTTGATCTCTTGAACTTGTTTTGAGGTGTTTATTCAGTTCACTTTTCCATTTTTGTATTGGTTCACTGTTTTTCAAGGTTTAATTTTTGTATTGTAGACATAAATCCTCTATCAGAAGATTAGCTAGCAAATATTTTCTCCCATTAAATGAGTTGTATCTTCTTTCTGTTAATTTTTTTTTTTTGCCATGCAGAAAGTTTTCAATTTGACATAGACCCAGTTATTGATTTTTTTACATTTCCTATATTTTTGGAGTCTTATTCATGAAACATTTGCCTCTGCCTACAGCTTCAAGTGTTTCCACCATGTAGTCTTCATGCAGTTTCAGTGATTTTGTTTTACGATTAGTTCTTTGATCTATTTTGGTTTGTTTTTACAATAGGGTGAGAGATAGGGAATATGATTTCTGCTTGTATATCTGGTTTCCCTGACACCATTAAAGAGTATTTTTCTAGCATGTGTCTTTTTTCTCTTTGTCGAAAATAACATGGTCATAGGTTCTTGGTTTGTTTCTGTGTGTTCTGTCTATTCCAGTGGTCTACATTTCTGTCTTGGGGCCAGTAACATGTTGTTTTGGTTGTTATGGTATGGGGTTGTAGTATGGCTAGGAGTCTGCTACAGTGATGGCCCCAGTTTTGTTCTTTTTGTTTTGGGTTGCCTTCACTATTCTAGGTCTTTTCTGATTCAAAATGAAGTTCAGACTTGCCTTTTAGGTGAACTATATTGTTATTTTAATAGGGTTTGGATTTCACCTATAAATTTGTTTGTTTGTTTGTTTTTTGCTAATGTGGCCAGTATTAATTCCAATGATCTAAGAACAAAGACTATCTTTCCTTTTTTTTTTTCTTTCATACCGGGATCAAACTCAGGACCACATGTTTGCAAGGCAGGTACAGTGCCACTGAGCTAAATCCCTGGCCCTATCTTTCCATTTTCTAATGACCCCTTTGGTTTCTTTTTTCAGTTTTCTATAACCAATAGTGGACTTTCACCTGCTTCATTACGTGGATTCCCAGGACTTTTTTTTTTTTTTTGAAGGTATTGTAAATGGAATTGTTTTCCTGATTCATTTATTGATTAGCTCATTGTTTGTGTACAGGAATAAGACTGATTTTTCTGTGTTGATTTTGATTTTGAACTTTGTTAAATTTGCTTATCATATCTAAAATTTTGTAGTGTTTAAGTGATCTTTGTGAATAATCAAATCATCTGAAAATAGGAATAATTTGAATGTTTCTTTTCTTATTTCTATCCCTTTTATTTCTTTCTCTTACCTGATTATTCTGGCTAACATATTGAGAATTGTGTTGAACAGAAGTGGTGAGAGTGGACATACTTGTCTCATCCCAGATATTAAAGGGATTTCTTTCTATTCTCTTCCCCATTCAATATGATAGCTGTGGGTCTGGCATATGTGGCGCCTGTACATTTTGAGGTAAGATGTTCTACTTATCTTCAACAGGGGTTATTTTTTAATCAGGAAGGAGTGATGAATTTGGTCAAAGGTATTTTTTTTAGCATTTATTGAAATTATCTGATTTTTATCCTAGATTCTATTTATGTGTTATATTATGTTATATTATGTATATTATTATGTATATTATGTTATATTATGTATATTATGTTACATGTATATTATGTGGTATATTATGTTATATTATGTATATTATGTTATGTATATTATGTTGAGCCATCCTTGCATTCCTGGGATAAAATCAAGTTAGTCATGAAGTCTGATCTTTTTAATACATTGTTTAATTCTGTTTTGGAGGATATAATTGAGAATTTTTGCATCTTTACTGATTGAAAATTTAGTCTGTACTTTTTTGTTCAAATGCTTATCTGTTTTCAGTATCATGGTATGGCTACCTTCATTGATTGAATTTGGAAAGGCACCTTCCTTTGCTATTACATAGAACAATTTGGAGAACACTGGGGTTAGTTATTTCCTAAATGTGTTGTAGAATTCAGCAATATATTCATCTAATCCTAGACTTTAAATAGTTGGCACACTTTTAATTACTGCTTCAATCTCACTGCTTATTATCAATTTGTTAATTTTTATGTTTTCTTGGTTCAATGTAAGTTGGTCACATGTATCTAGGAATTTATCCATTTCTATTAGAGTCTCCAATTTGTTGGCATATAAATTTTAAAAATAATTTCTGAGAATCCTTTGAATTTCACCGGTGTCTATTGTAATTTCACTTGATTCTAATTTTCTTAATTTGAACATTTTCTCTCCTTCTTTTGGTAACTTTGGCTAAGTGTTTATCATGCATATTTATACTTTTGAAAAACCATTTGATATTTTTTTTCTTTCTTTAGTTTCATTTCCACTATTTTCCATTTCAATCTTTATTATTTATTTTCTTCTACTGCTTTTGAGTTTAGTTTTCCTTATTTTGTGAGGACCTTTAAATACATTCTTATGTTAATTATTTAGGATTGCTCAACTGGGTGAGTGGCCAACTGTAGCCATTTTGCTGGCTGCTTCCCCACCAAATTTTGGGCATTTCATGGAATGGTGAGGTTTCCAGGCCTTTACTGAGAGAAGAATCCAGGCTTTAGGGTGGCTTCATTTTTTCTTCTAGCTTTCCCTTTTTCTCTATTTTGCCTGTTGGATATCCCATTTAAGTTGTATCCCATTGGTGGTGTCTCTAATACCTCGGGTAGACACACTGGCTGAGTGGTATATATCTCAATGCTATCTGTGAGTGCTGCTTCCTCTTTTCCACCATGATCTGGAAATCCTGATGAGATATTTTGTAAAGGGAATGACATTTGTAACTAAGAATGCCAGTAAAAAATACCCCTTTAATTTTATTTAGTCTCCTTTACAAGAAATAAGAATTTCTTTCAGTCTTGAAATACAGGGATATATACTACATATCATATATTCATAAAATTCTATATGCAGAATAAAATGTATAATAACCTTATTTTAACTCCATTTCCAGGATAGTGGTACAATGAACCCACTCCAATTTCAAATGTGCACAAAAAATAATTTTTGTGATAATTCAAATCACAAAAGTTTAGTTCTATCACTTAACCATTCAGAGAACTACACTTTAATACAATGAGTTATATAATCAAAGCACACAATATCATATATACAGATTTAGTTTTTAAATTTTATGCACATATCAAGTTTTTCCCCTCTTCCAACTAAATGTGAAATATTGTGATAAGCAACTGCTAGAGTAAGATTCCACAACTTAGAATGGTTTGCATATAATCTTATATATCTTCTATGCTGTATCAATAAAAATACAAAAGATAAATGAATAGGAAACAATATCCCACTCGACCACAAGGTAGGTTTTAAGTCTTTCTTATTTTAATTTTTGCTACTTTAATTGGAATAGTGCGTCTACTTTTATTAATAATGAAAATATCCCAAAATAAGACTTTCTAAGTGATCCTCTTTGAAACACCACGTGGATGTGTATATGTGTGTATAACCACTAAGTTACCAAACAACCCGTGGTAGGGGAGTCAATGTTATCTAAACAGATGAAGATAGGATTTAGAAAAGGATATGATAGGTTCATAGAGAATAAGAAGTGTATGAAAGTCCTATTTGTTAATAAAATATTTGGTCATTTCATTAGTAAAATTTTTCTAATTGATAAATATATTTTATTTTGAGTTTTATTTACTTAGAACATTTATTATTTACAAATATTTAGATTTTATAACTCAATTTGTTGTTGTAAATTTTAGAAAAAACTTACAATAAGTGTAATCCTATTTACAATTAATGGAACAAATCATAATTTCCTATATATTCTTTAAACATCAAATTTAAGGCAAATTGAAACTCAACATTGAATCCAGATTTAAACTTTTATTTAGAGCAGATCTGCCAAGTTAATTATTAATAAATTTTATAATTATTCTAATT
>NW_004624761.1:10122400-10134802 GCF_000247695.1 Heterocephalus glaber
TTGATAATGTAGTAAATATAATTTATGTTAAAATCAGGACATAGACTGACCCTTGAGTATGAAACAAAACTGAGACTGAATTGTTCACTACTAGAAATCAATTTTTTGATTGTAAGACCTGTTATTTATTTATTTAGATATCACCAACATTTGGTACAGAGTTCACAGAGTGATTTGGA
Source organism: Heterocephalus glaber (assembly GCF_000247695.1). Next base: position 10,122,580 of record NW_004624761.1, read on the forward strand.
AATTTAAATGTATAAGAGAAAAACTTAGTGAACCATGTTGTAAGAGTTCAGAGAAAATGAAAGTTTCAGATTTTAAGAATGTGCTTTCATTTCCACTATTTTTCAAGTCATTGACTCACCCATCAATGTATAGATAAGTTTTAAGCATGACCATAATGACATGTTCTGCCTGAGTTATTCATGTGAAGAGAACTGAATTACACAGCAAAATCAAATAAATGTTGTATTGTTTCAAAAAAAATTGCTTTTTTTGTTTAATAATATTGTTCCCCGTCTATATTAGTTCGCAAAATTTACAAATGAAGAACAGCAACTTAATCTTGAGGTTAGATAATCTTTCTCTGGTAAAAGCAAAATAAATTATATCCAAATTTTATAATTTGCATATCATTACCAATAATCCAATATAACAATTCTTTGTGGTATTTGGTTTTATATTGCCCGCAAAAACGTAATTTCTGAATTTGAAACCATAGCAAAATTTATTTTCAGAATGAATATACTGGAGGGGCTAGGGATTTAGCTCAGTGGTTTCACCGCCTGCTGTGCAAGTTCAAAAACCCGAGTTAGATCCCTGGTACCAAAAAAAAAAAAAAAAAAAAAGAATGAATATACTGGAGGTGGATGAATAAACAGCAGGCAAAAAAATTTCACTTTCTCTACATTCCTTTATGATTCATCGTATTAATTAATGTATACTGATATATCCATGCATTATTGACTTTGAAATATTATTTCTTGCAACTTTTATTAATAGTTATGCAGTAAATATCATTGTAAAACATTTTACATATATGTTATATATAATGAGAAGTTGCTATTCATGGGATTCTGTTTTACACTGAAATGATCTGCATTCTAAAGAAAAAGCATAGTATAATGTCTTCTAACATAGATTTCAGGGCCAGATAAAGGTAATGTTATGTAGAAAAATCAGAAATTCTTTTCAATCCATCTCATAGGTGCATCAGAATAGGAAACTCATGAACCCTACTATTTGTATAACAATGCCATGAGAATTATTATATTTCCACTTTACTAAGTTGTGAGCCCTTGAGTATTTTTCATAATACCTTCCTTGACATTTGCACACATCATTAAAAGTATTTATGTGGTCATTTATTGGTACCTCAGAATGATTAGAATGTATATGAGTTTCTCTTTTTTTCCTTACACATTTTCTGCATTTTTCAGATACCTCTTGGTAAATAATGTTGGAATTTGAATTTCTTTCTGAATGGTACTAAAAGTAACATCACTTGGTGAAAGAAGTAACTCTTTGGAAAGAGATTATTTGTGAAGAAAAATTGCATATACTAAATTTATAAATTTAGTATAAAATGATGGTTGCTGAATAATCAAATTCTCATTCATTTCTTTTGAGTACATAATCCATTTCTGAATAAGATTAAATACATTAAAATTCTTGTAAACATTTTGTACTGCATATATAAAAGTAGAGTCTCTTGAGATATATTGCTTATTCATGTAATATTCTTTTATAGGATGCTGTAGCATTGATTTGTTTGAGTTTTCACTTGGTGGGGCATTTGTAGCTGGAGTGGTTAAACAGAGATTGTTGAACGCAAGTAATTCTTCTCTTTGCTAAGCAACTTTACCATTCTTCAGACCAGAGGGATAACTTGTAGGGAATTGTCTAACTTTCTCTCATTGTCAGGTGCTCCTTTTTCCGCTCCTCACACCATAACTCATACTACTGACTCTACAATCGCACTATTTCTCAACCAAATGGAACTCTCCATTTTTCATTTCTAGTTCTCTCAGCTTATTTCTATTACAAGTTTCTGGAAGTCATTTATATCAACAATGCTTACCATTTTTTTCTTCATTAGTTAAGTGGTAACCAAATTTTACAGTTTAATTTAATGTCAATTCAATGGGGAAGAATATTTATGTTCCACATCTTGGATATAATACTTTCTTATTAGAGCACAATTTTCTCCATGTATTCCCATCCTCAAAGTGTTGGTAACTAAATTTTCAATATATACTGCATAAAACCATATACTGTAAAGTACATTGATGGCAGAATTAGCAAGTAGAACTTTTCATTATTTTACTTCTTGTTCTAGTGCTGGTATTTTTCATATTTTACAAATAAAGTATTTGTTTATTGAATAAGTGAAGTAATGAGGAAAGGAATTTTTAGGGTTATGTAATTTGGGAATTTATGAAAATAAATTGCAAACCTTTGCAAAATAAAAATACGATCTAAAGAACAAAACTAATTTTACTATATAATTCATGTTGAATTCAATTTAAGGAATGGAATTATGATATAAAAAGTTTTACTTTCTTCTACTGGGGAAATAGTTAAAATTTTTAGTCATTTTCTGAAATGAAAACTAATTTTATTCATCTCAGCTCACATTTTTCTTCTGCTTTTATTTTCCAAATTTTTCTGCTTCTTCTATGTTTATCCAAATGTATTCTTGAAGTCTCTCTATGCATATGACATTCTTGTATCCAGGTACTCACAAATTGTGAACATGGTCATCAGCTTAGGCTCTGCCTTTCACTGGTTAAAGTGTACCCTTGTTTAACAATGTTTTCCAAGTAGTACTTTGGCAAAGCTGTGTTTTTTTCTTGCTCCATTATGAAAATGGTTTTCAATAGAAATGGAATAAAACTTACTGGAAGTGCTTCCTACTCAGTGAATTGATTTTCTTCTTCCTCTATGTTGTCTTTGCTGTTTTAGAATTCTCAATATGGATTGTATAGAAAATGTCTGAGGCTTCCTGAAAAGTAATATGATCAAAAGTTTGCATGATTCTAAGTTAATACATCCTCAGTGATCAGATATCTACAAACCTCCAACACAATCACACACTGGTCTTCTATTTGCCTGATGCTTCTGGCAACATTGCCTTCTCTTCATTCCTCAAAGCAAGCCAAGATTCTTCTTCTTGGCCATTAGTCATCCTATTTTATTTACCTGGAATTGTCTGCCCTTGTCTTTGAATAGATAACCACTTTTTAACTTTTACTTCGTTTTCTAAAATTGCCCCTTTCAGTGGAGTATCATCTTTGACCACTCAGACTAGAAATTTCCACTTGAATTTATCTACTTTATTTTCCCATGTATGTCTTTCACAGCATTTATTTGCATCTCTAATTACTAATTATTTTGCTTCTTTATTGACTATTTCTTTGTAGTCTGTCTGTCCCTGTGTAAAAGTTCTGTAATAGAAGGATAGTTGTATATCTCAGAGATTAGAACAGTGGTGCTTGAATTGATAAATAGTGGATGATTGATTGGACAATTAACGGAAAAGTGAGTACAACCTCACCTGTAAACATCTTCTTTCCTATCTCACTAGCATGGAGTTCCACTGGGACTTTTCCAAGATAAGAAAGACCATTCATTCATTCTATTTCAAGATTATAATAAAGATGATCAAGTACACTGGCCTGGTTTTCAGAACTATGTGACCAGTGCAAGGTCTGGGTATTTATTCCAAAGGCTATCAGATGCCTGAAATTCTCCAAGCATTGCTTCCACAATAATATTTACTTAAACTGTTTCCTCCCTACATGCCTTCAAATATAAAAGAAAGAAAAAAACCATGTAGTGGACACTCATATAATCAGAACTTTCAGTCTAAGTTTTCATCATTGTAATTCTTTTAGTTAATCTTTAACACAGAATGATTAGTCTGCAGTTTCTGTGAAGTAATTTTGTACATTCTCACTGAAAAAATCAGCTGAGGAATATATTTTGAAAATAAGAATTTCTACTCACCAACAAATTTCCTCCTAAGAAAACCCAAATCCTAAATATTAGTTTATAGAGAAATCTTCTATTCTGCTGGTGACAGGACTGGTCTTTGAGTGCTCCATTCATCACCTCCTTTGGAGCACTAGAGCCTTTTTCTTTCCACTGTGACAAAATAGATGTTGCTGGAATCTATGGAAAATTGGGTCAGTAAATCAAGAAGCACTGATTTGTTTTAAACAAAGATCAAGTTTTGACTTTTTTTTAGTACTATTTGTTCCTCAGGCCAAAATGTGTGAACCATGGTTGAGAAAAATTCTTACTTCTTTCCTCAGTTAAGTTACAATTATGCCTTCCAACCCTTTCTTAAAAAAAAAAAACTCTCCCACTTAAAACCAAAAAACATAGCATCTAATGGATTTCTTAGTAAGTCAAAAAAGGAGAACTTTACTCACTGACTGGGGTGGAAGGAGGGAGAGAGAGAGAGAGAGACAGAGACAGACAGAGAGAGAGAGAGAGATGAAAAGAAAGTAACTAAGGCAAATATCAAGGTTGAGAACTCCCACTGTCTGCAGCTGGCAAGCTGGAGATTCAGGTGTCAGTGGTAGAGTATCAGTCTCAGTTAAAATGGCCTGAGAAATGGATAGCCTGAGGGTGGAGGCTCTGTCCAAAAGCAGGATCAGCCCACTGTATCCCACTCAGACTCCAACAGATTCCTTCTTCTTAAGCTTTTTCCTTCTATTAAGGCCTTTATGGACTGCTCAGGGCCCATGCACATTGAAGAAGGCAATCTGTTTACTCTAAGTCAACATACCAGATGTTAATCTCATCTCAAAAATTTCTCACAATGTACCCAAACAATTATTATTTAAATATCAGGGCAATCAGTGCCCAGATAATTTGACACCAAAAGAATGACCACCACCAACAACAAAAACATTTTGAGAAATGAGTTTGTAGTTCAAACTGTCCTATTTCATGACATACATGACCTGTATGCTCTCTTATTTGATGTTACCAGAAAAGCGATACAGAGAACTAACACAGGTAAGGTTTTCTGAAAAACATTTCCTGATGTCACTTACTTACTTGAAATATCAGCATCGGAATGTTGAGATTATAAGAAACAAATCTAGGACAGAGTAAGTAAAGAATTTCACATTAAGAAAAGAGCTGATGCAGGAAGATTTCTTTTTCCATTAGTCAGAAAAGGGAAGATGTTGTCTCAGATTTAGCAGATTTACCAATTTTCTCTATTTGCTGCAGTCCTGATCTTCTCAGTGAATCAAGATTAGAATTAAATATTGTTAGTAGAGACTAGAAAACAGGCAAATATATATTACTCCATACATATGATGATGATGATGATGATGATGATGATGATGACTATTTTATTATATACCTGATTTAGGTACAAATTCAAATGGACTTTTTTGCTTAAACTTTTGAAATACAAGAATGTTCCTTCTTTTCTTCTTTTTTTCACTTCTTTCTTTAAGATGAATGAGAAAAGAGTTAAAGCATTAAAACAGATTTTTGAAAGATATATTTAAATAAATTTGTCAGAAAAAGCATTCTTGCATGACATCCATACCAGACTTACAAGTAAATTTTGACAATTTCACAGAAGAGTTTTAAAACAAACAATTCAGGCAGATTACTCAATTTAGGCAGTTATTTAGAAGATGGATGCATGTGTAAATATTTAGGGAAAATATCATAATAAGATATGTTACCCATTCATGTCTTTTTTAGAACAGGGGTCTACAACATTATTCAATAATAGAACTTTTATGAGTTGTTACCTGAAAAATTTAAGAAATTTCAGAAGAATGCTTTTCAGGTGTAACAACATAATATAAAAGCCCTGCAGAGGCATACATTATATTTAAATATAATGGCCAAGTAGAGGCAAAGATTTGTGATGTATATATCACAGAAGCTATTGTAGCAGAGCAAGACCCAAGTGTTCCATGAGGGGAAGTCCTGCTTTGTGGTGCAATTCTCTCCTGCTCCTCAGCGATCATGATTTCAGGATTCCCTCATGTTCACATGGAGCAAAAACTGAACACAGGGGAGTGGCAAAGCCGAAACAATCCCATCCAACAGAGAGTTACTCATACAATGTTTATGCTCTGTGTCTTCTCCTGGATCTGGACAAAACTTTGATAAATGTGGGCTAAAGCTTCAGTTCTTCCTATCATTGTTCCTTTCTTCTCTACCTCCTTTCAGATCAGCACCAGTCTGACACTGACTGCTCATATTCCCTCTCACCTTTAACATCAAACAGACAACCACATACAATTTAATATATATATATATGCACATTATACTACATCATTTGTTTTCTATATATATAGTATATATGCTATATATTGTATATATATTATATATACACTCTATATGTATCAGTATGTACTATGTAAATATAATATATATGTGTGTTATTGCGTTTTGAATTGTCTTTTCTTCTCTGCCTCCTGATTCATTACTAATTAATATCTCATTATGTTATATATCATACACTAATATAATCCATGAAAATATGTAGTTGATAAGAATTTTAAATAGTTAAGAGCTCAAATTTAAGTCAAAGATCTTCAACAATTGTAATATGTTCAGAAATGTATCTGTCAATGCTATTGTTGGTAAAACTCCAGGCATAGATATTTTCCATTAGATGTACATTATAAGTGTATTACTGTACACAGTTATAATTGAGGTAAATGCTACTTTTTACCAAAGGAAAGAAAAAAATACATGTGTTTCCCCATTTAATTTTATACTTAATTATCTTCCAGGATGTTCAAGGACTCTAAAAAAGGAAACTGCCACAGAAGAACCTAGAACAATAGAAGTAATGGTCAGTCTTATGTCCTACTTTTCTTTACCTGAGTTATTAGAAACAAAATATTTTTCTACAGAAATAGTGTAAAAATATTTCTTTGATTTTTCCTTATTTTACTTCTTTATAAGAAATTATTCTCTTTGATTTATGGTAAATAGATAAATGTGCACTTAGAACCATCTGTAAGTTTTAGCATAAATGTCATTGTATATTTTGGAATTCATAAATATAATTTTCAGAAATAATAATTTATAAATTACATGTAAATGCATGGTGTAGGCTACTCTAATGTTTTCTCATCCTAATCTAAAATTTAATCCTGTTGTTTGTGCTTCAAAACATACATACATGCATACAGTACCTTGTTTGTTATCCTCTTAATCTCAACAATTATTGTCACTGCTGTTATTTTTTGATAGGAACATAAAGATTAATATTCAGTAATTTTCCTTAGAACTTTCATAACTATAGTCTTTCAGAAAGCATCAGTGAAGAGATTAAAAGCAGCTGCAATTTTCTTTGTGTAAATGGATGAATAAGATATATGATTTCCAATGTTCCATTTTTGATTAAGTACGAGCAAAAACTAGACATTTAGATAAGAAGAGAAAATTATATTGCACAAGATTTCTATTTTTCACTTTTATTTCATCTAGGAATTTAATATCTATGGTTTCATTCTCATTATTCACATTAACACATTAAATTTGAACCACATTTCTCCAACTTAGTCAAATCTATAATTTTCTTGGAGGACCATCACGACATCATTACCTAACAGATATTTGACGCTTAAAAATCAAGTAGTCTTTATCTCCATTTCAATTTAGCTGCCTATAAATTTGTACCATATATTCATTAATCAATAGCAACCTAATTAGGAGGGAAATTATCAGCTTCTAAACAGTCCTCTCTGATGACAGAGTCTGCTTTTTATCTTTATAAACTCTTCTCTCTTATTGAAACCATGTCCATTATATGGAATTTGTTCTGACCTTTTAGCAAATCTCTTTCTCCTGGCTTTACTTTTACTATTCCAATCTGCTTATGCTTTAGTGATTTCCTCTCTAGAACTTTTGACTCTGTTGCAAAGATCATTAAATTCTTTTTTAATACTGTCAGGTACTGTTAAATGGGTTCATGTTATTAGAGACAAGCATGCTGCTGTACAGGTTGTGTAAAAATGTTATCTGTGAAGATTACACCTCTAGAGGGTCTTGACTGACAAACTGAGGGCTTCTATGTATCCTTGCTATGCAAACAGGAATCAGTAATACTTTGGAGCAGGATGAAAATGTCATGAAAACAAATGCCTTCCTCAGAAGTACACTGAAAGTCCAAAACTGTTAGAATTGCTACAGTAGTTAAGGAAAACAAGCTGTTGACACCTGCTGTAATAATACAGAAATTATCATTTCTCTTATTACAATCTAGGTGACATAGAGTTCAAAATTTTTATTGTTTTATCTTTTAGAGGAGTTGTGATTAACTGCCCTTGAAATTCAATATTTTGGAATGTTGGGGCCTCAAAGCTCAGAGGAAAAACATTCTCAAAGTTACATTTATAAAGACTATGCATCTGTTGGAGAAAAGGCAAAAAGAATTGAATATTCTATTCTGTATTTAACTAGAACAGGAAGAAAATAACAGCTACAGTATACCAGCTAGGACACTAAATGGTCTGTTTTAATCTCATAGAGTTGCAGATGTTATATTTTTCAGTTTATTTTCACCTAAAATCGTAAAGAGAAAAATCTCAGCCTGTAATCTTAACAAATAATGTCACATAATGTAAAACCAAGCATCACTTCTATTTAGCAGATAATCTTTTCCATATAATAAATATTGAAGTTTACAGCTGTTTACTGATGAAAATGCTTCCCATTAACACCACAATACAGATTTCAACCCAAAGAGGAGTAAGAAAACAACTCAAGCCTTTCCTGGTGCAGGAGGCTCTTTGTTGAAGAAAATGAACTTTCTAGAATCATAGCCTAATGTGGATTTTTAGAGCTTCAGAAAAAATGTAAAGATTTTTGATATAAACTATGTTGTGCTCATCCTTCAAAGATGAAATTTAGAATATTATGTTTTGAAGATTTTTAATGATTTTTATAAAAAAAGGGTAATGAAATGACCCTTTCCAACTCAGATGGACAAAATATATGAAGCATTATATTTCCCACACAAGAGCCAATAGATAACAGGAAAAGCCATAACATATACAGTCAAATGTGGAACTGCAAAATAATTTTTTTTCTTTCAGCAACTGAACAGCTGAATGAAAATGCATCCATCTATCCATTCATCCATCCATCTTTACATTTTGCTATATACCAAAACACATTAAATTTTTTAAAAATATTAAAATATTTAGTTCATATCATATGGCATTTTTATTATATTTCTCTTGCTCTTTTCTTTCAAGTGTGTTTACAATAATTCTTAGAATCTGACATACATATTAACTCAACACTAATACGTTAAGTGCCCACATACTGTAGATTTACAAAGATTCTTTAGTTATACTACATTGCCTATGTTCTTCTTGACATTACACTACAAGTTACTTATAGAAGATATACTTGTTTGTATTTTTACCACATTTAAAACAAAAACGAAACTTTTAGGATTATAAAGTTCATCTCCATGGTGATGAATAGAAGTTATAGATAAGCTAGTTAATGACATGATGGTAGCTGTACATACTTGCCACATGTGTGACTTCCCTGTTGGATCCATATTACCTAAGTGACTACACTAGTAATTCTATTGATTGATTATAGTTTGACACGTGTTGTATGCATGCTATGATTTTGCTGTATGAAATATCACTGACAAAGGGCCTCCTCAGCCACCCACTCTGGACTCCTCTTGGAAATCCAGGAGCTGTTCTTCTCATTTCCTATAAAACTCTTCTAACCACTTCCTTTGGTTGATGACTTCATTCCTTGATGTTAGACAATGAACTGACACATCTGACATCTACCAGTTGGGAGTTATTTACCCTGTCACAGTGTTTTCCACATTAACTAATCAGGGATTGAAAGTCATCAGCAAAATAAAAAGACTATGAATAACCACCTTAATTTGAACACGGTCTAGCTAATTCTTGAAGAAAAAGTACTTTATGAAAAAAAAAAGTACTTTATGAGTTAAGAATTACAGAATAATAATTTTTTCCTATGAAGTCTTTTGTTTCAGGGACAATTAACATCTATTCCTAAATAGCTTTCTTTGAAAAACACCACCACTATGTTGAAATATATAGAATGTGGCTGTAAACATAAGGTATAAAAACTTTTGATAGTTTTGTTTCTCACTATTAGCAATAAAAGTTTTATTTTTCCTTAACAAAGTTTCCCTTAAGTACTGTACAAATACTGTTTAAATCACTAGGTGAGTAAAAAACATACATAAAAAGGTGACTACTAATCAGGGTCCCTATAATCCACAAAAGAGAAATATATTGATTATCAGAAAAAATAATACATTTAGAAAACAAAATTGACTGTGTTTGATAAAGTCTTAAATGTTTTCCAAACTATGGATGAAGTCTTTAACCTGATCAAACAGAAAACAAGACTTTATCCTCCCACAGTGTAAGGTCAGGATAGAAGAAATAACTTTTATGATTTTTTTTATTCTATTAAATTGTGTCTTGGTTTTTTCATTGCTTTTATTTCTTGTGATGCTAGACAGTTTTATTTACAGTGGAAGTTGGAAATTTCTAGATTTGAATTGATTTTTGTTTTCTAAGAAGTACAGGGACATGATTAAACGTTCAGTTCTTTCTTTGAATTCAAAGAATTAAAGTATATGTTCTATAAGAATTTTTGATTGGATTGAATTATTTTAGAGGTGTGGAACAGATCTAGGCACTATGGCACTTGAAAAGGAGCTGTTCGGAATTTAGAATAATATTGGCTGCAAAGCAACACTAAGGTTCAGTGATTAAGCTTGGAGGAAGAACTAGAATTTGAATAACTTCATTTTAGAGAAGTAAATATTGCAAAAATATGTATAATTATGTACAGGTTCATATTACTAAATATCTTATTAAGAAATAAGATTTGGAAGGAGAATTAAAGGACACTAGTACATTTACTTTCTCTTTTGGGCAGAGTATTTGTGGGCTATTTTGGTTTAATATGTTATGGAGCTATACTTCATATTTATTTAATTTACTTCTATTCATGCCCTTTTTCCCACTCAAAACCCTGTTTGTTATAAGCCCTAGTGGGATACTTGTATCTTTTTTTTAATTCTTTTATTGGTATATTTTAGGTATACAACAGAATTACATTTCTCATTGGGAACTTGTACCTTTACATAATTCATCTTGGTTCTTATTTTTTCCCCGTTCCTAGCCCTCCCTTCACCCCCTCCACCCTTCCCTATTTACAAAGACTTTGTTTCCATTTTTTCCATTTCTCATCATTTTTCCTTTCCCTTCTTTCCTTTCCCTTGCCCCTCCCACTACCCCTACCCCTTTGGACCTTTTCTTCCTATTTTGCATTATCAGTTATTCATTCTAATCATTGGTACATTTTAGGTATAATGACATTCATCATTGGATATTTGCACCTTTACATAATCTCTCTTGATTCTTATTTTATATCCTTGCCCAGCCCTCCCTTCAACCCCTCCATTCCTCCCTATTGACAAAGATTTTGTTCCTGTTTTTCCATTTTCTCAGTATAGGGGAAAGGATAGAAGGGAATGGGATTAATACTTGTATCTTTTTGTTGTATGTATCATATTCAGTCAAAGACTAGGGCTTTTGAAATATGACCTAATATTCTAATTAGAGATCTTATGTCATTATATTTCATAGTATGTGACATGTTGTAGTCTTTAAATACATCACCATTTGAAATAAAAATTATATCCACATATACTAATTATATCCACATGTACTATCTTTTCTAGCAGGACCCAAAGTGTATGTGTAAGAGAATTTGACTATTCTTTTCATTAACAATGTCTCATATCTAACAAAATATTTATTAGCTAGGAAGGCCAGGAATGAGGCTTGTGTATGTGTGAGATCTCCAAACTCAAATAAATGTTACCCTCTTTAGGATCACACTCATGCCTTTACTCTTTCTGATGCAGTGCCCCAAGATTTTTCCTCCATTTCTGCCTCATGTTTTAATCAGCTAGTTCATTCAGCACCCAGCTTCAGGGTAGTCAGCCTGAAGGCTGAAGATGGATGGAAGTATCTGAACTCTTATATAAGCATTTGTATGGCTTTCCATAATAGACTTTTTTCTCCATGCTAGAGCCCACTAACTTTCTAAGTATAACTTCTAGAAAACTGTTTTGACTTGTTACATTTACATAGAGGCTAAAGAACTTCCATGGCATCCTTCACAATTGATTCAGCTTTTTCAGTGTTGGGAATTTATCTCAGCTGAGATCCAAATTTCTTTCACCTAGAATGAATCCTACTCTGTGGGACTCTATGCATTATTTGATATAGTCATTTTCCATATCTTCAATTGATTGTTAAATTAATACAATAAGCAGACAAAAGTTCTTCAGTGATTTTGGGAAAGAAAGAGAGAGAGAGAAGAAGAAGAAGGAGAAAGAAAGAAAGAAAGAAAGAAAGAAAGAAAGAAAGAAAGAAAGAAAGA
>NW_004624761.1:10143972-10174546 GCF_000247695.1 Heterocephalus glaber
ATACATATAAATATATACTTCTATAAATTCTATTAGAGTATATTAAAATTAGTTTTCCTAAACGGAATATCTCTTGCCAGAAAACTAAATAAAATATTTTGAAGAACTTATTAATAATCAGTCCACATTTTCTGACAAGTGATTAGAATTTGAATTCAATTTTAAAAGAACTCAATTATAAAATAGTCTTATGAATACATTAGAAAAGATTGTTAAGAACATTAAAATATTTTCTAAATACTTTCAGATTCATTAGAAATCAAAGTTTTAAAAGGCAAGAATTGTTACAGAACGTTTGAACCTACTGTGACAATACATTTTTATTTATAGTATGTAAAATTTGTAAAGCACTTAGCGTATGTTTTTCCTTATTCCTTTTTTTCTACAATGTTTTTTAAATCTTATAGTTAAATTATTTTGTCCTTAGTGTACATAGATACTTTGTGTTTCTTGGATTAAATTTGCTGTTTTACCCTTTCAAATATTTGCTCAGTAAAATAGACAATAATATGCTTAATAGTAATAATATTAATGATATACTTGATATTCAGAAATTGATTCTATTTTCATTTTTATATGAATGCTATTAAAATGCTATTTGGTATCTATTGTAGCCAGAACTATGGGAAGATTATATATCCAGGTTTGAGGAATACAAGGAAAAGATACATACAATAAAAGTGTTAGCCTTAATGCTATCTGAAAATCAAAACCATAATTACAGAGAATAAACAGAAAAGTAACATAAAGCCCTGCAGAATAGCACATAAATAGGAAGAAATTAAAGTTATGGCACTACTTCACAAATCAAAGTTATTAGAAACTGGAAGCTATTGAACACATGTAAGATTGATTCTCTATTGACTATATGCACAAATCACATAATTATTTCAAAATATGTTTTAGAAATAAGAAAGGAGATCAGATGGAGGGGGGAAGGATGATAGGACAGGACAGGGTGTAAAGAGAAAAAGTGATTGATGAATGTGTGTGTGTGTGTATATATATATATATATATATATATATATATGTATCAGTCCTTTAAAATGAATGTAACCATTATGTTTTGCAAACATACACTAATAGTAGAGTAACATACAAAATCCAGTTCAGGACCAGGCTGGGAAATATTTGTCTTATTAAAAAATAGAGTAAAATAGTCACCATGTTGTATCCAAAAATGCAACATATATCTATCTATCTATCTATCTAAAGGATCTCTTTTCTTGACTACACAAAAGAGTACCTTTATCTGAATTTTCGGTGGTAAACAATTAATTGAAAGTGAATTTTCTAGTAAGCAAATATCTCTCCATTTCTGTTTAACAAAAAATAAAATTCTGACCTTAGAATATGTGTTTGGTTTTTCTCCTGCCATACTCTCTCAGATTCAAATTACATACTGAACATTTGATAACCTCTCAGAAAACTTTAGAAAACATTCCATTGTGAAAGTGCAGTTTTCTTTTGATGTGAACAAACAGCTTTGTGAGAAAAAGTACTCAATATTATGTACTTTTGATACTTGTAAGGAATGATCTGTGAGAGATTTTTATTTCATTAAATGGAAACCTTTACCTGTATTAGTTTATGTCATTTTGTTCTGTCCTCCTTTTGTGGAGTTCAGTAAGAACAAAATGGGGAGATACTTCAAGGACACTGCCAGAGTAGGAAAATAATGTTTGGAACTTTCTCTAATTCAGCAAATTAAATAATAAAATTAAAAGATTTAAAAAGTATTTGTCATGAGAATAGAAATAAAAGTGTGCTAATAAAAATTGTTTTTTAAACAAACCATTCATAGGATAATTTAAGACACATATATATCTTTATAACTTTTATACTGTTTCATTTTCATGCAATAATAAATGAACATCGAAAAACCATAAATTTCCCTTAGGGCTGAAATTTAGTGTGAAATATATTTCATTTAAATGTAGCTTTTCAACTATATTTCTGTGTTCCCTTTAATAAATTTTCACTGGTTTAATTCCAGAAAATAATCAATATTACTTTACACTTTAGTGATACTGTGTTGAACATAACATCTAGACATGCTTATTTATGCTTTTCAAATCTAATTATGATACAAACTGAAAAAAATAACTGAATAAAAAAGAACCACAAAATTTTCATTAGAATGGAACGAAAAGTATAACTGAAATAAAATTGAGATAGAATGTTGTTTGACCTTGAAAGCAGTGATGCTTTGAAAAACAATAAGTGATATTACTTAATGTTTCTGTACACCTACATGTATATTTGTGTGTGTAATAAATTCATATATGTATATTCATATGTGTATAAATAACTTAGGCTGCTTATAATTCAGTAACGAAAAAGCCAATGAAATAATATCCTACATAAAGAGGAATATATGTTTGATATTGAGAAACACTCCTCTCAAATTATTTACTGCAAGTAAAATGAAACAATGTGGTATTTGGTTTGCAGTGTCTTATTAAAAGAAGACAGTGGAAAGGCTGGAATAATCCAGCCATTGGACAACTATATATTGAGCAATCATAGTATACTATGTGATGAGTGTCACACACAAAATAAATGAATACAATGAAAGATACTTTTATCTTTAAAGAGATTGGCATCCATTATATTTAAGGGTGAAAGATATTGACTTTACTAATGAATTCTGTTATTCATCAAGGAATTAATACTCTGTCCTGCTGCCTGTTGTATTTAATCTCTATTATATAAAAGTAAAGTTTAACCAGATAACTAGCTAATAAGGGAAGTGATTAATATACACAAATGTGTTATAATCACATTAAAAATGATAAGTGATGGTGAAATACACAAGTAGATTAATGTGTTGATATGATAAACAGATATAAGGTTATTACTTGTTTCCTGAGGAAGATACATTTGGAAGTAGATCTTAAAGGATGTACATGATTTGGCTATCAGGAAAGAAAGAGAAAAGAAATTTTAGGAAAGAAATTGAGAAAGCAAACAAAAGAATTTGGGGATGCACCAAGCATATTGTAACATAGACAATGGGAAATATTAGGCGAGTTAAATTGAGTTTCAGCAGCAAGATTTGTTTATACTTGTCTAAAGAATCTGGGCATTTTTACAGCAGAAAAGTGTAAATGTCAAAATTACTTTTCAATATGTCAGTAGAATTATACACACACACATACACACACACACACACACATATATGGAAATGATTGTGTTTGTCATAATACAAGTTTAAAGACCAGCTGTGTAGGCTCTTGGGTGATAGGAATGAAAAACAGGATGAGGGATAGATTTGAGGGGTGTAATTATAGTATTCAGAAGTTGCCTTGATGGGAAAATTGAATGTAAAAGAAGAGTAAAATTAGGAATGGATCTAAACAATCAGACACATTGGTAAAAGGAAGAACTTGTGGAAGAAGGAAGTTGGAAAAGTAATGAATTATTTAATATGATCTGTATAGTATGGTTAAGTCAAAATAGATATACTAAGCAGTGAATCAAGCACGAGGAACTACAGTACTAGTGTTGCTCAAAAATGAAGTTATTGATTTTTAGGTTTTAAATTTGTCAGAAGCAAATGTGGTAGAAATAGATTTATGATCATGTTAAATAAAATCAGCCTTTATTACAAAATTGGAAAATAATATTTGGTGAGAATGTAGGACTGAAATTCAAAGAAATAGAATATTCAGGAAATAGAATCATTAAGAAGTTTCCTTTTAAGGAAAGACATATTTGAAAAGTTTCTGTAAATTTGATATAGTACAATATAGACAGTAGCTTTCCATAGAATGTTTTCTTGAATTTGACATAACCATTCCTACACAGAGACTGTATTCTATAACTATATATTTTATAAAACCATGAATGGACCAAGAAAAAGACATGTCAGGCATGTCACAATGCACATAATTTGTCCCCCCTGTTCTATGTACACGTTTAGTTTCTGTTAAGTTTATGTGTCCCTGGCAAAACAAGAGGAGGATTTGTTTGCATATGAGTGATCTCATTCTGCCAAACTGAAACCAACTAAAAATGTTGCATGGAAAGAGTAAGTTTATCAGTATTAAAAATGGGTAAGCAAAACATTCTTTTATAAAACTCTTGACTTAAGAAAAAAAAAGAAGACAAATAGTGCTCTTCATAGTCTTGGCAGTAGACCAGTAAATCAAATATATTTGTATGATCTCCATATTCATATTATCAAGAAGAGCAAGGGCGATTCAAGCAGAAATTTGCTAAGTTGCCTCTATCCGATTAACTGTGCAGTCAAACCACTCAACTAAAGAAGAGGTTATTGTTTTAAGCTTCCAAGTTCTGAAGTGATTTGTTATGTCATGAAGCCTAACTGAATCATAATAACATAAATGCCTTCTTCTGTTTCGAAAACATTTTTTCATCCCGTCAGTCTGTACCCTCATTTCTAGAAATCTACAATGTATAATTAATCCTGATTTCACATGATATCTGAATGTGCGTCACATTTTTTGATACCTAGTGTGATACACTTTCATACAGACAGGTCCTGGGTTGAACGTTAGTACCTCTAATATTTAACATAGTCAAATATTGAAGTAAATAATATTAGAAGAAAATGAATTATTTTCACTGAAGTTTTTCTTGAATATTCTAGGAAGAAATCTTAAAATTGAAGAGAAGATAAAATATCCTATGTCTTCAGTGAAAATGGTTGGATGGGTCAGAGAGTTAACAGCAATGAAAATACATCATCAGAAAGTGTCAGTAGTCAAACAAGGAGATCAGTTGACACTCAGCTGAGGGAACTCATTCCAGAGTAAAATGTATTTAGCAGCCATGTTTTCTACTGTTTGGAGGCAAAATGAAATTTAAATGTTATGTAAAATGAACTGAATTTAAGGATTAGCATGGAGAGCAGTTTAAAAATTGTGAGTTACAGTATTGCACTTTTGTTTACTTGAACCAAAGGTTAAATGCTGTATGTACCTGGGTGTATGTGTGTCTGTACAAACAATATAATCTGCTTTGTGATTTAAAAATTCTTGACTTCTATAAAGGACCACAAAATCAAATAGTGTTGTTAATAATGTTCTAGCGAGTGCACTCAATATTATTAGCCTAGTAGATCATTTAAATGCATTTCTATTATTAACATTGTTTTATAACCACTTCTTTTTTCTTCACAAAGGAGAAAAATAGGAGTAATAATAGAGGTCTACGCAACAATATACCTAAGGAAACAAGCTGCTTATTTGTTTATAATTTGCTAAGAAAACAAAGTAATGGGCCACACAAAAATACCATGTCTGATGTGAATAACATGAAACTTAATTTAATTCTATGAAATTCATTTTCAATGACATATATATATAGAGAGAGAGAGAGAACCAAGATTATAAGACTGATGAAAGCATGAGGTATTATGATTTTTAATCAATTTTATCTTTTCATCATTTTCCTCAAGATAAAACTCAAATGATGACAAATCCCTAAATTATTTGTTTATCTGTCCAATATCATATAATGCTAAATTAATAGTCAAATTATTATCTATTATCAAGTAATTGCTTCCTGCTTTGAAAAAAGTGTCATCACACTTTCTTCTTCTGAAGCTTCATTAACTGCAAACATAATCATAAGTAAATATGGCAATGTGAATAAAAGTGATGTCTGCCATTTCAATGTTTTCTTTTTGTTATATATCTGATTAAGGAAAGACATTTTTGAGATCAAATATCTGTTTTGGCTTCTGAATGATGGTAATAATTATAGCTCCTTTGGAAACCCTGTGTGAACATAAGATGAAACCACACAAGAAACATTTTATTCTTTTATATCACTGAGATTTTCAGATTAAACTTTTATTTGTCATTTGCTACAGGAAAACATACCCTATCTTGACTGATTCTCTGTTTCATATATTATGCCAGCCATTTTTCTGACTAATTACTGTTAATTCTTGGAGTCTACATCTACATAACAGTTATAAAAGAAAGTCTTCTAGGACACCTCTTTCTGGGTCAGCCACCCATCTTGCATTCTTCCAATTTATCTTCTTCATAACTGGATCTAGAGTCTCTGACAGAACTTCTATTAACACATAAACTACAATCAATAAATATTAATAGAATGTTTTGCTGAAGACAATTTAAATGAAGAAAAATATGTGAAGCATTTTCTATGCCTAAATTCTTCACGGCCTCAGTTTGTAGAATAATTAGGAAAATGGAACACACAGAGAAATGACAGAAAAACATTATTTATGATTATTTCCAATTCTTCTGTTGTCCTATTCCTTTTGAATATTTGCAGCCAAGCTAATACCAATAAATTTGTAGACATATTCATAAATTTCATCAAATCTTATGGACTCTAAGAAACAAGAAATTTGCTTTAAATTCTTGCTTTTTGCCTTTACCTGAATATTTATTGCACTGTTCTTTAGTGGAAGAAATAGAAAACGAGGAAGCAGTTCCTGAGGCACTGGATGTCAGAAAGATAAGTTGTGCATATTTTAGAGTCAACAAAGGAATCACAGTGTTCCGGAGTGCATGCAATCTTGCCTCAGATTCTACTTCTGGATATTTTCTCCTATTCAAATCTGCAAATGGCAGAAGGATTTTCAGTGATATTTTGCTGCATTCACAATTGTTCTCTTCACAGTCTGTGACATGAGAGGACACTCCTAGGTTACTGGTATCTGGACATTAACGATGGAACATGGAAATCAAAGTACACAGAAAAATGAAAGAATTGGGGGATATGTTGTCAGGTAGAGAAACATAGGCAACCATGAGATAAATGAACCTTTATCATAGTTTTAATTACTGTAATAATAACCAATGAACTATCATATTACTGGGTAACACCTTCTTCAGTTATTGATGTCAAAATATCGCCTCAGAAGATAACTGTAAAAATTTGTCTGGAAATAGTAAATTTTAAAGGAACTGATGTGAATTTCAGGAATATCCTAACACAGTGTCCCTGAATATATCCAGGAATACTTTTTCTTTTAATTGTGTATGGGTAATAATGAAAAAAATTGATTTAATAAAAACAAATTTAGGTTTAACTTGTGAAATGAAAACTAACGAGATAGTCTCTGCTACATTTTTTATTTCAAGGATAGGAAAATCCTTCAGCAAGCTGAAGAGTCTTGAGATTTGACTGGAATAGAGAGAAGAAGCCTCTATTAATTTTGTCTCTCAAAAATCAATAATTGGAGTTTCAATCTCCTTTAAAGGAATCTGAATTCTTCTTTTGTCTAAAGAAATAAACTTCCTGTTGTCTCTGTCCCATGATTTACAGGTTGTTGGCCTGAGACATTGGGGCAGAAAGTCAATAATCTCTTTTGAAAATTCTGCTGATACTGGGGCTCATCTAATACAAGGGATGCAATAAAAATCAAACCACTATTTAGGAGCAGTGTTCCGTTCTCTTGCCACAGACACCACCTGGGGTGATTTCCCTAGCGCTTCTGCTGGTCTGTCATCAGCATTTACTAGTGGATAAGGAATAAAAGACTTTAAGCCATGAGGGATGATTGGTATATGATGTTTCAATTGTCTTGTTTCAGCATAGAAGAGGGGTGAGACAGATGCCTGCCTGTGTTTCTCTGAAGCTGGGAAGAAACAAAGCAGATGAAGACCTAATGTTCCATAAACACACTCTCCTCTTAACAAAGACTTCCGTTTGGATGTTGCTAATATATTGCTATTCTTATTGCTATTATTTTCTGCCCCCATGAACTAAATGTAGACAAGGATTGGGGAGTAACAAAAACTAAATTTACATCAAGAGAAAAAAATCACAGGTTTTTAAGCAATTGTATGCCCTAGATTAATTAATTTAACTTGCAGGAGTCCCTGTTCTAATCTTATAAACTATTTTAGATATACTTACAAGAAAATTGGATTTTTTTCTATTTCTATAAGGGTATAAAAAACAAATTAGGAGGAACATAATGCAGTTTGCTGGACTAGATCTAGGAAGTTACTGTGTGGCACTGTTGACAATGATGAAATTTTTGAAATTTGTCAAAATGACCATGAATCATAAATAATTTTAAAATACCCCTTTTCAACCTAATTTTCAGAAAAGAAAATATTATACTTAAATATATAATACTATGTTACATGGAAATTCACAAAATAAAGTTTGATAAAAGTGAATAAAGCAAGTATAATTTTATAATGTACTTTTAGTCATATCTGATTGTAAAAATTTGACTCAGCATATAAATACTAATGTTTAGTATTTAATGTGTTGTGAACATAATCCATGTATTGCTTTGACAAAGAGATATTTGTAAGAACAGTTTTGAAAGTATGCAAAATTTAATATTTTGATAGTAACATACCTGTCCATAGAACGGATATTACATTCAATACTTACAAGACATTTTCAGATGAGAGAAAAAAATCCTAATTTTTAAAAATCCATTTGATTCTTTTGGTTATAGAAGCATTCCATCACATTTAAGTTGCATGTTATCAACAAATATGTGAATATTTAAACTTAAAATAAAAGTATAAGAAAAGACACATTCCCATTAACCGTCCTCAAAATACTTCATCTCTCTTCAAACAACTTATTCCGTCATTCTGATTTTCTGAGGCATCTTTGGGTGTCTTCTTTCATGAGTTTCTTTAGTTGTCTTAAGGTTTTGAATCAATTCAGAATGTTTGTTTACTTTTTATAGTTATTTTGACTTTAGGGAAGAGCCAGAAGTCAAATGTTGTCATATCTGGTAAGTAGGTTGGATGAGGATATGCTAATGATTCTATAAGTGCCATGCTATTCACTCTGCAGCATCACTCATTGTATTGTGGTCACACCTCTTAAAGATCTCTCACAAAAGAACACTTCCAGAACTGCTTCAGAAAGTGGTAAGAATAATGGGATAAGTGTGTTTTAAGTGTGAGGTAGTAATTTCAGAGGGATTAATGACAAAGTGCTTTTACACTTAATTTTTTTAAGTTTTAACATTCACTGTGAAGGAATCCAACCACTGTCATCCTGACCAGAGACCCCCCCTAAAAACCCCTCCAACATAGGTACACCTAGTGATGCATATCATTATCAGCCCTGCTATCCCAGTGATTCATATTATCCAGGCCTGGTATTGATATTAACTCATTATTATTCAGCCTTGCTGCTGATAACAACTATTTTTTCTTGAATGTTCTAAACCCTAGTCCTTTGTGCAAGCATCCTTGGCAGGTAGCCACAACCCCCTTTCATTGAACTTCTCAGCCCTACTTATGACCCTACAAAGACTTCATAGCCTGTATGAGAGTTACAGCTTTGGTTGAAGTCCCGGGATAGTTCCTCTCAGGTTTGTTCTGAAATAAACCTGTGCTATTGATCTTGTACCTCTGTTGCTTTTCTCTCTTTTTCCTAACACACTGTATATTTTGATCACTTCCTTTTTTAAAATTGGTTTTCTGGTTGTGGCAATCTTTAATGGGCATACGGTGATACTACTAACAGTCACTCTTTTTCTATTTAGAGAAGAATATACACACATGTGAAAGGGCTCTAGGGGAAGCTGTATTCCCAGGGATAGAATAGGGCTTTGGGGGGGGGGGAGGTTGAAGAAAACATTAAGAGACAAGCTTGAGGAATAAAAGAAAGGGAGGAAAGAAATAAAGAGTAAAAGAAAGAAAAAATAAAAAGAAAGAGAAAAAAGAAAGAACAAAAGAAAGAAAGAAGAAAAAGAAAGAAAGAAAGAAAGAAAGAAAGAAAGAAAGAAAGAAAGAAAGAAAGAAAGAAAGAAAGAAAGAAAGAAAGAAAGAAAGAAAGAAAGAAAGAAAAACTATTTTTGCTTTTATGGAAGTTTCCAATAACATAATAATAAAATTTTGGAGGTTTTTGGGAATGTGAAGTACAAATTAAACTGAATTCACTAAAATATGTGTGATCTGCTATAATCTGTCATTTTTTTTTGCTAGTGCCTCAAATTTAATTTCATTATAGTCCTTAACTCTTATCTGCACCTGTCAATATTTCAATGGTGATCAAGCCAAATGTTTGCTGTTAAATGTCTATATAGGCACTTCTGGAAAAAAGTAATATAATTGTAAAATATTGACACTGCTATAAGTGTTGCTATAAAGAAACATTAGTGAGAACTCTTAGCAGTTATTGACTGAAAAAATGTAAGTAAGCCTGATGGTGAGAGTTGATTTGTTAAAGGGTCTTTAAATCAAAAAGGAAGTTAAAAGAAGTAGAGATGCTTAGTAATATTGTGCATCATCTCTCTGGATGCAATTTCATTCATCCATTTATGTGGGGGAATGCAGTCATCAACGAGTTGGGAGCAAATATTTAAGCTATGTGACCAGGGAAACACAAATAGAATTTCTCCAAAATAACTCCAGTGAAAAAGATCTCAAAGAAAATATCCAGTTGTTTTAGCTTGTAGTATTTAACAGTCCTTCAAGTGGTTTAATGACTGTCATTATTATAATAAATAAAACCTTGTCTGTATTGGCTAGTTTTCTCCTTGCTGAGAAAACAAAAACAAAAACAAAAAACAGCTGACATCCAGTTTAAAAAAAATCAACTGGCTCATGATTCCAGATGGTTCAGTCCATGGTGAGCAGGCTCCAAAACAGAAACATAGAGGAAGGGTATGATGGATCAAGGCTCCTTAGTTCATGATGGTCAAAAAGCAGAGCCCTGGAGAAGAGTGCTGTCGTGTGATATATGTTCCAAAGGCATGTTCCCAGTGTCTCATGTCTGACTGCACCCCATCCCTAAAGACACATCGGGCTATGAACATCAGTTCGTAGATGTACTGATTAGTATACAGACCCATGAATCTATTATCTCTCCAGAAGTCTTTATTTATTTTGGTACCTGGGATCGAACTCGGGTCCTTGCGCTTGTGCAGCAGGTGGCAAAACCACTGAACTCAATCCCTGGCCCAAATTTCTTTTTTCTTTTTCTTTTTCTTTTTTTTTTGGTACCAGGGAATCGAACTCAGGTCCTTGAACTTTCAAGGCAGGCAGTGGAACTACTGAGCTAAATCCCTGGCCCTCCAGGAGCCTCTTTTATTCAAGTTGACATTTAAGCTTAGCTGTCACACTGACTTTTTAAAAATTGTATTATAGTCATTATTGCCATGTTTTCCTTTACTAAATATGTTGTAATTCTACCATGAAGAGAAAAGCAACATTCACAATTGCAGCTCCTAATCCTAGAAATATAACTGGTAAACATGTAGTATGTGTTTCACAATTATGTAGTGAAAGAAGAAACTAAGAATTATCAAACTTTCTGAAGTTATTTTGACAAATTTCTATTTCTGATAATAAATTTCTACCACTTCATGAAAATTTGTTACCTCAAAACTATTTGTATTTCTGTTTCCTGCATTTTCTTCTCTCTGGCATAATTTAATAACTTTTTAAACATGCCAAGATAGTAGTAACATTAATACATATCTTTATTATTTGTTTAAATTCTTCTTAAAACTCAGCATATGTATTGTTGCCATAAAAAAGCTGATTATGGATCGGAGGAAGCACTTATTAAGTACAATGTTATAAACATTGACTCAAGCATAAAGCTAAAGTGAGAGTAAAATGTACTTTAGCTTATGCTTTTATAAATTTGCCAAAATTTAAGGTGGTCAAGATATTCTGTTTGACATTTCTCTTCCATTTTCCATTTTAATTTTTTATATAAATCTTATAGGAAAATGCCATATAAGATAAAATGCAATTATATAAGAAGAATATGTAATTTGCCAGTTAAAATTATAATTCACTATTGATTATTTTAAACCAAGAAATGAAAAGTGGTCTTGAAGAGAAGAAACTCTTAAAACTTTAAAAAGCAATAAAGAAGTTTTAGTATCTAAAGTAAAAGAATAAATTCTAAATTAAAAGGAAATGTTTCTTGTACTATGAGAAAATAAGCTAAAATTTTTGAATGAGAACTATTAACACTACTAAGGGATGTTATACATTGAAAAGAAAATAAAATGAAAACATATTCACTGCATACATATACAGACATACTTTTCTTCTAAATATCTGAGTTTGTGCAATACAAATGAGAATGCATACTTATATTCAAAATAGAGTAATTTTATTTAAAATAATATAAACTATTAGTATATTTATGGATTAGAAAATATGTGCTCAGATTAACAAATACAAATATATATGCCTTTGAATAATATTCATTCTGGTTTTAGACATAATCTTGCCCATCAATTCTTTGAAATTAAAATTTCATTTCTTTATCAAAAACTGAAAGAAAACTTTTTAAAGGTAATGTGAGAGTTATTTTTTTTTGACAGCAAGGTATAAAATAATATTTTCCTTTTGTGACAGTAGTATATTACACAAATTGTAGGCTTCATCCTGCTATACTTGTCAGTTCTGATTGGCTACTGAATAACTGATCTATAACAAGTCAGTATGGTCATGACTCAGTCAATTTAAAAATATAAAAGCTAAAATGTCCATGTTCAGCTTTTATACAAAGAAGGTGATTCTCCTTGAGACTTTTGGTGAAACTGCTCTGAATGTGTTTAACAGAGCCTTACAGTTTCCTGTGCTCACTGATTTAATTTATTCTAAGTTAGTCAATCCATAACAGTTCATGAAGAGTCGCTGGGCTTCTGACAATTTTTGTGGAGTTGTAGAAACTGATTAATCTCTCCTCTTTGATATTCCAGAATTAGCAATCAGTTTGATCCCTGCTAATCAATGATTGATGGCAGCTACCAAGGTGAGTGATCAAATCTCCAATAGGAGAGCCAAAGGGAGTTGAATCTGTCATTTGTTCAATGTCTAGCCAACAGTACATTGTAGTCAATGATATTATATTGCTGTGAAATTTAATTTGAAGCACTATGGGAATTCCATAACCATACAATTTCTCATTTTGAATAATTATTGGAATAGTACTTTTAAAAGTAAGGCATTTGAATAATACTATGCTTATATGTAAATATAAGTGTATATTAAACTATAATACTAGACATAAAGACATGACTTGGTGATATTAAAAGTGATATAGGAAGATAATGAAAACCTACCAGTATCCCACTTATTCTTCTGTGCAGGTTTCTCTTTTTTGGGGGGCACACATCTGGCTTGATTTTGTGGATGACCGTTAGCATGGAGAGAACTGGCTAAACGCTGGAGAAATATAAGATATAATAAAGAGGAATGAGTATTATGTTGACTGTGGGATAAGAAAGACATATCATGGCATCTCCATAGTTCCTTAAAACTATGCAGATGTTGGACATTTTAATAAGACACTGAAAACTGCAAGGAAACTAGGTTTGAAAGCTCATTACTGGATGTTTTCAATTGTCACTGAGATATTAAGGTAGGAATATTGAATAACTAAGAAGAAATTGAAATATTGAAGTTCAGATATGAGGTTTTAGATCTTCTAGGATTTGATCTTCAACAAAATTTAATATATATTTTGATTCATCTGTGGAAACAAATATTAGTTGGCTAAGTTACAAGGTCACGGAGAAGAAATGCTACCTGTGTATTTTGGATTTGCCCTATAATTAACTATATCATTTTATGACACCAAGAATTGCCTGTATCACAATTTTCTAACTAAACACATACAAAATCTCCAAAACTATGGGAAAACAAAAATTCCGTCATATATGTACATTTTTTCTATATTTCAGCTTTTGGGGAGGGGCTTTCAGGGTTTCACACAGTTGTAGCAACCTTTCCTTCAGGCAGTTGAGATGGTACTGAATTTGCTCTTTTTCTTTAATTTTATTACTCAAAATTGTTATTACTGCTTCCATCATAGTTTGCAAATGCTCCCTCACACTCTTTGAAAGAGGTTGCCAGGTTTTTCTCTTGTTGGATGCTATCTTTATCTGCTTTAGATTAATGCGATTTGTTTGTCCTTGAGAAGACATGTGCTTTGGATGATTTTTACTTCTTTTTATTATGCTTTTAACATGACAACTCCATTTCTTCATCATCAATTTTTCTTTTTAATTTTTTTTTAATTATTGAGACCTTTTCTTGGAAGCATTTGCTTTACCAGGCATCTTGATCTAAGTAGTGCAATTATGATGCTTTAAAAAAAAAAAAACTTGACTAATTCTTCTTGAATGTGTCTGAAAACCGCACTATGAGGGATTTTGTTTTTTCTAAAATTAGTTTACATAACAAAAGTTATTTTCTATTGCTTTCAATATTTATCTGTTTAAATGTAATATTTAGATGAGGAACATCCAAGAGTCTTCACTTTTCAAAAGGCCAAATTTATAAAACTTTTCAAGAGCAGGGAATTATACAACATGTACTTATATATTTATAAATTTATATGTTCACATTCATGCATTATTTATATATTTACATATTCATCTTTATGCTCTTTTTTATAAGAAAGTAAACTAATCCATTACTTACAGCCTTAAAACACTATACAAAATAAATACAATACAAAGATTACTCAGACAAGATGCTTCTCTTTATTCCCTCAGTCTGAGGAGATTTATTTAGATATTTTTACCAATCACTGTAAAAAGATTTAGCCTACAGACAATGTCATAAATTATATGGACAATTAAATATTTTTATCAAGGTCTGGCTAAGGGTTAATTAAGGGCTGTGCCAATTTCCACTGTTTTTCTTTGAGGGTTTGTTTATTTTTCTTCAAAGTAACACAACCTGAATATCATAAAACATTTTCTCTTTAGTATTCTAGTTCTTGCCAGTTCAGAAACATTTTTATTCATTTGAAAAGAAATTTAGATCAAAAGCAAATGATACCATACAATAGCAGCAATCAAATCCTAAAATCACCCTGACAAACTATTAGTTTCATTCTAAAAATACCAGTGGATTGATTAAACTGAAAAAAAACTTGTGAAACTATAAAAGCCCTGAAATTATTTCCAGTAAAGCTCCATATAGAAAAGATAAGACAAATATTATTCTTGTTAAATTATTTCAATATATGAGTATTATTATGTAAAATCCCTTTAAGCATAGTTCCTAAGTATACCCTGCCATATTTTAGTTTTTAAAACACATAATTTCTTGTCCTTTTAAAATGCCATTTCAAATATTCTACCATTCCTCATCTATTCATTCACCTTATATTCATTAAGAATATACTATATGTTAAGTTCTATGTTAATTATTTTATTATGGTATAAAGCAAGATCTATTCTGTCCTCCTAGACCTTCTGTACTAATAGACTTTATTTCCTACAAAGGGGTGTAGAGAATTATATAAAGTGAAATAATAAAATAAAGTAATAGAACAAAGTATGGATTAATAAATACTGTTTGGAAAGCATAAAATTCAATGGGAGTGAACATGATGAGTTCCTGATACAGTTTAGCTGCTAAGGGAGAAATAATTTTAAATACTAAGTATTGCTGAGATAGTAGACAGGTGATATATCATTCGGGTTCATTGTTTCCTTTAGTTCTTATTGTAGTCATTCCAAGTACTTTATCTATTTCATGTTTTAAATATGTCTCAATATTAGATATTGCTAGTGTCTCATTTATATCCCCTCAAACTTACCACTGCAGTGCTTGCTGGGAACACCCCTAATTATCAGCACCTATATTTTTTTGTCTGAGGAGTTCCTCTGGATTTTAGATTCCTCTTTATCCATTGTTGTAATAAGCTAGAGATACCAGAGAGTGCTTGTGTCAATAAAACAGTGGCAAGAATTTTCTAGAAAGGAGGATTAACATGACCAATTGATTAATATATCTACCAGTCCAAATGTAGTATGTGTATATTAAAATATTATATGTAGGGTAAAAATGTGAATGTAAATGAGTCATTTTATAGCCCAGTGGAAGTAAAAAGTTAAAGTGATAAATGAATAAAGTTAGGGTTATAAATTTCTTATTCACTAAGTCCCCAGCATATAACATGAGACTGATACTCAATAAAAATTAATAAATTTTTAAAGGAAAAGATTAGATAATGAATGGGTCTTGTTCTAAAGTCATGATAGTACTACAGCATTTGAGACTGCATTTAGGCCATTTATTGTTTAAGAAAAAGCACCATCTATCAATGTTAGGACACATATGAGTTTAGAAATGTTAGGTGTCTCAAGTAAAGGACCTACTTAATATAGCACAAGGATATAATGTTGAATGACTATCCGATTAAAGGTGATTTGATTTATAACAACTGAAAGACATCAAGAGCTTTAGAGAAGAGATACAAGCAGAGCCCATGCTGTTTCCTGTGGTGCAGTAGTAGTTAGCGCAGAAAAAAAAATAGTTACTTCCATTCATTTAAACAAAATGGGCATTTTATGTACCTTCACTGTCAGACAAGATGCTGTTGAGCAATGCTTTTGTCGAACATTATAAAGGGCATGAGTAATGGGGGTGGGGGCGGAGGCAAGGAGAGAGAAAAAGCTATTTCATCTATTGATAGCCAACCCAAGAGAAAAGCTATTCTCTCTCTAGCCTGATATCAAGTGACTTTTTAAATGACCCCAGCACTTTCTCCTCAAAGAATGTCATTCTAGGTGGGCAATTCAACCATTTATTATTGTGTCAATGGGGAACTAAAAGAAAAAATACTATGAGGGTTTCTTCACAGTATGCTATTTTGCTAGACTCAGCACAAAGAAAATTGGAATCCCTACATTATTAAGCAGGATACTCTGATTGGAAAGTATCATTAACTGTAATAACATGAACAAATCAAACTTTGGATCTAGGTTCCTTGAATTAGAAACAGATTTACATAAATCTTATCTCACTCTCTAATGTTTTTATTTATATTCATAAAAGAATATGTTATTGGAAATAACTCATTGATTTAAGTTTTGGAGAATTATAATACTTACAATTATCATACACCAGATTTTTGAGGATTTACCTTAAACTAGAATGAAAGACTTGTCAAATAGTTTGCATTCATTAGCTTATGTTATTCTGAGAGCTGCCTAATGTTATTATTGCTATTTCTATTTTAAAAACAGGGAAAAGCAAATATGAGAGTGCTTAAGTAAATTTCCCAAGAATGAACAAATAGGGAGTATGATTACTATCAAATTTCAATAAAAGTAAATAGAACAGCAGAAAGACAACATTCCTTTGACTTGTAAACATATTTTACAATGAAATTTTGTTTTTTTTATAGTAGGTAGAAAACAAAAGAATATTTGAGTGAGCTTTATTCATATCATATGCAAAATTACTTCTGTTCATTCACACTTGACATACAAGAAATTTGAGGAATATGCTAGGGTACATGTACCACTATTTGATCAAGTAAAAGCCTTTCTTTGTATACAGGAGATGAAAAAAGGCAAAACATTAATTTGTGTATTTGCATCAAACTAGGAAAACTACAGCCTTCAGTAGAACATTTCATTACATGCGTTTTAATCTTGAGAAGACAAATTAAAATCCATTTTCTATTATATTATACTTCAAAATTTTCAATGGGCTCATTTGAAACACTAAAATAACTAAAACATAATAACCATCATTCTCAAGTTTTTAAAAAATGATAGAAAACATTTTTTCATTTATTTGCTTACCCTTACTCCATGAATTTCAGAATATGTGGTAAAACTTTGAAATAGGTAGATGAAAATGAATTCTAAAACATAATCCTGTCTTAGAAAATAAAAGTTGATAGGCATGGCTGCTACATTTTTTGTATCTAATACTCCAATGACAAGAAATGTCTTATTGGCAAGGTCACAGAGCTGTATGAATGAATGCTTACTTCTGGAGGAGATGGAATTGTAAGGAAATTTGATGAGTGGAAAGTCTTCAGGGCCTGAAAAACCTAGGAGCATGGATTAAACAGTGCATTTAATAATCATAACATGCTTGTAATCTATGTGAATCATTTCTCACAATAACTGCTTCATACATTTTTTGCTGTTAATACATTTTGTAATAATTATTACAGGTTAAAAGAAGACACATAAATCATCATCTCAAAAACATAATATTACTCAGAAGAGGACATTGTTTCCAATCCTATGCATACATGTTCTCAGTTTTTTACGCACCATTTATTGGAGATGTTTTTCTTTCTACAAGGCATTTTTTTTTTTTCTTTTTTGGTACTGGGAATCAAACTCATGGCCTCACTCTTGCCAGGCAGGCTCTGTGCTGATGAGCTACATCTCTAGCCCTGGGAGGAATATTTTTGATTTCTTTGTTAATAATCATTTTGCTGTGGATGCTTGGGTTTACTTCTGAAATCTCCTTTTTGTTCCTATGGTCTGCGTGTCTCCTTTTGTGACAGTAGCAAGCTATTTTGGTTCCTAAGGTTCTGTAGTATTTCTTGAAGCCAAGTATTGGTGCTGCTCCATTTGAATATTCTTTTTAGATAGAATCAAGTTACTATTAATTTTCACCTGGACGAATTTTCTTTCAATATTTACAGCATATTTGAGGGCAACAAATTATCTTACTTATTATTTATCAAGTACTGTCTTTATTTCACCTTCAGTATTGAGAGATGACTTTGCTAGATATGATTCTTGTTTTAAGCTATTTTTCTTTGTGCACTTTCATATGTAATGCTATTGTCTCTTGCCTTTCATTGTTACAGATGAGAAGTCAATAATTAGGCTGGTAGAGGCTCCTTTTAAGTATAAACCAAAAAAAAAAAAATCATCTTTTTTTTGTTATTTTCAGCATTTTTCATTGTCTTTTGCTTTTATTATTTTAACGCTGATGTTTATTTTAGTGGAACTATTTTCACTTACATTTCTCATTGTGTTATTATAAATGTCAATTAAATCTATTTGATTAATGGTGTTGTTCATTTCATCTGTCCTTAGTTATTTTCTGAAAATAGGCTATAGTGACTATTGATCTAGGAGTGCTGAAATCTTTAGTTACAATAGTCAACCTTTCTATTTATCAGTTTTTATATCATTTATTTTGAGACTCTGTTGGTAAGTGCACCGCGTCTAGTTTCTTGATGGATTGACTCCTTTAATCATTATGTAGTACTGTCCATCATCCCTTAAGCATTTCTTTGCTCCTTTTGTCTGAAATTAAGATAATTCTATTACCTTTTCTATTTAGTGTTTGCATGGTATCTTTTTATTTTAATCAATGCTTTTTTATATTTAAAATGGGTTTGAGGCAGTTAACATATAGTTTTATCAAGACTATTATCCACTGACAGACTCTGTGTTTTAATTGATATACTTCAAGTACTCACATAAGAGTTGGTTATTGCTATAGTTATATTAGCATACATCTTGTTCACAAAGATTTTACATTTGTGGCACTTATTCCTTACTGTTAAAAAATTTCCTCTTTTATTATTTCTAACTCTGATTTAATTGATAATTCAATCAACTTCCATTTTTTTCTTAGCATAAGAAGAATAATTATTTTAAATTTTTACTCAAGTAATTGACAGATTTTTCAGTAAACATTTACAACTCATTTCAGTATTCTTTCAATCATTGTAATGTTTTATGTGTAGAAAAGGTATGAAAACATTACAATCTCCCTTCTCAATCTGTTTGACATCTAGCAATTCATTCCCTTTATCTGTTACGATCATCCAACACATTATTGCTATGATTAATTTGCACAGTCATCTATTTCATCAATAAGAAATAATAAAAGTAAATAGTTTTATTTACTTTCAGTTATTTCTTTTTGATAATTTTCCCATGTGTAGATCTGAGATTTCACATATATTACATTCTTTCTCTTTGAAGAACTTCTATTAATATCTCTTGCTATAATACTCTGTGACAAATTTTTGCTTTTTTATCTGAGAAACTATTATTTTGCTGGAAATATCATGACAAAGCAGCACAAGCTGGTTAATTTAAATATGTAAATTAATTTTCCAGTGGGGTGTGGGTAGAATAGAGTAGCCTTACATCTGTTGACAAAGGCTCTTGTGTAGTACTCCACAGTGACATCTGGGGACTCAGCAGTCTTCACATTTAGTGCCCAGTGTATGTTCTTCATAGCGTTCTTCCCTGTCTGTATGAAAGAACGATTTCTTCAACTGTCAATGCATTCACTCTGAAAGCCTCACCAGTAGATGCACAGAGGAAGGATAAGAAATGCTAACATCCAGCCCACTACTACAAAAGCTATTCTACTCCTCCATTTGGAAGCTGGGGGAAGAGGCAGCCATAGGTTTTTGGCTGTGCCCATTTGTGATGGTGTTTCCTTTATCTGAACCTTGGAAATTTAAGGATTAACACAGAGAAAAATTGGGTTGTGACATAAATCCCACAAACTTGTATTTCTAATGAACTATTAATAGCTTTTACTAAATAAAATTTTCATTTCCTGTATCCCATTGGTAACATGTGAAGAGATTTTAGAATTTTTTTTTCACAATTTTTTAATATTTTTCTGAGGAACAAATCCAAGGAACTTTTTACATTACCACACAGGCCACTTATAACTGAGTCACTTCCTGACAAGAAAATTGTGACCTCCTTGAAAACCCTCAGTAACTCCCCTAAGTTTAAATCTTATCTCTTTAATCTGTTAGATCAAGACCTCTTTGGGCTGCTGTAAATATTATTTATTTACTCTTTAGCACCTGATGTTACAGAAATACAAATCCATCATTAGTTTCTCAAATTGATCCTGTAGTTTTATGAATCCATGTCATGCTCAAAGTTCATGTTTATATTTTACTTAAATTTCCTATCTACCTCCCCATCATTTTTAATTATTAGCTTAAAAAGTATTTCGTTTCTAAATTTTTATTAACACTGCTAGATAGGAACTTGGTGTTTTTCTTTATGTTCATAAATTCTATGTATATCTCTATTGAGCACATAGCATATTTGTTATAATTAATTTTGACTATGTCTATCTTTCTGTTTAATGAGTTATAGAGCAATAACTTTGAAGGAAGTTAAAAGCATAAATATTCCTGTATGTGTTCACAGAATATATATTAAAATATGAGAGGAGAAAGAAAGAAAGGTGCAGAGAGAGAATTTGCTACAAAGTAGAAATGTCATAATTTCTTATGAAAATACTAAATTTAAGAAAGTTTCAATGGATTTATTTATACTGGCTCATTTTTAATGTATGATCATGCATTTTTGTAATCTAAATTTCAACTTTTACATAATTTTCCATTTATCAAAATTGTCTTCCTGTATTTGAACAGGGAGATTGAGAGGCAAGGACACTACCATTTTGGAGAAAATTCTTAAAAAATCAAATCTATTTCAAAATAACTCTGATTATGTGGTAGCCGACATAAAGGACACCACAGCTATAAAATGACCCAGGGCCCTTTGTTCTCAGCTACTTTTATGGGTGGGATGGGGCGAGGGACTCATTTCCTACTTGGCAAAACTGGATTGGCTTCCGGCCACCTTTGCCTAATGACATTTCTTCCGATTGTTTATGTGCAGCTTCTTTCTCTTTCTTTCTCTCCTTGACAATCTTTTTAAGGCCTTATCTTTGAGGTGGTCAGCTAGTTGGCATCGGGGTGACTTCTGCCTTCTTGGTTACCTTAGAGTTAGTAAAAGGGGCGTGTGGATGTCTATTGTACTCTATAATGACCCTAGAGTGAATAATGTAGTGACTCTAGGGTGAATACAAATGTATATAAAAGTATATGTCAGTGCATAGGTGTGAGTATACACTGCCTTAAAGTTAACCTCCCCTGTTGCTTCCCCCACATTTTATTGGAAGTGGGGGTGGTTTATCATTTGTGGAGTTGGCTTTCTCTCTGAGTCCTGTATGTCAGCTTTCCTTTTTTTCTGGTCTCTTCATGCAAGTTCCAGGGCCCTTTGGTGCCTTTCTTAACCTGTTGTTTTTTTTTTTTTTCTTTCTCTTTTTCTACCTCTGTCTTTGACTTGGTTCTCAGGGGAATGTCTTTGGAAAAATTTGTTTTTTAACTCCTAGCCCGGATTAGTTAGAAGACCTAAGCCCCTACTCTATTTTCTCTTCTAAGATCCCTCATGTTATTGCTCTCTTTTAGTTTTGGGGTTTAGAAAGAAAGAATGAAGTCACCATTATACCAGAAATGTCTTTAATTTTTCTTTCAAAATATATTTATATAATATCTTATAAATTTGTTTAAGATTTTCAAGAGAAAATAAATTACCAACTTGATACTTTAGATGATTCTTAGCTAATATTTATAAGTTTTCAGTATCTCAATATTTCTTACTCCGACACTAAATTTTTTTATTTCATTTTATAAGGTGAGATAAACCTAATTATGAAGCAAGTTCATTTTGCATCGATGAACAGCACTTCTGAGCCCAGTGAGACTGAACACTCACACACATTATGGGAAGCAAGTTTAGAATTTTCAAATCAGCAGCAAGGGACAACAGAAGCATAGTGTGAGCTGGTTTCTCAAGCCTTAGGAAAGCTCCGCAGGGTAGATGGAGTATCATCTGTGTCTGTGGCATTTTTGCCACATCAGAAAGGAGCCCACCCTGGATTTTATGCTCTGGGACACAGGACACTTTGGCCCAAAGCTCATAAGAACATTGTGTTTTGGTATTGGTGGGAGGAGGTAAACAGAGTCCAGGATGGTCCAGTTCACTTCCTCCCAATCCCAGGATGTTGTATTCACAGCACATTCTACAGCTGTAAGGAGAACTACATTGAGGAAAAAGAGAAAAATGGGTCAGATCCAGACCACCCAGAGCACTGGCCCACTATGCATATACTTTACTGTTTTAACCATCTTTAGGTGTGCAATTTATTTGCATTAAGTATATTCACAATATTGTGTAACCACCATTACCACTAGCAATTTCAAAACATCTTGTAATTCCAAAGATAAATCCCATAACAATTAAGTAACTCCCCAAGTCCATCTCCCCACAGCTTCTGATACATACTTTTGTTCCTTCTGTCTTTGTGAATTTACCTATGCTAGTTACTGCATTTAAATGGAATCACACATTTGCTCTTTTTTCTGCCTTATTTCTCTTTCCATAAACTTTGGAAGGACAGTCATGTTGAACCACGTATTAGAATTTCATTTGTATTTAAGGTTGAGTAATATACTATTGCACCACATATGGTTCATCAGTTCACCACTTGATGACTTCTAGGTTATTTCCAAAAGTGCTCACTGCTTTTTCCATGGGTGTTTTTCTTAGTTACAAAAGACAGAGATGAACAACTCTGTCCAGGTATCCTGCAGGCTGATTAGAAGAGACATAAATAGTAATTTACAAGTAAAGTTTGCTCTGCTGTCTCAAGTTAGAAGAGGACCAGGACATCTTGCTGTTGCCACTCAGTACTACAGTCCCTTCTGCACAAGGGAGAGCCTAGTGTGTGTGAGAACACTATCAGATTTAATTGCTGTTTAAAGATGATCTTTTCTTGATTGAGCTTGTGTTTTTCATTGCTGCAAACCTTTTATTGTTTCTGGAACTCCTATAATATTTGCTAAGACAGCTTCTGGTTATTTTTCTTTTGATATTTCTGTGGGAGAATGATTTCTTGAAGCTTCTTAGTCTGCTTTTCTGCTGATGTCATTCCACAAATTTTAAGTGAATTAATGATTATATCATCAGTGAATTAAATATAAAGAACAGAAGCTTCTGTGTTTTAAGCACACATAGCAAATAAAAGTAAAATGGTATGAGTTGTGCCATTACCTCTTTCTGATTTTACACTTTTGCTCCAGAGTAGAAGGCACTGTTGGGCTTGATTAAATTAATCTGTCTTTGAGTAGATGAAGCTCTTGGTAAGACATTATGCTAATTACTCCTTTTGGGTGGATAATTGCCTCAAATTTTTTACTCAAAAGAGAACTAAAGGAAAAGTTTATCAGAGTGTTACCCAAAAAGAATGGATACATGACAATTATACGAAGAAAATCCTTTAACTGAAAAAAAAGAACTTTATGCCTCACTTCCTACCAAGGCTCATGTTGTTTCTCACTATTTCATTTCTCAAGGAGTGAGAAATGGAGGAAGGAAGGTGAAAGAGGTTTTCCATATAACAAGCTCACTTGGCTGATTTTTCATTGCAATGATGTATTTATTTAATATTAAATTTTCTCTCTTCTGAGTAAGACATTTTGACCAACATAATTGTCCTGTATTTATGCCGATTTTTTTTCAGCACAACATATGATAACCCCAGATTATGTGACAACATTAGAGAACATTTTTTGTTTGTAACTTTAACAAAGAAAAATAAACCAACTTATGAAATAGTCCCACCATATAGTCCCTTTAATCTTAAAATTCAGGTAAAATAATTCGAAAACTATTATATAAGTAATAAATATTTTATGACATTTTAAAGGCAAAGTGTAGGTTAAATAAATCAAATAATGTGTTTCATGTTGGTAGGATTTCCAGGAAAAAAAAGTGACACCATCTTAAAGAATATAATGTTTAACTGGATTCTCAGATATTAAATCAATGATACATCTCCAAATTATATCATTTTATAGCAAAAGTAAAATTATGCATCCAATATGTCCCAAACCATGCCATAATTGTAACCAAAAAGTCCTAAAAATGTCTTTCTAAAAATGCAGCACATTTTCTCTAAAAATATTTGTTTTCAAGATAAAAATGGAAATATAATTTAGAAATATGTTTAAAGTTATACAGCATATGTATAGCACAAAGTAAAATCTGTCTTCAGGAAAACACTGTTAGCCTTTAGTTCTTCTTAAAAATTGTACTGAAATGTAATCATATTTCTGGCTATATCACTGGTCTCATAATAATCCTTTTTTGGTACATGTTGACACAAAAGTTGTTAGTGTGAGCATTTAATTCCTTGATTCCCTAATGCAAATGCAATATATGATACAGACTTTGTTTCAAAAAAGTCAGCTACAAAATATTCAAGCATAAATAATTGCTGAAATCTAATAAATACTGTTTAATATTTAAATTAATTCAGTGGGTTTTATAAAATATTTAATTTTCATACTAGTAACTACAAGACACAAAACATCTGACTGAAAAGCTAAAAAGTTAGATATTGGGAGACATCATTTAAATACTGGCTATCTCTAAAAATAAGAAAGCTTGATTTCCATCTTTAATTTGAAGAGACATAGATCTATATTAGAAATAGGTATTGCAGAATTATTCATGAGTCTTGTGGAAAATGCACCACAGATGTTAACATCTTCTGTATGCTACCATTTCTAACATTTCTTACCTTCTCTATTATCCCTCATTAAATATTGATTGACTATATTTCTTCAATATCCTTAGTTTTACAAAATGTTATAAATAGAGCAATGTAACATCCTTTTAAACTAAACTGTAATTTTTAGTACATCACATCTCTGTCGTATGCTTTTTTCCTAATATTTTAGTAGCTGTACTTTCATGAGATTTTAGGAATTAGTATTTAAGATAATTGCATTGTGAATGCTAAAGTGAAATTATATTAAAAATAATTTCCCCCATTTTCGTTGATGCTTCTCTTAT
This sequence comes from Heterocephalus glaber, assembly GCF_000247695.1. Next base: position 10,169,348 of record NW_004624761.1, read on the forward strand.
TAGGTGACCTAACTCTTGTCATCCCATGTTTAAACAGATACACTTTGAATTACTGATAGTCCCTTTAAGAATGCAACAATAAAGTTTGTCTATTTAGAAAAGAAATATTAACATTAAGTAAATCTCTTTATCAAGAGTTATTTGCAATTTAAGCATTAAGGTGGTGTAGTGAATAGAAAAAATAATTTAACAAATTATAAAGAAATACAGATATTACTGGAAATTACTGTCAAAGTATTAATATATTCATTTTTCAAAAATTTGGAAGTAAAGATAGGTATACTGGGAAGTTTAACCTAAGAAACAACAAAAACAATGAAAGATTTAAAAATGAATAGAGCCTCAAATTTCTATTTCTCTTTAATTTTCATAAAACCACGAGTAAATCAAAGTTTTTAGGCTTTGAATCTGCATGCTAGTGATAAGAGAATGGGCTTTGAAGACACACAGACTTGGTTTGCGGTACACTAGGTTATTAAGTGGTAGAATTTTAGACAACCACGTGATGTAGCCTCTCTGAACCTCCTCTCATCAGAGAAAAGTGTAGACAGCATCCTTCACACACACATTTGTTAGGCAATGAGCCAACCCAGCTTGTGTCATGAAATAAATACATTTCCCTTTTCTTTCTCTTTTTCTTCTTTTGATTATTAAGTGAAAAATACTGTGTTTGTACCATATATGCATTTTCATACATTTTAATCATTTTTCTGATCATACATAAGCTTTTGTATCCTAAGAATGCATGTACATATATTTACATAATACTCTAAAAATAAATTCATCAATTCATATGATTGCTCTTTGAAAAACTTGAGTGGAGTTTTCTGTGGTAGCATTTTGGGCCCAGGGAAAAACACCAAAAACCAAACACAGCAATTTTCACTTTTAATCAATAAATGGTGTAAGTAATAATAATAAAGGCCTGCATGTAGCAGTCAGGACAAAGGTGAAGTGGGGTCGTGACCACTTCTAGGAGGCAGGAAATGACAGAGACTAGAGAAGCTTTTAAATTCTTGTCATTTGATACCAGAGCACTTATCCACAAAAAGAAGACTTGGAAGTAGAAAAATAGGTTGGTGGATTTGATGGTAGAGTAACTAGATGTTTCCTCTCTGGTGTCTCAAGTTTTTCCTAAAAAGTATAAGCTAAAGATATTGTTTATGAGCAAGAAAATATAAAAAATAGTATGAACAGAGGAATTGTGAAATGATTGCCTTAGTGAAAAAGCTATTTGGGAAAAGTTCTAGAGTTTTGAAATTTGAACCAAAAATTTGAAGTGAAACATGATGACAATTGTGTGATTTTTGTCTCTTGAGCGCCGTTGCTTGTGTGCAGACCAGACAACAACTATGTTTATGTGGAAGGATAAACAGGGTTGGGAATTTGGATCATAGGATTAAAGGTGTGACCAAGGGTTGAAGGTATTTCTGTGACATGGAACCTGAAATAGACAAAGGAAGCATGAATAAAACAACATAAGATTTTAAAAATGAAAAGATTAATGAACTTCCTGGTGGAACCAAATGAGAAAACTGAGGATTTGAGATTTGAAGTTAAAAGACATGTTTTGTAGACTATAAGTAGCTAAGACTGATTGCTATAAAGATAGAGCATTTCGAAAAGTGGAGAAATTAGGAGGCCAGAGTTTGGGCTTACTTTCAATATCAAACAGAAAGATGAACAAAAGAAATGAGTAGAGGGATAGAGTGAACTAGTGAAGCTGAGGTCTTTAATAATTTTTAATAGGTAGTAATGTGAAATATGATACCTGCAAGCAATAAAGAATTATATTCAGTGTGGTGATACAGACTTCAAGGATGTGCAAGTTTTGAAGGAAAAAGGAAAGAGGAATTGGAAATGAATATAATGAGAATGGAGACATCTTAGCTGTCTTCCAAGCCAAGAAAAGTCCATTGTTTGCAGAAATCACCAGTTAAGAAAGCTTCAAGACATATACCATGTATGATAGTCAGATGATTTTAGTTTTAAAAAGTTAAAAAAAAAACCTGCAGAAAAGTTTCAGAGATAATTTGTGGTTACATGGGTTAAATATTTCCAGGGCCACAATAAATTGATGTGAAGTAGTGAGAGCTGCATACTGAGTTGCATATTTTATGTAGACAGAAGTGTGAGGGTAATGTGTCAAAGGAAGATTCACAAGAGGGACCTGCAAGATGAATTAACACAAATTATGATGTCAAACTCTGATAGAGACAGAGATATATCCTGCTTGCTAGCTGAATTTCAGGTATCACCAAAACATTTTCAAGGGATGCAGACAAAAATAAAACAAAACACAAATGTGATAAAATAACATAACCTCAGAAAAAATACCATCATAAGAAAGCATGGAGTGTAATCAATGATTATTATATTCAGTTATGATGTTATTTAAAAGGAAAAGCAGCAAGAATTTTCAAATATGAATATCCTTGATAGTAACGAATAAATATAGTTAACTGACTAGTAAAACTAAGTCAACTTTGTATTCAAATCTAATCAAATTAATTTTTCAAGTAACAGATCCAAGAAATTAAAGTTTGTAGTTAAATGTTTAAAGGTATGGTCTTATTCTATACTTACGAGATAATACAAAGAGGACTGGACCAGGTTAGGCCTAGTGATAAATTTATTGGCTCAAGATTAAGAACACTTTACTTTTATTTATTCAGAATATGATTACTCTTTTCAAGTATATCACTTAAAAAGCTCCATATGTGTTTTTGTTAATCTTCATTGGCCTTTGTGAAAAAAATTTTTAACTTTTTAAAGATTTATAGTATTTACATCCATGAGAAACTGTGCCAAATGAAGTAAAAATGTGTCATGAAGGGGATTTCAATTGCAACATTTGTGTAAACACTAAGGAAGTAGAAAAGGTCCATTTCTAAATTTGGTATGTCTGAATTTGAATTAGTTAATCTGTACAATCATTTTTTTTTATATTTATAAGTACTTCACTCACTGGCCTCTTTTGTTTTAAACTGTAAGTTTCATTTTAAAAGGTTATTCTCGCTAATTTTTGGTGTAATTTGTTCACTTACTGGTAACACCAGAACAAGAAAGAAATTAAAAAGTAATAAAATCTTCTGACACAGAAATAATATATCCTTTGGTAACATAGAACCATTTGCAGTTAAAAATTGATTTATTGAGAAAAGAACTAAACGCATTCATTACCTCTGCTTTTGTTTCTTCTCTTACAAAGGACCGTTGTTAAAAAAGTAAATATAAAAAATTGTAGTGGAGTTTTGTTGGTATTCTAAGTTCAGCAATCTGCTGGTTACTTAATTGTGAAACTGTGAAACCAAATTGTTAACCTGTATTATTTTAGTTCATAGCATTACTGTTTTATGAAATGTGACATGTTAGGAATCAATATAATAGGACTCTGGAAGGTAATATGTCTTTAAATCCTGATTGAGGGGAGATGAGGGAAGGATATTTTCACCTAACTAAACCAACATTAGAGCAGCATGCAATATTATGAAATGTTACAACATGTTAAAAATAATAAAAGGCTATGTTACAATTGCAAAAAGAAAAAAAAAACTAAGTCAAGCATCAACATGCACGTGGAGAAAATGTTAACTAATCTAATATTTTCCCAGTTATTTAGAAAAAAAGAGATGGATGGTAATTTTTGATTTGTGGAAGATAATAACCCACATTTCACACTCTATAATCAATTAGAGTTATCTAAAATATTTTAAATATAATTTAATACCTTTAAATTTTTTATGATTTTAAATTGATTTTTTAACTTTTGGAATGACAGGAATTAATAGATCCTGAGTGGTGAAAGATTTATCCCAACAATTTTTTTCATCTTACCACAGATTTCTTCCTTATGTTCAATTTCAAATTAAAGTACAATTTAATTTAGCACTTGCAAAATTTTTATTATAGAGCAGTATGTACAAAAAATGACATTAATATTTTCTTATCTCCCTGGATAAAAATATAGTGATATTCATCAACTCATATGTTCTGTAGTTTTTATTCTCTTACCAAGATATATGGTATTCTCGTATATATCCATGGACTATAAAAGACAAATAACATGTCATGCATTTCCTATAAATCTATCTGAAAATACTAAAGTAAATAAAAGATGGCTTAATATCAGAAGTCAAATAATTTATAAACAAAATAATATCAATTCAGAAATTAAATACAGGTAAATATATACCTTCTTAACCAAATTAGCACAGCAGCAGAATTTGAAAGCCACTCAAAAAGTATAAGGCAAAACCCAAGAACTCCCTAATAGTACTTTTATTTGGATTATGAGAATGAAGTCTCTATCAGTTACACATTGTTGGGGAAAGAATAATTGACCCATAAAAATAAAGTGATATCTGTGCACTTGTAAAAGATTTAGTAAATAGTAATTAGCTTTCACATTTAGAAACATCCAGAATCTATGTGTGTCCAGTTTTTATGACAATCAGAAAGAGTAATTATTCTCCTGATGACTATTATAACCAGGAGATATTTTCTCTCTGAAACCAGCACAAATGTTTCTTTTTCCTCTTGAACCTTTAACTATTTATCATGGATGGAGAAACAAGCACAAATGTCACAAGTGAGCTCGAATTGCATATACAGATTGCTTGATATATCATACCCAGCTCACTAGCAACAAATTAAGGTTATTGCAACAATGAAAAAAGAAAAAAATAATACCAAGCTCTCAAAAATGTCGGAGACTCTTGTCAAGGCATAATGCTGGCCTGATTCACTAAGGTCCTGGATGTCAGTGATTGTTTACAGGAAACAGTGAACAAGAGAACTGAATGTATAAGTCATGCTAAGTGAGATTCACTGGACTGTCAGGAAATAATGCTCTCTGTTGTCATTGAAGAAGTTCGTGGCCAGTGATAGAAGAAAGTGAGGCGAGCAATGAGGGTTACTTTAGCGTTCAAGTAATTGCCCCAAACATAACTATCCGTATGATTTCTTTGAAATGAATATTATTTAAAGAGAAAATTATTTGAATTGAATTTGTATTTGGAATCATTATATAGTTAAGACTTACATGTCTATACTCATGTCTATTCATTCCTGTGAATGAAATTGAAAAGCCAAAAGAGAATCACTTGTAAGGAAATATCAGTTCTCATGAATTGTTATTAAACTTTGTAACAGCTAGATATCGTTGGCTGAAGATGGACACTTTGTCGGAACAATGCT
>NW_004624761.1:10191460-10244345 GCF_000247695.1 Heterocephalus glaber
AGCCTCATGCATCTGCTTTGTTACTTCCTGTGCTATCAGTTCAGGGTGTCCAAGTCATTGCGTATCAGACTTTTCCACCTCATTTCCCCCAGAATTTCCTTTTTGTGGCATGGAAGCCTGCTTTTGTCCCTTGCTTAAGTATCTTCTCATTTTTGTTTTTGGTACTGTCCTTGGTTTAATTCTTGGGTTGATATTTCAAAATTGCTTAATGTAGGTATCTTTGTTGCTTGTGTTTAAAACCCTTGTGGAGTGATTGCTTTTCAGAGGTGTCTTCCAGATATAGCTTGTGTTTGGGTTTTGAGACTCTAATGACTCTGAGGCTATTTTATTTTCCTCATACCAGGAAGGAAAACTAATTGGATCAATTACAACATGTTAGCCCAAATGACATAGTCAGCAATACCATAGCATCAAGCACAGCTTTGAAAATGACAATTTGTGGTAGTTATTAATCTATCACATTTAACTATGTGAGTTAAATTAAAACTGAGGACCAACCCAACCTAAGTTTATAATGAATAAACTCTTCAATATAACATCTTTCTCCTTCAGTGTAGGGAGCTAAAAGGAGTTGGGGAGGGTGGGACAGTTGGAAACATCAGGTAAGAGTAGCAGTGAGGCCAGAAGACACAGAAAGATCACACAAACTCTAAGAAGTTGTTAAAGGCAAGAGGAAAAGGCAGAATGAAAGAACAATGATGTGAATAGAATCACCTAACAGCAACAGGGAGGCTAGATACCAAATTTACCTTCCTTTAAACCTAATGATAATCAAGAGAAGGCAAAAGAGAAGAAAAGAACAATAAGGGAGTGACCCAAATTCAGTGCAGAAAGGAACAAATGGGGAGATGAGGAGCAACGTGGAACAGTGAGAGAATGAGTGAGAGAGAAAGAAAAGATAAAAGAAAGAAAAGTAAAAATTTGAAGAGTAGAAAAAAGTAGAAGTTAAGAATTAATAATAAGAGAAAAAAATTTTTCTTTCTTTTTTGCAAATAGCAAAAAATAAAAATGGTGGGCCTCCTTCAGGATATGTCTCTGCTGTCACAGTAGGCAACGTAGGAATCCGTGTGCATATACGAGTCAATGAGTCTCAGCAAGCCAGCAGCAGACCAAGTATAGTGGTCTGATGTGCCTTTATTGTAGCGATTCTCTTTACTTTTCCGCTGAGCTTCAGTTTTCATCGAGGAGCCTGAGAAGCCCTCTTTCCGTTACTAACTTCTGCTCTATCTTGTGGCGCTCAGGACAAGGGCCTTTATAATCCCCTGTGCCTCTGTAGTGTGGGACCAGGTAGCACAAAAGCCGGAAGGCCAGAAGCGCACGGGGTGGGGTGAGGGGCAATGGACTGGGCCTTGGAGGCGCCCGCCAGCTAAACAGACCTCATCATGGTGTGGGCGGGGCCCAGGACAGCCGCGGAGCTTCAAGCTGCTTGTCTCGCCTGGCTGGTCGCTCGCTCTGAATAACTTTTAAATTGTTTCCTCCTTAACATCCCCTTACTACCTTTTCCACCAAATAATAACTTCTGAACTGTGTTTAGCTGCTATCACTTACACTATATTTTAAAATTTTCAAATATTTGAATCATACAATATAAATTCAAAATATAACTTTAATATTATCCATGTTTTAGTGCATATCAACAAATCATTTCCTTTTATTACTGAATAACATTTACTGTATGTATGTACGACAATTTATTTACCATGTGATAGTTGGATATTTTTCAGATTTTGCTTATGACAAAGATTTTATAAGTGAATGTATAAGTTTTGTGTAAAAATATATGAGTGTACCAGGCCTCAGTTCATAGAAATACTAAGATAACATAAAATTATAGCAATTTTGCTTTGCAGAGTGATTCAGAGCTCAGATCATCGTATCTTGATAGGACTCATTTTGTCATAGTTCAAGTAGTTTTAAAACAATGTAATTTATAGTTTAAAGTGAATTTCAAGTTAAAATTTAAAAAACATTATATAACAGTGGATGAATTTTTTTAATGGTTAAACAAAAGATATATTTATTCAGTGAGATGATCCTCAGAAATAATACAACATACTCTGATAGATGAAAGAGCATAATAAATCTTGGAGATATGATTAGAGAAAAAAAATGAGACCAAACAGAGCACTGAATACACAATTTAATTTGAATGAATTCCTAGAATATTCCAAACTCATCTACAGTACTGATAATGTGATCAGTAGCACCCTGGTGTGGTTTTGATCAAATGGGGCATGAAGGGACACTTCTGGAGTGATAGAGAATATGAATCATGGATTTGAAGTAAGATGTTTTCAAATAAAATCTCACCAACTCTTTGTAAATTTATAGACTTACTTTAGAGTTTGTGTGTGTGTGTGTGTGTGTGTGTGTGTACACTCATCCGTGTGTGCATATTTATGTGTCTGTTGCATGTTGGGGTCTCCAACAAGAAGAATCTGGAACACGGCTTATCATATAAGATGTATACTCACTGTAATACTTGGAAACAATACCTTTGTATGTTTGGGGATTTGAGACATTACAGTTTAGTACTGAGAAAGGAAAATAGATATGCTGCAAAGGGAGGATGATTACATGCTAGAACAAGCCTACTGAGAATTTGAGAACGTGTGCCCATCACAGTTGTGCTGTGTTAGGATGAAATTGTGCAGTAGCCTTGAGGCAATCCTTGCATGAATGACAGCTGAAGGAAGTCAGTAGATGATGCCCTCCCAGGAACAGAGGCAAAACACCCTCTCCTAACAATGGGCTTATGCTGTGCATCTCCATGTTCTAATACAATAATACTCACATGAGAAGACTAAATAAAGGAATGATATTTACAGATTCTCTATTGTCTTAGATAACATTTATTTGATTATATCTATACTCTAGTATATTTGTTAAATAGGAGCAAATCAAATAATCACAATTTATTCTTGTTATTAGACCAAACAGAAAGCCACAAAACACCCAAAGGTATCATTAAACTCATTCACAGAAATAAATTGTTGCTCATAATATATAGTCAGTCACTTTTTGAAATAAGGAAAAGCATAAAACTACTTACAATTTTATATCTTCTTTTAGAAAGTAGACTTTGGCATGTTTTATAAAATTATTTTATGGCTGGGATACTATATTTGTGAATCAAAGATAAAAGGAGTGCTTCTAAGAACTTTGGAATTGTACTTGGAAGTTCTCTGGACCACTGATGTCAATAATCAAGACTCTTTTTAGGGCTAGGGATTTAGCTCAGTGGCATGGCTCCTGTCTCACAAATGCAAGGTCCTGAGTTCAATCCCTGGTACCAAAAAAAAAAGACTTTATGAAATCAAGTCAAATTTGGATCCATATATGCTCACCAGTGACCTTTGTAAATCAGAAACAAATCATTTGAGAAGCTCTAAAGAATGCGTAAGATGTAACAAACAGACACACCCTTCACTTCTCCACAATGCATATACCACTTTAATTGGTAAAAACTGCCTTCTTTTCCAATGACATTATACCTGCAGTTGTACATTGAAATAATGTTCAAGAAATCTCTGGAATGTGAAAAAAAATGGCACAGTAAAGTGATAATAATAAGTCTCCTGAATGATCATTGTATGAATAGCCTACTATCTAATAGAAGAGACAATAAGAACAAGCTTCAAGATAGTGGACACTGAAGTAGGGCTTTTATGGATCCATTTTGTAAATTGGCTTTATATAGGAAGTGTGATGCTGGCCCAGGGATGAGTGCTCCCTGCCCTAAGGGAGGAATATAAGGATGAAATATAAGGGACAGAAAGAGAGGTGTTGTGTTTGCTTGCTGCTTCGCTGTTTTGCTGCCTTCTGCCTATCCTGTTTTGCCATGGACGTTTTCTCCTCTGCGATGAACCTGTGCCATGCCACCCTGCCTCGGAGCCAACCAACAATGGGCTGCAACCTGTATAAAATGTAAGCCTAAATAAAACTTTCCTTCTTTAACTTTGGGTGTCCAATATTTTGTCTCAGTAACAAGAAAGTAACTAAGACAGATTTTGGTACGGAGATTGGGGTTGTGTCTGTGATGTTACCTGACCTTGTGGTTCAGGAGCCTTTGGAACTGGCTTGTGGGAAGATTGAAAGGTTTGGAGATGTCAGCTGAAGAAGCAGACCTGGAATGGTTTAAACAGTGTTTGATGGAAGATTTTTTTCAGAGCCTAGAAGACCAGAATCCTCATAGAAATGCTTCTAGTAAGTAAGGACCAGTCTCAGGAGGTTCATGCTGGGAAAGTCTACACTGGCTGTTGGGACTCCAGATCATGTGTGTTATGCTTTGGCAGAAAACTGGTTTGGATTTTGCTGATGTCCAAAGATTTTGCCTGAGACTGAGATTAGTCACTGGACTTTAATTAACCTTGTGGGAGAAATTTCAAGGCTGTCTAATATCAAGATGGTGGCATGGCTACTGTTGGGGGCTTTTAACCAAATTTATGTTTTTGAGAATAAAGAGCAAAGAACTCAGAAGAAGATTTAAAATATTGTGAATTTGGCCCAAAAGGAAAATCCAGCAAAGTTGTGGACTCCAAAGATGGAGAAGAGGAGAACCTGGTTGCTGAGAAGGACCAGGACAATGGAAAAGATGGCCTGAGGACTTCACAAGAACTAGCAGGACTCCAGTCTTTGCAGCCTCAGAGTTGCAAAGGTGAAAGACTGCTTTGAGAAGAAAGTCTCAGAGCACCATGTTCCAGAATGGCAGTGGCCTAAGGAAGTTTTTCTTTGGGATTTGGTTCATAGGCACAGGATCTCTACCTCCAAGAGAGAAAGAAGGCTGACTACTGCTCCAGCTGACAGCAGACCTTGTCATCATCCACATGGTGCTGGTTTTAGGTGGGTGCAGAATGCAATAGATGTGGGGTCAGGAAGGCTTCCACCCATATTTCAGATGAAGGCCTGACAGATCAGGCCGTGTGCCCCTCAGAGGCAGTGTGAAAAGAGCCAAATATGAAGCTGAAGGTGCAATCGAGGCCCCAGAAGTTTGGAGAAGCCAGGAATATAGATCATCTGACCAAAGCTGGCTCAAGAGAGAAGTGCTGGGTGCTATAACTACTGGCAGTTATGTAGGGGCAGATCCACAAAGGCATGGACTTTGGAGTACACCCCTTGCCACAGACTGCTCCAGATGCTCTACATGGAACTATGAGACTTAGGTTTGCCCTGTTGGATTTTTGACTTGCTTTGGTCCCATTTCTTTTACTCTCCCTAATTGTACCTTTTGGAATGGTAAGTTTATTTTGGGCCATTGCATGTTGGAAGTGTTTAACTTTCTTTTTATCTGTATAAGGGCTTGCAGCTAAGAGTTTGCCTTAAATCTCAGGGTAGACTTTGGACTTGGAATTTTCAGCAATGCTGAAATGTTAGGACTTTGGCAACTCTTGGACATGGACTAAATGCCTTTTCCATAAAGGAATGTGCACAAGTCTTTTCAGGGCCATCAGCAGAGTCTTATGGCTTGTATCTATCCTTCCCAAAACACTTCATGCTGTCATAGGTGGGCCTTTTCAGAGGAGGCTGGATCTTGGGTGTGTGTCACTGGTATTAAGTGTGGGATGCTGGGATTGATGGAGCCCTGGGTATGAGTGCTACTTGGTTTACAGGCTGGTAGAACGGACAGAATATAAGGGACCAAAATAGGACTGATGCAGTCACTTGGTGGTTTGCTGCTTCTCTCCTTTCTTTCTGCTCTGCTTTGCTATGAGCTGTTTCTCTTCTGCAATGTTCTTCTGCCATGCTACTCTGCCTTGGAGCCAGCCAACTATGGACTGGAACCTCTATAAACTGTGAGCTACAATAAATCTTTCCTCCTTTAACTGTGGGTATCAGGTATTTTGTTTCAACAAGAAAGGTAACCGAGACACTTTGTAACTTTGTACATCCTTAAATATCATTATAATTGAGTAAGTCTGACATATCATTGGCAAAACTACAAGTGATGAAGATTTATTGGTACTCCACTTCTTGCCTAGGGCTACATATAAAACAATGTTTAGTATTTAAATTATGATGTTTACTTACATAGTTAAATTTTTCAAGTATTCTACAGCTAACATCAAAATATTTTTTGATTAATCATGTAGAATGCTGTATTTTACTTATTTTTAAAAGTATCAGTTTCTGTGGAGTAAAATTACTGTTTTCTACAGTTTGACTAATCCCTAAGCTCTTAAATACATACATTTTCATAATAGAGGAAAAAAGAGGAAAATTTGATCTAAAAATTTGGAATCACATTTTTTTACCTAATATTTATCCATATAGAAAATCCAGTATTATTTTTAAGTGACTAAATTGAAGATAATTCCACCTATACAAATTGAAAGAATGCAATAAAATTTTGGACATTTTAAAATTAGACATGTAAAAATATTTTGCCATTTTCTATTTTCTTCCCCTATTCTTGTTTTACATACATGTACATCTCATAATATTTCTTTTCTATTTGACAGTAAGTTATAGGCATCATTTCAAATTCTATTATACCTGTGTGTAACCCCTAATAATCAATTCATTTTCTTGCCAAATAATGAAAATGTCATCATGATATTGAAGAAATATAAGATTGAAATACATAATACCCAACTTGTAAATTCTATAGTAGTTATTTAAATGTTTTCTTAATGTCTTTCTAGTCTTTTCCCATACATAATACAACCAAATACAGTCTGCTGGATAGGGTTTTCATCATGTTCAGTGCTACAGTGTTTATCTGAAATGTCCCCCGAAGTCTATGCATTAAGGTTTGGTCCTCAGCTTGATGCTGTGGAAGTTAGTGGAAACACTTAGGATGCAGGGCCCAGTGAGAGGCTGTAGTTCACTGGGACTATAATGGAGGAAGAGATTGTGGAATGATGGTCTCTTTCTGCTTCCCAGCTTCTATGAGGTCAGCAGCTTGCTCCACCATGCAGTTCCACCATGATCCACTGCCTCGCTACAGGTCTGAAAGCAATGAGAGCAACTAACTATAGACTGAAACCTCCATAATCACGAGCCCAAATAAAACTTTTCTTCTTTTAAATTAATTATCTCAAGGTTTTACACATCTGGCATTTTTACTTCTTTCTTATAGTGCGTTGTATACTATTGTCAAAAAATTATGTTTAGGGCCGGGGATTTAGCTTAGTGGTTCCGCCACCTGCCTTACAAGCACAAGGACGCAAGTTCTATCCCCGGTACCAAAAAAAAAATTATGTTTGTGTCCCAGAACCTGTACACATAATCTTATACGAAATAGTAAGAATTTTTCAGGAGGAATAAGTTAAGGATTTTGAGAGGAGATCATCTTGATTTATCTATATGTGTCCCAAATTCAATGATAAATGTCCCTGTAAGAGATGAAAAAGGAAAATATAAAGGGCAATGTTATCCTGAATGATAATTTCAAACTAGAACAAAATTAATTAGTTTTGCTTGGCTGTTGTATTTGTCTTGCTTTTTGTATACCTTGAAATATTTTGTTCTTTTTGAAAGAAGGATATGATGTATAAGAAAATAGATACTGATGTGAAGATATTTTTTGTGCTTTTGAAAGGGCATTTTTGTGATTTTAATTATTTTTTAAAAATTCATGTGGTCTTTTGACCTCATCTAGTCCAAAGGCTGATTAGGTTTTAAGTTTGCTGTTACTGTGGTCTTCAGCACAGCACTAGACATTAAAATTTCTGTAGCAATATTTAATAGTTGCTCTCTTTGGGCTCCATACTTGTCTTTAGATCTTCATTTTGTGATCAACTTCTTCTTCTGCCCCTATCCATCCAGATTTTCTTTACTGTTATTCTTATTTGACTTTGCTCAGTGGAGAACTGCAGGAGGATGATATTCTTTGGTGCTTGATTTAGCATCAGTCAGGGACTGCAACCCAGAGTCTTAGGCCTTCAGCCTTCGTGGATATTTCGGCATCTCATTCGGTGATAATATTGGGCCATATGTGTATTCCTGTCATTCTTCAGAGTTTTTAGCAGGTACCCTTGGTGCCCTTATAACTACGGTTAAATGTATCTGTTATTTAGAAATGAAAAGGGAGGTAGTCGTAGAAGTTTTGATATTCAGGCCTAATTTTTCACCCCCAACAAGCTTTATTTTTTCCCCATTTTTTGGGTAAATCATAACTTTCTAAAAAAAATCTAAGCTTAATGCTCACTTTCTCAAGAAAACCTTTCTTGAACCTATTTCTTGATAGAAGTTTGATCACAACACTTCCTTCCTTGTCTTCAGAGTCCTTAACTTGTTACCTTATCCATCTGTATACATACATTTATGAGATTCTTTTCATCTAGATGTGATTCCCCCACTGTACACTTGCAAGAGAAACAAAAGTGTGAATGTTTGCCCAGCATTGCAGTCCCAGCATTTAGAAGATGCTTGAAGCTTATTAAATATTCAGTAAATACTTCTTGTCTTAATTACTGTGAATAAATGGATGAGTTTTCAGTAATACTTCCATAACTTTACATAACTAAAATATAAAATGTAAACAATTAAGGCTAGTATTAAACATTTTTACACTTTCATGGCTAATATTCAGTCTCTGAACTATATCAAAATAAAAGCTGTTTTAAAGCCCATATATTCATACATACCTGTGAATCTGTTGTTCACTATGAAAGCTGTTTTGTTTCTTCCTCCCAATGTTTGCCATCTACCCCCAAGAGAATCATACAGACACATAAAGAAAGTCAAAGATTTAGGGGGCCCATGAATGTAACTGCACTAAATTGGATATGGATGTGACCAGCTATTGACAAGGTAATTATTGAAGTGGTAATCTTTTTTTAGCTTGGAGAGTGGAGAACATGAATAGCTTCTTATTCCATTAACAAATGCCTGTAAGCCAATTTTACATAAACATACATGATTTTCCATTCTTTATGAGTTCTAAACTTGCATTATATTCATAAGCACAAGAAGGGACTATACACTTGGTGAAGGTGTGTTATACCACAAATCTTGTTCCCTTTTGTTAACCCATGTTAATAAAGTACGATTTTTATGTTCAGTAATGATAGACACTTCATGGTGCTTGTCAGGTAATAAAATATGTTTTGCAGTTCTCTGCTTTTATTCTGATGGATGGAAACATAATATACAAACTATTTCAAGATGTTCCACCCACCATTCTTGTCTCACATAAGAGCTGTTTATTGATGAACATGGTTACTCCAGAGCATCTTAGGTCAGGAAATGAAGATTAATTTCATACATATTTGACTTTATGCAATGTATTTAGATTTAGATGAATAAAATGTGTAACATTACAATTTAGCTTATTCTGGTAGAAAGTAGCTTGTCAAACTCTCTCTCTCTCTCTCTCTCTCTCTCTCCCTTCCTTTTTTAACCAAGATATCATGAGCCTCTCAAGGAAAAATTAAGACAGATATTTATATATGATGATTATCATAGGATGAAAATATTTACAAGAAATTACAATTATTAATGATCTAAAATGTGTTTTATATTCTGTAAATTTTAACTCATTCAATCCTGTAAAAGTCTTCAAATAACAAAATTGTGACTCAAAAAATGTTAGGCTATTTCCATAGGTGGGTAAAATAATTTGTGTTTAATGTCTACAAAGTCAGAGATGTGGCTCAACTGATTTCAGAGATTCAGCTTTAAATGTTCAGCTTAAAACCAAACAAATTTGGTACTGTTAAAAATTTGGAAATAAATGAGTATACAGAAATTCTAAGACATCACAAAAAGAATAATCACTAGACAAGTAAATGCAATTACAACTAGAACATATTAATTTATTGGAATTCAAATCCGAAATATTTCTTGATACATTAATTTGTTTACTTTGGATAATTTTGTAGACCTCTTTGAACATGAGATACAAGCAAATGGGGGAGTACCTTTATCACTTAGACATATATTAATCTCAGAGAATTGCTTATATTTTATTTTATATGACTGATATTCTATATTTTAGCTCTGCATGACTAATGTTCTCAACCTATTAAAAGCAATTTAACTCCAATCTAATATATCACTTAGCTTTGAGTTCTGATAATAATCAACAAAGGCTTAATTAATGAAATGAATGTTTATTCTTAATTAACCACCGTTGTATTATTGTGTCCTCCATTCTCTTGGTAGTAGACTAAGCTTTTCAAATAACATAAAAGCACAAATTCTGTTTCTCTCAGAGAACAATAGAAAGTTACAGTGACACCAATGATGAAAATGATTATAGTTATGTGGTCAAGAAACCAAATTCATTACAATTTGTTTCCAACTGGTACACATTACCACAAAGTCAGTTTGACTGAAATAACCTCCTAGATTTTATACAGCTGGTAACTGT
The DNA here is from genome assembly GCF_000247695.1 of Heterocephalus glaber. Next base: position 10,201,776 of record NW_004624761.1, read on the forward strand.
ATAACTGAAGGATTTTTTTGGTATACTACTCCCACTTCCCCAGATGGACTTTTATATTAATGGAAAACCTTGGGATGGAACTGACTTCCTACCTCACACCATTGCTGCCATAGCTAATTTCTGAGCTTCTATCCAGAGTAATATTTTTTTGCCTTGTAATTAACAAATCCACAGTATAATTTTACACTTTGTCTGGAACCATTTCCAGTATGTAATAGCATTTTTACATATTTTATGCTTATTTTCACTCACATTTGTTTAATCAAGTTGTCCAATAATGAAAAGGAACAGTAAAAAAAGCTGATTTTTCTGTATACAATGATGCTTAATATATTTTAAGAGAATTTTCTTCATTTATCTAGTTTGATATATTCTTTATAATAAAATTGTATCAACTATAGGTGCTTATCATTACATTTTTGATTCTCCTTTTATCCCAATAAATGTATAAAGGCTAACTAATGTGAGAACTGACTTCCCTAGTTTGATGGAAACTCATAAATATGAGGGTAAACCAGAAATAAAAGAACAAACAAATCAAAATCAATAAAAAAAGATGTGTAAGACAAAGGTAAAGTAATGTGTGTAAGGATAATGAAACATGTCCTGAGGTAAGACCAGAAGTTCTTTGGTTATATATGAAAAACTAAATAAACAAATGAAAAGGAGACAATGGTGTAGGAAGAGCAAAGTAAGTCAATTTAAGGAAAGAAACAGTGAATGGATGTGGGAATGAGGCATTTGGTCAAAACATTCAATGAAGAGGAGATGAGAAAATGACAAACAGAAGAATTAGGGGCAATGATGAAATTTGCTAGCTTTAAGTGTCAGATACACGGTACTGATGCCCATGCTTTAAAAAAAAAACACTTAGATTAAAATGCATATAATTATGTGATGTATACATTTAATCACACTAGCTCTAGTAATTCTAGGATAAATATTTATAATTAGAAGGATTATCTCATTGTGCTTTTTATTTTTTTAATGACAGTTTACTAAAATAATGTATGTTAAAACATGTTTATAATTATGTAAAATGTAAGATTGCTGAGTTTTGTTTTTTTCTGTGAAATTGTTAATTTAGTTTAAAATTTGATATATATGATAGAATTTAAGTTTCCATCTGGCTTTGACTAACTGAAGAAAATTATATTATTGTTTGTATGGTCACATTGGTGCTTAACTCAGACCTAGTATGTGAAAAAGAAAATGAACACCTCTTCTCCTAAACTCTCATTCTCAAAGTCCACATCAATAAATAATAATAATAACTAATATTTTTGGATCAAGTAAAATTTATCATTTTTAATATACAATAGTTATGTTTTCAAACATTGTTTCCACTCAGAAAGATTCTGTACACACAGAATTAGAAATTCACTCCAACTGCATGCACTAAATACACCTACTTTGAAAGCCTTCCTTAGGGAAACAATGAAAACAACACAAATTTCTCCTGTTTTTTCTTGGTCTTTAAATTATACTTTCATATGTTTTTAATTAAAATATAGCATAAATATACTTAGTTTGCTCCCTAAATTTTGTTCAAGTCACAAAGTGCTTCGCTAGTGCTCTTCTTAGACCTTTTAAAACTAGTGTCCATTCATAGCTTTATTTTTATGGCTTCATTTCCTGTTGCATTTGATGTGATAAAGATTTACATTAATTTAAGAAGTGATGCAGCTTTTCTGCTTAGTGTACAAGTCTTTAGAAAATCATTCTGGAATCCTGAAGAGATATCAAGTTACTTCCAACATTCCTTTTTTATAGCGTCTAAGTTACAGACTTTTATCTGCAATTCTTGGGACATAACTGTCCCAGTTGTGCTGAAAGTATATGATAGCTTGTCATGGCTCAAAGACACCATCTCTGGCAAGTCACTGGCTTCTGCTTTTTCTCAGAAACTCTGTACCACTGAGCCTATCTGAACAACATTTCATTGTTTTGGAGGAAAGTCATCTCTAACATAAGGAAAACTACCGTAGACAAAAATACTTGGGCACCAACCTCAGTTAAAGTGAAATGATGTCTTAATCCTAATATCTGCATACAATCATAAAACGACGACTCTAGAAAAGGTGAGACAGCACAACTTCTCCCCCACATTTTGTTGATTTGGAGCTACTATATCAATGTCATTTGTCCAACTCCAAAACAGTTCTGCCTAGCTATTGAAAATAATGTTTATCTAAACAATAACAACTAAAATTTCTTCTTAATATTCCATTTTCTATTTTCTTGGAGATGCCAAGTAGGCAGAATGGATGAAAAGGTGGCAGTGAAACCTGTGAGGTGGTAAGTGTCAAGATACTGATATGAGAAGACAGTAGGACAAGGAGATAGCAGCGGAGCCAAGGATTGAGGACAGGCTTGCAATCAGGAAATTGTGTGAATCTAGGAAGATAGAAAACTACATGTTATTGAAATCGTAGGAGTCAGAATTCACACTTTTAAAAAAGAGACTTACACATATGATAAGGCACAAGGTATTAGATTAGACTGGCTGAAATTGTTACTAATGTATCTCCACAGGTTTATATGTGTAAATGTATGTACTTTAAACTATACATAAGTGTGTGTCTATATCTATATCTATATTTATATCTACATCTACAGTGTGAAATACAGGTCAGGATGCAGATTTGTTAGCATTGTTATCTAGAAGGCCAGGAGTTCTGAAAACCTCTGTGACAATAAGAACATCAAGCATATAGATCTTGGTCTCTAAATACCATCCTCTACTAAATGGAAACAAGTCTTCATCAAGTAATAATTGATGGCAATTTCAAGCTCAAATTAGAGAATGTACAAAATGAGACTGGAGTTCAAGTTTGTTGACATAAGTTGAAGAGATCCTCAAGTATACAGACATTCTGAAAGGATATAGCAGTCTGCTTTGAAGGGTCTCACTTTCTAAATCTAGGAAAGTTTGAACATCAAAAATCTCAACAATAGTGGCTTACATCACATGAGATAAAATAGTAATCCATGCATATTTGTTTTATCATCAGCTAATAAAAATGTCTCCCTCTGCAGTTAAGGCTGAACAGTTGAATTGTGTTTATAAAACAAAGGTTTTCCTAAACTCAGGATCTTGTGATCAAGACATTTTGTGTGTGAATCATTCACCTGAGCCAACCTTTTCCTCATCCTCATGGTTGATAATAGGAGCAACCAATGTAAGGAAGTAACTAATGTCACCTGCTCTGTTATGAGTAATAAAGTCTTTATCTCGACTTCTGTCAGTATCTAGGAAACTGTGACAAGACAACTTGTTACTTCCAAGCAGGATAAATTCCAGGCCCTTCTCAGTTCTCGACGTCTATATGCAGTGATTGGGGAAGTGGTGACTTACATCATTGTTGTGAAGTATCATAAACTGGAAAATCTTGGGGAAGATTCTCTGACAGTTTCATGGCAACAATTCTGAAAATGTGACTTCCCTGAAATCTTTATTTCAGTTTAAGGTTGTGCCAAAATACAATTGTACATGAAATCATTTCTATTTACTTAAAAACAAGAAAATTTAATGCCTATATTTTTAACTATGTAAAATTCTTTGAAAATTAATTTGAATTTTGAATTATTATTTACTTGATCTAAATTCAGGCCTTCTATATCAACCAAAGGAGAACTAGATCAGTAATCAAACAGTTCTCATTGAGTCTATAATGCATACATAATTTCCAACTTGGCATTTATTTCTTCAGAACTAATTAACTTTTATCTGAAGACTTGTAAATATTAGTGAGGAGCTGGGAATTCATTCACTTTTTAAAAAGTGTAACATTCTTTAAAAAATTTTTTGTAGCAAAACATTTATTGGTATATTTTAGATATACATAATGATAACATTCATCATAGAAAATTGTATCTTTACATGATATAATTGCTTCTTTTTTCTCACCCACCCCATTCAACCCTTCTCCTCCTTATACACAAAAGCTTTAAAATCTACAATTCTGTACAAGAAAATACCATGTAGGTGAAGAATACATTGTCTTCTCTAATGACTCCTCTTTTCATCACTACAAAATGTACTAGAATAGACAGATATTTTCACAATATCTTAGTTGTTTTTAACCAAGAAAAAGTTGTCCTCAGAAAATATGTACTAAACCTAAATATAAAATATTAAATTTAATTGATTTAATATAAGTGAAATATCCAAAGTGACAGTAAAATAAGTATACATATGGAGTCTGAAGGCAGACTATTTGGAGTTTGACTGGTGGATGCTATTTAATTTCATTTATCCTCTGTTTTCTTACCTATAGAATGAAGCGATAATAGGTGGATCGTAGTAGAAAAACTAAAGCACCTGGTATATGTATGAATTTATATATTATCTTATGTCCCACTTGCCTGTATTTCTAATTTTTGTATTTGCAAAATTCTAGAGACTTTAGGAATGATATTTAATGTTCTAATAAAATAAGTTCTGCAAAAGAGACTTATTTGGAATGGAAGAAATCATTTTCTTTCCCCAATTTCATTGTCTAAATTTTCCCAGTTAAAGTCTGCCACGTCCAAATGTGGCCCCTAACAAACATCTGACAAAATGAACAGGAGAATAAACTTGAGCAAGTAATAGACCATAGTAAGGATGTTTTGAGTTCAAGTTTGTCTTTTATTCTTTTGAAAAATGTTTTTATTTCATTTAAAGCCAAAACGTAGTTTGGGCCCATGGTATGATTTTTTGCTCTTTTTCTGTGCCATAGTCATGGCATTTTTATTTTTAAAAAATGGTAGGTATTTTGGTGTAAGTATCTTTTATATTCCCTAAAGTATAAAGGAAGAAAAACAGTGTTTGTTTATTTCTCCTATGCCTGCCTTCATGAGTTTTCACTGTTTGCCTCTAGGGAGGCACAAAAGAGGCAAATGCTATCCATTCTGAATTAAATCAGCTCTCATTTGTTAATTATCTTAAGGCAAAAAAGTCACATTAAAATTTCAAAGTATTAAAAGCAACTCCACATCAATATATTTATTGAATTTCTCGACTCTTTAAGAAGAATAAACAGAAAAAAAACTTCAAAGAGTTTTCAATTATCAAATAGATATCACTTTCCTTTGCTATTAACCAAAATCAATTACATCAAATTCAATTTTAAATATCTTTTGCATCTACACTGTCTTCTCAGTCTTCTGTAATGCTACAGAGGCCACAGAGAAATTACTTCCTCCTGTCTAGTGCACCCGTCATCCTTTGCCCTCTCTCCAGGAAGATTCTTCTACAGTGCCTTTGATAGTCCTTTCCTACCACAGCTCAGCTCTGACTCTGTGTTCCTTCATTAATCGATAGGTTTTTTTTAAAGACTTTCTGTGTGTGCTGATTCCTTAAAGAATAAGCCAATATATAGCTATCTATGCTTCAACTTGTTTAATCATAAAAAATCCTTGATATATCTGTTTAACAAATAATACTCATCTTTGTCATATATATTTTAAAACAGCTTATAATAGGTTTGGATTTTAAATTTCAGCAAAAACAATAGTTTCATTTATAATTTACATTTTAAGGCTTCAAACACTTTACTCCAAGCCTTCCTGACTTTAAGGTTTGTGTAGAGAAGTTTGCTGTTCTTCTAATGGATTTAAGTTTGTATGTGATTCATTTCCTTCCTCTAACAGCGTTTAAGATGGGAAAACTGGCTATCCAAAATGCTAAAGGTGGAACCTTGACCCATCTTATTCACCATGCATTGAACTCAAATGGATCAAAGATATAAATATTAGTACAGAAACACTTAATCTACTGGAAGACAAAATAGATACAGCTCTTGAAGTCATAGGTGCCAGCAAAGACTTTCTAAATAAAACCCTTCTTGCATGAAAAATAAAACCAGGAATCAACAAATGGGATCGCATCACATTGAAAAGCTTTTGCATAGCAAAGTAGCCACCAACAGAGTGGAAAGACAACCTACAGAATGGAAAACAATTTTGCCAGCTACTCCTGAGACAAAGAGCTAGTATCTAGAATATATACAGAAGTCTTAGACACCTCCCCTCAAATTTAAGATCCAGTTAAAAATTTGAATCTGAAATGAACAGATACTCCCTTAATGAAAAAGTGCAAACGACAAATAAATGCATGAAAAAAATGTTCAACATTGTTGGCCATTTGAGAAATGTAAATTAGAACAACACCAAGATTCTATCTCATTTCAGAAAGAATGACTATCATCTAGAAGTCAACCAATAACAAACTCTGGCAAGGATGCAGGCAGAAAGGAACTCTTCTGTATTATCAGTGAGACTGTAAACTGATACAACCAGTATGGAAATCAGTATATAGATTCCTCAAGAAAAAAAAAATAGAAATTTCATTTGACCCAGCTGTTCCCCTTCTAGGTATCTTTCCAAAAGAGTTAAAGACGTCATACCAGAGTGGTGGGTGCATATCCAAGTTCATAGTAGGGCAATTCATAATAGTTAAATCTTGGAAACCACCTTATATGTCCATTGAGAGAGGCATGGATGAAGAAATTTTGGTATTAATACACAATACTCTACCATAAAGAAGGATAAATTTTAGTCACGTGTAGGAAAATGGTTGCACTTTGAGACTATAATATTAAATGAAGTAATTCAGACACACAATCTTAAATATAACATGGTCTCTTTTATATGAAAAAATGTATGTAATGTATAGAATAAAAGACAGATAATAGGAAAAGAGAGACAAAAAATGGAATTGTAATGCAGTCCAGACAATGTATCTAAAAGTGTACCTTGCTTTGGAAAATTGTTGTATGTTTTATATGTTCTTTGGCCTATTAGTCTGATTTTCAATCTGTATATGTGATATTGAACTTTATAAGTTCATATAAGCTAAATACATGAATTTGGTTCTGGAAAAATAAAAGAGGGTGGAGAGAAGGAGGAAAAATAGAATTGATGTGTGTTATGCATATGTAAAAATTACAGCCAATGAACGTAATCATTATGTTTTGCAGACACGTACTGTATAAATGTCAAAAATTTACATTTCAAATTACATAGAACTCTCCTATATCTTCCTCCCTAGGGTTTGGAAACTTGTTTAGGTTATCAGTAAAGATTTTGATTAGAGTTCTGCACCAACCTCAGATTGTGTATAGATGTTTTCAAAGACTTCTTAGGGCATTACAGAGAAGTTGTATTTATAGGAAACCTGAAAATACAAAATATTAAAAAACTTCTCAATCAGTTCAAAACTAACTCTATGATTCTACTCCAAGAAACTCAAACTCAACTATCAAATATGCATAAATATAAGCATATTGAAAGGCGTAAATGGCAATTTTTGGGTTACAATTGAAATTGCCTAGGAAAAAAACCCTCTACATTAGTCACATACTAAAATTGATCATTTGGACTATTATAATAAATTGTAATCAAGAATTTATCAATTTGACTTTTTGAAGACTTTATCAGAGTGAAAACATTTTTTCATAGATACTCATACAGATGACTTCCACTCAAGCTCATATTGTTGCAAGGTTGATCTTTACATTAAATACTTTGGAAATGTATTACTTTTGAACTTGCCAAATAAGATTTTTTTTAATATTTTTAATTGGGAAAGGAGAAATACTGAAAGGAAATATTTATGTATAGTGTATACATACCTCTGTGCATGTATACACATATACATTTATGTAGGTGTCTATATTGTATGCATGTATGTGCATATACATGAAGAGGCAAACATGGAGAAACAAAGTGAAATAGAAAGGAAGAAAAGAATGAAAAAAGATAGAAAAAGGGGAGGGAAAGGAAGTTACAAGGAACAGGGATTAGGAGAAATGTGCTTCACAAGATCGTGATACTTAATTTTTCCAAAAATATGAGCGCATCCTTCAATACAGCTTTATAGTATTAGAATCAAGAATGTAAGAAAGCTACATTTCAATGTCACAACTTCAAATCTGGTAGCCATAAGAAGTTGTACTCACCAGCACTGCCATCTGCTGACCAGATTAATTTGCTATGAGTTTTGCTATTGTTTCTTTACTTGTATCACCAATAACGTTGCAAACAAAGCAATGCATATTATACAACTTGGATATTAACACTATTTCTTGAGTAGCTAATATTTACAAATTATGGAAAAGTATAAAATAAATGTCAAAATTGTAATTATACTTTTATCATTAATAACAAAATATTTATTTAAAGAAAATCTATCACTCTACAATTCTGCCACAGTAAACAAATATATAAGTACTTAAGTGAAACTAATTTATCACTCAAAAACATGTCACATTAGTGAAATCAGTGGAATAATTATCCTTAGGATCTACAGGATATTTCCATTGTCTTTGTATGACTCATTCTTCTCACTCTAAGCAAGAAGTAGGTAGGAAGCACTTTCAAAGATTTAGAGAGCCTGCTCATTACAGTGCCCTTCTGGGTACAGTGTGCTTTGATACAACGTGGGATTAACATCATATTTATGGCGTGTCTTCAAACTACAGAATTTTGTCCTCCATATTTGCAATTTTATCTCTTGTTATGCTATTCTTGATTATCTTAGTCCAGCTATGAGAATTTGCTTGCACCTGCACTTTGATGATATTTCATCGCAGTGCTTTTTACCAAGCTTCTTTCTCCAACTATGATGCAATTACATCCTTAGAATGTTCTTCCTAACTGACTTGCACTGAGAAGGCCAAATTCACTACTTCGTTCTTTCCATCACACAGTAACTATATTTACTGTTGAGCTTCTCATGAAAATGTATTTGTTCCTTGTCATTCTGTCACTCTTGTTTGATAGTGAATACCAACAAATGAGTGACTTTAGACTTCTTTCTCTCTAGATAATCCATCCCTGGTATCACACCTTATGAAAATATTTTTTGAATATCCAAAATTTTAGTAGTTCATATAACACTCACTTGGTTTTCATCCTTTCTGCTGTGAGAAAAAAGTTCTCATAAATCTTATTGGCAGCATATTGGGTTTGGTAGCCTGGATTGTAATATAGAATGTAGTACAGTCTCAGAAGTTTACATTTTGGCTCTCTCTGTCCATAAGTAATTTTGGGTTTGGGGGTCCCCTCACCTATGTCTATTCACTGTGCTGAACAATGTGATAAGGGCCAAGGGAGATGTCACAATGTTATGCAACACTATTTTGTAATTTGGAGATTTTAAAAATACAAAGGAAAAGCGAAAAGGTTAAAATAAATCTCTGTATGAGAATTGCTTGTGTGAAAGTGGCTCACAAAGTATAATAGGAATATATAGGGTTTACACAGGGATTCTCTATAGAATAGCAAGTAGCAGAAATATGTCTAATTGGCTTACTAAGTAGCAAGTAGATACAGAACATACTTTTTTTATTTTCCCACTTTTTCATTTCCATGTAAGATGCATATGGGATATAAAAGAAAGAAAAAGAAGTACATTTTGACAATTCTGGGTTATAAACTTTAACAAAACAAGAAACTGAGTCTTTAACAGAATGTAAAGTAATAGTTTCTTCCTGAACATATGTCAACAGGCTGATAGTCATATATCTCAGTCCTTTTTTTAGAAAGCAGAACCACACATTCTTTTTTTTTCTTAAGTTCTTTTATTGGTACATTTTAGGTATACAATACATTTACATTTTTCATTGGGTGCTTGTAACTGTACATGACGTATCTTGATTCTTATTTTTTCCCCATTACCTGTGCACCCTTCACCTCCTCCACCCTTCCCTATTTACATAGACATCATTTCCATTTCTTTTCTCATAATTTTTCCTTTCCTTTCTTTCCTTTCCACTTCCCCTCCCTTCACCCCTATGTCTTTGGACCTTTTTTCCTATTTCAAATGAATAATTGATAAAAGCATCACACATTCTTAAATATATCACCTGAATATAACTTTTCAGAACATTCCTGGAAGTCAACTCTAGTCATTTCATGTAAGTAGGGGAAGCAGCACTTAACATGGCATGTGGTGAGAAGTACAGTAAGCTTGTGTTTTGCTTCATCCCAAGGTGTCCACCTTGCCAAATCAGAATTTCTCATTATAGGATCAAATATCAATGGTGCTGTGATATTCTTAAGATTCTTGATTATCTAGCAAATGCTCCAGCCCTTTCTAACAGCGAAATTTTGAATAGTTAGACCATCTAACAAACAAGAACATGCAAATACGCTTTTCCTTAGGGTATTATGGTGATAAGTTTTTTTCTTTTCTTTCTTTCTCTCTTTTCTTTCTTTCTTTCTCTCTTTCTTTTTTTTTGGTACCAGGGATCAAACTCGGGTCCTTGCACTTGTGCAGCAGGTGGTGAAACCACTGAGCTAAATCCCCGGCCCTTTCTGTTCTTTCTTAATGATTCTAAGGACACTTAATATAAAATCTATGCTCCTAACATTTTTTAACTACATAAATCTTTATTAACAGCAGGCATAATGTTGTACAGTAGATTGTTAGGACTCATGAGCATTCATCTTCATATCTACTGATCAAGTGCTCCCCATTGCACCAGATTCCAGCCCCTAGTAGCCCTCATTGTATTCTTTGTTTCTACAAATTTAACTATCTTAGATATCTCAGACAAGTGGAATCATGCAGTATTGTTTGTTCCAGCTTAATTGCCCTTAGTATGTCTTCCAAATTCTATCTTATTGGATATGGTAGGATTTCTTTTTTTAAGATCCAATAATAGTTCACCAAATATATACATCATAGTTTGTTTATCCATTCACCTGTTCATAGATATTTAGTTTTTACAGCTTGACTATTGTAAGTCTTATAATAATAAAGGTGAGTGTACAGAAGACCCAATTTTTAATTATTTTGAATACATATTCAGAAGTAGCACTGTTGGATTGAATTGTAATTTTAGTTTTCAATTTTTTAAGAAAGAAAAAAACACAAAAAGTTCTATACTTTCTTGTGATAAACCTCTTATAAAACTAGGTACAGAAGGAATTTACCTAGTCAATGCTTGGCAGGCCACATAGGGCAAGCTCATAGCTAACATCACACTTAACAGTGAAAAATCAAATATTTTTCTGTAATATGAGATAAAAGTATGAGTGTTCCCTCTTGCCATTTCTATTCAACATAGTACAAGAAATCTTACACAGACTAATTAGGCAAAAACATAAATTTTTAAAAATCAGAAGGAAAATTAAAATCACCTCCATTCTGAGGAAACATGGTCTTATGTGAGGAAACTTGTAAAGACTCCATAAAAAAGACTTTTGAAACTAAAAAATGAAATCAAAACATTTTCAGTATACAATAACAACACATGAAATCACTTGCACTTTGAAACTCTAAGAATGAACTACCCAATATGGAAAATAGAAAATAATCTATTTATAGTAGCATAGGAAAAATCAAAATATTTAGAAATATAGGTAATAAAAAATAGGCAGTAAAAATTTTTACACTGAAAACATTAAAGCATTGGTGAAAGAAATTGAAGAAGATAAAAATAAATGAAAGTACAGCCTATGTTCTTGTAAAGCAAGACTTAAAATCTCCATAGCAGCCATAACAATCTACAGAGAGCATGTAATCTCTGCAAAAATCTCAATGGCATTTTCTTTCAAATAGAAGAAACAATCCTAAAATTCATATGGATCCACAAAAGACCCCAAGAATCTACAGTAGTATTTAAAGTGCACATCAAAACTAGACCATCACTTTTCTTAATTTCAAAGCTAAAGGAATTAAAACATTCTAGTACTGGAATAAAGTAGACATTTTTGCCAATGAAATATAATAGAGAACCTATAACTGAATGCACACATATTCCATCAAATAATCTGATCAAGGATGCCAAGAATACACACAAAGAATATTTAATCTCTTCAATAAGTCACTCTGAGAAAACTGGATAAGCATATATAAAAGAATGGATTTAGAATTATGTCTTATAGCATAAAAAATACTAATCTTAAATGGATTAAGGAATTAAAAGTAAGACCAGAAATTATGAACTCCAAAGGAAACATACAGGAAAACATGCAGGACAATAGTCTGGAATATGATTTCTTAGATACAAAAACAAGACCAAAAAAAAAAAAAAAAAGGTAGGTAACAAAACAAAAGCAGACAAATGGAAATACTGCATTAAATTAAAAAAATCCACATAGCAAGAAAAAAATCAACAGAATGAAAAGGCAATCTGTAGGATGGGAGAAATGCACATGGTGTCTGATAAAAGGTTGATATTCAAAGTATATAAAGAACTCCTAGAATTCAATATCTTCCCCAAACCAACCAAATAACCCTTAAAATAGAGTCAAAAGACAAACATTTCCCCAGTAAAAATATATAAATGCCATCCCTGTATGAAAAGATATTTAACATTATTAATCATCAGAAAATCACCAGGAGATAACACATCACTCCTGTTAACATGGGTATTATCAATACAAATTTAAATGAAACATGTTGGATAATTTAAAACTTTTCTAAACTTGAAATGGGAATGTAGAATGGTGTAGCTACGATGGAACATAGTAGCATGTTTCAGTACCACTGAAAATGACAGGACTCTCAAATCCATGAATCTGAAGAGCAAAGCAGACACAATATTGAAAAGTGAAAAATATGAATAGTTTGAGAGGATAATTATATTGGTAAAGGTCATGGGCAATATGAGAATAGCAAAGCTCATTATTCAGTATTGTATATTAAACATAATATTGTATCTATTGGGCATATTGTTTAATTTTATAAATACAATATTTAATAAATGGCCATATATATCATTCAATCTCTCCATGTACTATTTTTTCTCATCAGAAAATTAGGGATAATATTTAAATATTGTCATATTTAATTTTTAATACATTACAGTTACAACAAAGTTATTAGTATCATTTTACCAGTAAAGAAGTTAAGTCTCAAGAAACAAAATGAAATATCTGCTGCCATAACTTCAGTTAAGAAAGAAAGCTGTGCTTCAGACTAGATCTAGCTGACCACAGACTGATGCTCTCATTTGTGTCCCTGAACTACACGTAAACTTAACATACTCTATGGTACAGTGGTTAGAGATGTGCTGTGAGATGCTAGATTCTCTTAGTTCACTTCCCAGGTCTCTCACTTTGCTGTCTAACTTCGAGCAAATGATGCATCTCTGTGCAAATCAGTGAACCACTTCAAAGCAGGTGATATTTGTGTGTTCTGTTTGAAGGAGGCTATTAAAACTGCCTATATAACAGAAGCTAGTGTTTGTAACACCAGTGCCTCATACATAAGAAGCATTATCGAAACCTTAACTACCATGGTGGAATTGCCACAAGTATTTTAAGAAATAAAAGCACTGAAAAAGAAAAGGCATACAAGAAGGGAATAGGTCAAAGACAAATGATTCTACTTGCTGCTGATTCTGTTTCAGGCCAGGTGAAAAATTTAGCTAAGGATTCTTCTTTTGCACAGATGTCCTTTATGATTTAATTTTTCTTCAAGATCGCTTATACTCTAAGTGTTTATAGATCTCCTGAATGTAAGGATTCACGGAGGGAGGGACCTCAAAGAATAGGCCTGAGTGGGAGAAGTGTCAAAAGGGATTCCAAAGGACACACTGGTGCAGAATACAACCAAATGGATTCAACTACACTTAGATAATCCTTGGCAACCAGATAGCTAGCTAGATAGACTGATACAGATATAGATAGTTCTCTGAGACCATTATGAAGCTCAGTGTCCTCAAGTTAAGTTGTAAGAATGCAAGGAGTAAGGGCTGGAGACAGAAAGAAACATGTCCCCTGCTCCCAAACACTGAGAGCTAAGGAGTGGAGAGAGACAAGAAAAGCAAGGGTGGGGCCGGGGATTTAGCTCAGTGGTTCTGCCGCCTGCTTCTCAAGTGCAAGGACCCGAGTTCAATCTCCGGTACCAAAAAAAAAAAAAAGAAAAGAAAAGAAAAACAAGTGTGCATGTGGATTACAAAATCAGCAGGATTAAAACGGGGCTACAGCATTTTAAAAAATTCTTTATTTCCATCAGAAGATGCTCCACTGCATATTAAAAATTGAAATAGAAAAAGAAGTGCCTGAAAACAAAAGTGTCACCCCTGATTAAAAATGGCATAAGAAGCAGTAGGAGAGTTTTACGCTCAGCTTGAAGTCTTCTGGAATAAGAAAACCTTTCAGGAGCAAAAACAAAACATAAAGGAGGAAAGGCAGATTAGTGTAACTTCAGAAATGAGTTCCAAGACTATTGAAGCACAGTGTATTAGCTTTATGACGAGAGCCATTAGCTCTCCACGGACAGGCAATATTTCTAAACAGCTACACTGCACACAGAAGAAAATGCGAAACATTGAGGAACAAAGCTCCGCTTTCTCACCAGTTATTAACCTCATTTATACCACTGAGTTCCTATCATTATACTCATTGCCTTGACATGGATCAGTGGATTGATATTTCATTCAGCAGGGTGCAAATTGTGACGACAGAGGAAGGAAGCCCCAGAGGCTTAGCTCTGTTGCCTTTTTATATGACCAGCTGTACCTCGGATGAAAGTAAACGTCTAGGTAACTATTGTGGGAAAGAATTCCCTAAAACCATTTTCAAAGCCCTTTGTCCTGAGGCCAGATCACGAAGTATCTGTTTATAAACTTCCACAGGTTTCGAGTTCATTTCTAAAGGCATGAATAGTTGGTTGTATGCTCCTAAAGTCAATGTGAACCTTCGCATTAGCCTCTTTCATGAGAACTAGCTCTACATAAATTTGGGGAAATCATAAATTGAAATGATGGATTGCAAGTAGTGGAAATGTCAGAGTATGTATTTGAAGACAAAAAGAAAGAGAAAATGTTCTAAATCTTGAGAGTTTCCTTATATAATGAGTAGTATTCACTCAGTTTGGGTTAGCATTAAACGAATCCCAAAATCTTGTGCTTTCTTCCTTTATAGTTATACTCTGAGATGGGCTCTACAAAAGTAGTAAACATGAGTCTAATAAAATAAAATTATTCATAAAATATTGGTTATCATGGTATTTGGTGAAATCTTATGTCTCTGTTATTGAATAAAATATAAAATTATCTTTAAGTATAAACTCAGTAGCAGCTATTTCCTATCATAATGTTTTAAGCTTTTTCATTCATAGAAAAAAATTGACCCATCATGCATAATTTATAGAAAATTAGATATGATCTTTAAAAATATCCATAAAGTTAAAATATTCCCAAAATAAGTAAATTATTTCACTTTGGTCAGAATTAATGTAAATATTTACATTTAGAAAAGAAAACTAAAACTGTAGTACTAATTTAAAGGTAAATAGTACAACTGTGCAGGACTTTACAATTTGAAAATTAACAATCTATAAATATTAACTCTAAAGACTAGCATATGAACAAAGGCCAATACTGATACATATAATATTAAGAATTCATTATAAATGCCAGTAATTCATTTTTAAAAGCACAAAATTTATAGAAAAGATAATTAAATTAATGTTCCATATATTTGAAATAAAATTGAAAGATTATGTAGAACTTCAAATAAACTATATGCACTTATGTACAGTAATTTCCCAGACTTATGAACATTTGAGTTGCGAACTTTCACAAGTGTACTGTCTAAAACTCACTTTGCTTGCAAATAAATCTGATTTATGAACAATTCTCCTGGAATGTTACTAGTTTGTAAGTCAAGGATTTACTTTTCTTAAAATTTTAGTATAAATTACTAGTTACCACTAAATCTGTTTCTTTTGGTTTGAAGTTACTTTTCCCTCCCTGTAGACCTCAGACAACTGGATCCACTTGGCTCAAGTACATACTCTGCTAAATTTAGCTCTACTGGAAGGAAATTGTAAGACAATTTCTTCGCTGGAAATTGTAGGACAATTTCTTGAAATTGTGTGACATTGTGTGAAAATTTCTTTCTTTTGTGATCAACTGATCTTGAACAAATATTTCATTTCCAAAGTAACAAAAAGAAACAAAGTTATATTTTTCAGTAGAGAAAAGAGGCAGGAAAATTGACAAAGTTTAGTGTTATTGCACTGATGAGAAGTCTGCTATGAGCCTCCATGAACAATGGCACTAGAGATGCAGTGTGGAGTAATGGTGAAAAAGCAAAGGAAATAGAAGAAATCTTCAGTTCCTGAAATGATTGTATTAAAAGCAACAAAATTTAATAATATTTCATCCCTTTTAAGCAACACAATGTAATAAAAATTGATATACTAAGAGAATCCTTAAAGTGATCAATAATCATAATTAGCTCTATGAGTTGAGCAATTATGGTATAAATAACATTGACACTTAGAGACCTTTTAACTTATTTTCCCTTAGTAAAAGTCAGAAGTTCATGGGCCAGGGATTTAGCTCAGTGGTTCCGTTGCCTGCCTCACAAGCGCAAGGACCCAAGTTCGATCCCTGGTACCAAAAAAAAAAAAAGTCAGAAGTTCAGAAGTCTCATTCCAAACACAGAATAGAGAAGAATATGGTAGTAAGTACAGGTAGTTACCTTGTTAAAGATGCAATGGTATCTTGATCGCTGTATTTTTCTTAGAGATGTAGCTCCCCATTTAACTCTCTTTTGAAAGGTTTAAATTTTACTTTTCACCTTAATGCAATTTATGTGTGTGCTGATAGCATAGGTATCTTTGTCTCTGAGTAAGAATCTTCTGTCAGATGAGATAGTGAATGAGTTATTCCTTGCAAATAGGTTACATTTAATCAGAATGGCTTTGATGAAACTGTTCATCATTGGAAAGGTGATTTTAGACTAGAGAGATTCTTAAGTTTCCATAATATTCAAGGATGAAAACTGCCGGTCTGAAGCAAAAAGGATAAGTGAGCTGGATCAGCTAATAGTCAAAGGAAATTCCCTCAGCAAATAAAATTTGCAATCACAAGTGAAGACGGATCCAACATCACCATTTTATAAATTCCCCTATTTACATTTTTGTTTAGACAACAGTTTAATAGTTACGTGAAATGAAAGATAAGTAAAAGCATGAATTTGGCAAATGAATATAAATGAGCCAATTTGTAATTTCTATAGTAATTTGGATTAACCTACTTTAAATAGAAGATTCCTATAGACCAAAAGGAAAAGAAATCATATGTTTACAAAGGAAATATGACTTTATATTCAATTCCCTATAATTGTTTAGCTGAATCAATAACAATAATAAAAAACACTTTTAGATCTGTTTGTTTTTACACAATGAACTATCGCCTCACACCCTTTAGGACAGCTATTATCACAGAGACTAGAGATGACAGATGTCTGCAAGGAGGCAGAGAGAAGGAAACCCTTGCACATCACTGGTGGGAATGAAAATTAGGTGCATCCAGGTCAGAACACAGTACGAAAATTCCTGAGAAAATTAAAGATGGAACTACAATATTTAAACATACTTCTATTTGAAGAGAATTTCCACATATAGTGGACTCTCAAGTTACGACCAACATGGCATACAAACAATTTGGTTTGGTTAGTTAGGTTGATGGAAAATTCATCTGCCTCTTGTTATCTATAGCATGTACCCAGGTAAACATCCATATCTCATCTGTACTGACTTAGTTTCAACCAATCTTCCCTGGAGAACCAATGGAGTTCATAAGTCTAGGGTCCACTGTATATCTAGATGTATTCTACATTACTTTTTAATACTTTTCATATATACTGGTTTTAAGATATTGATCACAAGAGGTTAATATTAGAAAATACAAGTAACTCAAACTACTCAGCAAATATACAAATGATGCAATTTTAAAATGTGCAAAAGAGCCAAAAAGACAGTTCTCAAAAGAAGATACACAAATAGTCAACAGATATCTGAAAAAATCCCAAACATCACTACTCATCAGGACAGGAACTACAGTAAGTTATCCAATCCCCTCACCTATGATGCTCATTGCCAGAAGAAAAAAAATAAATACTGGGTAGGATGTGAAGAAAGGGGAACTCAAACTGTTGGTAGGAATTTAAATTAGTAGAGTCATAAAATCTTATGAAAGTTCTCAAAATGTTAAAAAAGGAGCCACCACATGATCCAGCAATCCCTCCTGATTTAATTTCCCAAAGTAAATTACATTATTGTGTTGAAGAGCTAGCTGTGCTCTCCTGTCTATTTGCAGCAGCATTCTCAACAACTGAGAGGATGAATCAACCCAAATGTTCTATCAACCCAAATGTTCATCTACAGATGAATGATTAGAGAAAATGCAAAATATAGTGTGTATGTATAGTATACCTATATCTATACAGATACAGATGTGTATTATTCAGCCACAAAAAATGAAGTCCTGTCATTTATGGCAGTATAAATGAACCTGGAGGAAATTATATTAAGTGAAATAGACCAAGTAGAAAAAGACCAAAAAATATCTGATGTCATTTATGTGTGGAATTTAAAAATGTTGATCTCATAGCCATTGAGGGTAGAGCATAGTTCATAGACATCGAGAAAGGTGGTAAGTTATATAATGCATTTTAGTATAATTAAATTAGTTAAAAATCATTAAAAAAATCAGTGTGCACTGTGTTCAACACTTTGAATCTACCTTATATCATTTTTTTATTTGGTACCGGGGATCAAACTCTAGATCTTTTGCTTGCGAGTCAGGCTCCGGAACCACTGAGCTAAATGCCTGTCTCTCTACCTTATATCTTGTATATGTGAAATAGTAAATAACATTTTGTGTCTATATGATAATAAATTTATGTAGTTTTCTTCAATTTTTATTATTACATGTTCGCAGTAAATAATGATTACTTGGGCTGGGGATTTAGCTCAGTGGTTTCGCCGCCTGATGTGCAAGTGCAAGGACCCGAGTTTGATCCCTGGTACCAAAAAAAAAAATAATAATGATTACTTTCCTCTTGGAGAGTTGCTACATGTATATAACAAATTTTAGTTCTTCTTACATCCTCTTCCCATTTCTTTCCTCTTCCTCCCTTCTTCTCTTGGCCCCCTTCCCTTTTGCAAATGATCTATCTCCCTACTTTCTATTACCTATCTTTCATTTTTCTCTCTATATTTATATCTTATAAGAGAAACTACGTGATATTAAAAGCTTATGTATCTGATATTTCACCTAAAATTATGGTCTCAAGATACATTCCATTTTCCTACAAATGACTCCAGTTTATCCATCTTTATGACAGAGTAGTGTTCCATTGTAAATTTATACAGTTTTGTATAAAGATTAGACTGTCATTCCTCTCTTACATATTCACATTTTATAGGTAATTTTATAAAGTTATCACAACAGAAACTTAATGATTTCCTGATGAAATAAGTTCTGAGAAGACATTGTAGACTAGTTTAGAAATACTGCATATTACCTTAATATTGTATCAATTTAATCCTCTGAAAAAATACTTAAAATGTGAGGTGTTATTGGTTATCATTCCATATATTGTTTACTATGTTTCTCATCATTTATCAGTAATATATATTGCTGAATAATGGTTTCTTTATTAATGAAGTTCATTACTTGGAACAAAAGGACTTATAGAAGCATCCAGAAACAATTTATAATGAATAAAAGAGGCCAACGTTAGTTTCTGCTAATGATGCAGAAATGTAGGGGAAAATCCCTAAGTACAAGAAAAATCTACAAAAACCTCTGACTCATAACTTTTAAAATGTTATCATAAGCCTGAGCTCACAGAAGAATTCAAAAGGATACATGTGGCACCAAGTAGAAACTGAAATAGAAACACTGGCTCACATTGTTGGAACGAATAACATAAGTTCACAAGAGAGTAGACATGCAAACATTTATATAAAATAAGTGTAAATTGTACGAATGGGGTGTGGAATTCTATTTAAAGATATATAATGACATGTACATATCAATATTTATCCATATATACATATATATCAACCAGCTCAATAGTTTAAAAATATCCACAAAAGTAATCTCATTGAAATGGACAAAATACTTAAATAGGAATTTCTCAAAAATAGATATACAAATAGCCAACAGATATATGGTAAATTGGGTAATACTATTACCAATAAACAATGCAAATAAAAAAACCAGAAAGATTATCATTAAAAACAATATTTTTTGAAACAGGGTCTCACCATATAGTCCAGGTTATCCTTGAACTCTGTATGTAGCCCAGGGTGGCCTCAAACTTTCAGGAATTCTCCTGCCTCAGCTTCCCAAGAGCTGAGATTACAAGTGTGGGCCACCATACCCACCTAAAAAGCAAATATTTAATTTAACAGTTTTTTGTTGGCTATCCTTGCTGTTCACTTGGAGCTGTAAGAGTTAATCTTCATGCTCCTGGTTATTATGTATAATAGGAAAGGCAAAGGCAAAGAATAAATTATCAAGAAATCATAACTAATTTTAAGTAGAAAAATCACCAGGAGAATATGTACAGTCGAGGTGATTTTGGAAAGCATACAAATTCCAACATGGTGTTGGTGTAAATTTGTTTTGAAAGTGTGACATTTGAGCCAGGAGATGAAATAGATGAGAGCAAACCATGTAGATATTGGAGGGAGGAGTTTCATATAAACTGGGAAAGTATGAACATGAGGGTAACTTTCCCGATGTACAGCTGAGTAAGAGCTACCAAAAAATACTGT
Source organism: Heterocephalus glaber (assembly GCF_000247695.1). The sequence goes on from NW_004624761.1 coordinate 10,222,303, forward strand.
CTTCTGCTGTTTTCAGTCAGGTAGCTAACCTTAGCTCTCTGTCCCTTTCCCTGAAAGATTTAATAAGAATCACCTACTCAGAAGAAGAGTAAGAGAAGAGTCATACTGGAAGCCAGAGCACAGGGTAGACGTCTACACTCCTGAGTAAGACCAACTTCATTCTTATTTTGTCTTTCTTCCAGGATACCTATGGTCAGACCTATACCTCTTAGGCAAGAGATTGGAGGAGGCTACTGTAGACGATTAAGTTACAGAGTAAAAGCTTCAAAACAATGGCCTTTAGAGTCCACTTTGAAAATGTTGTAATGCCATCTATTTGTATTAACAGGTATGACCGTTTGGACATGTTAAAATTTTTTCTATTCAGGCATACACAGCTCAGCTCAGAAGTAAACTCAGAATTTCCCTTAATATCAAAAATGTGTAACAAAGAACATATAATAAATAAGTTAACCCACTAATTATTAAAATACTTTAAAATATATAAGAATAATTTTAACATTTAAAGCATCTTTGATTCAAAGATGACTACATATAGAAGTCATCTAATGGGGATCACATTGCTCACCACAACAGAAATTCTAAATTATACAGCTATCAGATTTCTCATTAGCAAAATAATTACAATTTCTAAAGGAAAAGAATTTATTGGTTAAAATAATACACTTACCCAAATGCTGGTCAAGTGCAAGGATAAAATGGAAGACATTTGAAATAACACAATTTTTTTTTACATGGTCCCTTCCACATGGAGCTATTTAATATAAAATTTATAGTCCAGGAAATATAAAATCTAATACCAAAAAGAGGCACTCAGTTATCTAGGCTTAGGTAAGAATAGCATGATGATACCTGTGTATTAGGCTAGGACAACAGCAAGTGCTTATTTCACCAAGAAGAATGGGTCCTAAGAGGAAAAGCAATAAGGTTACCTGATTCCCTCAGATGTTTAGATTTCTCTGCATTGACTCTAATGCAGAAACATTAGACCTGGTGGATCATAGGGAGGAATTAATTTTAGAAGAAAGAAAGCAAAACAACGCAGAGTATAAGATAGTTGCTAATTCCATAAATGAGTTAATTTTTAATCAAAGAAACCCTAAATATGTTTTAATATTGAGGCAGAAATAAAAATGTACATATATAATTAGTATAATTAGGACATAGCTGTTGGTCTTTAAACATTTTTAGCATAACTTTACATGGTATGTATGTAAGGAACTGAAATAGAAGGAGTAATATAATAAAATTCATTTTCCACTGAAAAAATTTAATATAAAATATTAAATGCTATATAAAATTGCTAATGTAGCATATTTTTTATAAATATAAAAGTAAATAGCAGTTAAATAACTAAATGTTTGAATGTCATTGGCCCTGAACTAGACAGGTTGAAGCACAATATTAATATGCTAACCCTAAATGTTTTATTATCATACATATATATTAAGTATATTTACTAAATGCTTACATTTTGTTAGCACAATATATTTTAAAATGCTATATACACATGAAATGTGGAATTTCATCATCCTGAAAGCTGCCTACTGCAATAAGATAAATATTTTAAATTAAAACGTTAAAAGCAGAAACTAAAAGCTTGCAATTGTCCAAAGTCAGAAAGGAGGAAAGTAGGAAAAAGCAAGCGAAAACATCTTCAAATCTAAAAATGAGTTAACATCAATGAAATTGAGTTTATCTTTAACCTCTGAGGGAAATATTTGTATTTCTGTTTGTTAAGTCCTCACTCATTTCCACTTATTTTCTTAAAAGTATTTTTAGTGAACTTCACTAAAGCCTCTGCACTTTCTTCTTATTAGTGTCATGATCCTATGTTAAATTATTCAGGTAGCACCCTCAAAACAATTTTAAAATTTGCCCCCAAACTGCACACTGCTGGTTTTCTTTAGAATGAGTTCATTAGCCAAAAAGAAATTCCAGTGTCTTAGAATAAATCACATATAATTCTTTCAAGTGGTAACGGTCTGGTCTGGGAAGCATATAAATTACAATCATGAGAAAATCATCAATAGATTATCATTACTTGTTTGCTAAATAACAAATTAAATAAATGAAGATAATGACAGTTTTCATGCAAAATTAAGAAAAAGCCAAATAGTGTATTACATTATATTTTACATCCTGTCCTAGAATTTTCCTTTGGAAGGTTAATAATCAATTTAGTGAGTTACTGTAATTATGGAGAAGACAGATGACTGGCAAGCCTAGTGTAGAGCATCCCAAAGGAGCCATCTGGCTTTCAAAGCTGAATAAAGAATCTATGGTGATAAAGAAATTTTTGTCAACCTTTCGGAAAAGAAAATTGCTTTGGAAAAACCATAAAGTCAATTCTGACATCTAACACTGTGTTGTTACATTGGTCTAGTATGATAATATTATAATTTTCTTATGATATATTATCTACTCTGAAATATTTCTGTAAGCTACAATGACTCTACAAAGAATGAGAAATAAATAGAAATTCCCCTTGGAACATTTCTAAGTTTCCTTCTCATCTCTCTCAAAGTATTTAACTTCAACCATTCCACTGGATTAGAATTAATTTTAATACAGTAGTGAGTATGTGTAAGCATGTGGTATATGGTAAGAGGATGGAAAAAAATGAAAGGAGAAAGAGAGGAAGCAAAAGGATCTGTGTATTTTATTGACATCAAAACAATGTCTAGGATAGCGCATTTATCAACCCAACGTGTATAATGACCAGCGAAAATGTTCTAGATTCAAATCATTACTAAATAAATTAAAAAATGGTAAAAATTGAAGTGGCTTATAATGATGAGACATGTATGTGAAATCAAAACATCATATATGACAGTTTCTGTAACACCATACACTGTGTGTACCGAGTTCTCTTGGCAGAAGTTCCAAGTAGTAATTTGTTCAGTCTGGTAAAAACATCTAAAAAATCCAATGAACAAGTGATTTTCAGCTGGCTCTTATAGGATTTAGTGGTCAGTACTCTTTTCTCCTTTCCATTCATAGGCAGATCCTCACTCCAAGCACATACTGCTTCAGTGTTTTTTCCAATATGTATAATTTATTATTCTGGCTATGTTGTTTGGTGGACCGGCATACTTGTCGCTCCATCCCTGTAAGTCACAAATGACTAGCTCTAAAATGGACATCTAACCAAATGTGAATCTTTTTCATAGGAATTCTAAATTTGAGATTCAAGACAGTAACACCAAGTCTTTTTCAATGACAAGGGTAAGTGTTTATCAGATATTTGCAGAGAGGTTTATTTTAGAAACTAAAACTGATATTCTAGGGTACTTTTCTGACTGTGACCTACCACAACAAATACCAAGTCTCAATGGAACTTGGTCAGTTTTTATGTAGCTCAAATAACTAGTCCATTTCCAAAATGTATACATCCATGCATCAGTATTTTCATTCATCTAGTATTCATTCCAAAGGGAAATTAAGATGTAGGAGAAAGACTAAGCTAAAACGTACTTATTTAAAGATCAACAACCCAAACAAACGAGTTGTCTGTTGTTTAAATGTATTTCAAAATTTACATTATTTCAATAATATATTTCTTTACTGCAGTTTTATCAACATTGCAGGTTAACTTACAGACTTTCCCTTAAGGGCGATTTGTTTCAAGACCCCTCATGGGATTTCAAATCTGTGGATGCTCTAGAGTTATACAAAATGGGTATTTGAACAGAACATACATATACACAGTGTCCTGTATATTTCAAACCACCTCTAAATTACTTATATATGAAAATGGAAATGCTATAAAATAGTTGTTATACTATATTATTTAGGAAATGATGATAATGAAATGTCTGTATGTTTTCAGTACATATGCAATGGTTTTTCCTAATATTTTTTTATCTATGGTTGGTTGAGTCTGTGGATGTGAAACCTATGTATACAAAGCACTATATACATATCTTTATGCTTGTGTATATGTGTGTAAATATATATATATATGTGTACTCAGGTACATATGTATTTTTTACAGAAGCATTTGGAAAATCTAATGTGAGTTTATAAAGCTTGCATCAAAATTATGGAGAATTTTTAAATTAAAATTTTTTTATTGCAGTAAAATCAGTGCCATTAATTCTCTTCAAAATATTCGCTTTGAACACACTTGTCCCATCATGCTACCACTTTGTGAAGCAGTTCTGCAAATACATTTTTTGTCTTTAAGTGCCCTGTTGAGTTAATTCAAAACATTCACCTCTCATGATCATTTTGATTTTAAGTTTTAATTTTGAGGAAGTGCCAGAAGAGGCACTGGGTGTCAGATCAACTTAATAAGATGAATGAGGACACACATGATGGTTTTAAGAGCCTGCATTTCCATTGGATGGTACTTGGCAGGGGAATACACTGTAATTTTTTATTACATCTCTTAAAGGCACAATATTTTGAAAATGGGAAGAGGGCCAAGAGATGAAGGGAGAGGGGAAGGAGAGAAAGAAATGGAGAAATAAAAATTATTAAGATGTTTTATGTATATGTACCAATGCTGCATCATGAATGCCATCATTATGTACTGCAAAGATGTACTAAAAACAAAAGACTCACTAAACAGAACTCCCCAAACAGTTTCAGAAAGTGGAAAGCACAATGCAATAATTGTGTTGGAAGTGTGGGAATGTATTTTGAGGAAGATTGATATCAATATAACTTAAACTATAATAATTTTTAAAAATCTAATATGCATTGTATATTTCAACTATACCTTGTAATTTATACATTATTAAAAGAATGGCAATAAAACTGAAAACACAAAATAGCATAAGAGAAAACCAAGCATATAAACAAAAATAATAGGCTGGATGACCTATGAGTCTGAAAATTAATTACCGTTGAATGAATAAAGAGGATGCTAAGACAAAGCTCAAGTTGATGTTACAGTGAAGCAGGTGAATTTATTGTTACTGAAGTCATGCAATTCTGGATGTTGGCAATGTCCAAGGTAATGCTTTGTGGGTGAGTGGCAGATGTACATTATTGAGAAAGATCACTTTCAATAACAGTAAACATTGTAGTATGCATTTCAGAATTGGCTGAAAGTTTATCTTCAGAACCTTCAAAATATGTTTCTAATGCATGTCCAAGAGTTGGGTGAAAACTTTATAATGTAGTATCATTGAGTCCATATAATAAACACGCAAAGTGCATGTCATTAGCGCCTTCAACTGAGAGATGAGCAAACTGCAGGTCCAAAACCATGAGTAAATTTTTGAGAATTTCACAGGAAGTGAGGGATGAAACAGGGCTCCAAGTCATATAATTGAAAATAAGACCAACAAAAATAAAGACATGTCATCTTGTATTGTGATGGCTAATTTGAGATATCCGCTCAATTGTACTGAGGAATGCATAGTGAGCTGGAAAAATGTTACATCTATGTGTCTGTGATGGTGCTTCCAGAAAAGAGTGGGTCAGGTGGACAAAATCCACCTTTAGTATGAGTTGACACTATCCATTTGGTGGGAGATCTGGGTAGAACAAAAACGGCAGAGGGAAGGTGAATTTTTTCCTCTTTCTCCTAGAACTGGGATATTATTCTTCTTTATTCTTATTCTTCTTTGACATCAGACCCCCAGGCTCTGTGCCTTTGGACTCTGAGACTTGCACAAATAGCAGCCCCGCCACCTAACCGGTTTCTCAGGCTTTTGGCACTTGACTGAGTGTCACTATGACTTCCCTGGTTCTGAGGTTTTGCACTTGGTTTGAGCAACACTATCAATATCCCGGGCTCTCCATCTTGTAGATAGCCTGTCATCATGGACTTCCCATAAATCCCCTCTCAGATATCTATATCTTACCTGTCTGTATGCCTGTCTGTCTATCTATCTATCTATCTATCTATCTATCTATCTATCTATCAACCTATCTATCTAGCTAACTAGCTATCTACCTGATTCTGACTCTCCCTAGAACCCTAACACCTTAACAGAAGAAATAGAGATAGTACTTAAGTACACAAACAATATTTTCCTTTAGTGTTTAGCTTTTTACTTTGCAAATACATTAGGAAATCTAAGGAGGTCTTTGAACAATATTAAGATTCATGTACATATATATAAATGATTTTGTACGTGCTTTTTCAAAATCTGAAAAATATGAAATAGTCATTGAAATGATAGGCACAGGAGTAAAATACATAATTTGATACACTGGGATAAAATACTTAATACTTTTTGCAACATGGGAGATTTGTATATGAAACTGGTTACATTTTTCGTAGTCAGTTTGGACTTTAAGGATTTTAAAATACAGTGTGATTAGAATTAATGAGTCCCAGTTGGCAAAGCCATGCACAACATCATGATATTCTTTTATGTGAGACATGAAAATTCCAAACATCCTGTACCGTACTAAGATTCTGTCTGGCAGGGGATTACCATGAGACACCTTTATGAGTTGTTTGAAAATTTTCTTCCAAAAGTCAGTTTCCCACAGGATTTATATTAGTAATTGGTTCAAAAGCAAACTACATCTCCAAAATGTGCTGCTGTCTGTCTGATCAGAGCTGAGAGGCCAAAACAAGAGAAGCTTCTAGATTATCTTTGTTTCTAAGCAGACATATTCGGAGTCAGTTACAAGGGCAAACAAATCTATATTCCTCAACTTACTGTTCCAAAAATCTTTAGTCAGCCAGTGTTCTTATAGTGTGAGAATTATAGATTTCTTTTCAAGTTAAAATTGGCATTTTTAGAGCTTATTATTTGCTTCCCTCTGGCAGCTGCCATGTTGCTATGAACATCACTGCGTCTGCCGTCATTTGTGACATACACCATAGGACACCCGTCAGGAAATTTGGTCTCCAACTCTACTCAAATGCAGATTCAACAATCGGAAGAATCTTACACTTTAATAAAATATTAAAAACGTTCTTGGCAGCATGAAGACTGAAAGCAAGGCAGTGGTAAATTCCAAGCTGTCTGTGGTACTCAGAAGGGATGGGGATGAGGGTACTCAACTGATTTTGTGGCTGCAAACATGGTCAAATCACTGTGACTGACTTGTAAAAATATATATTTTGTACTGTCCAAAATGGTAAATGTATTTCAAATAAGTCATAGATATAAAAGATAGTATAAATGGTTTAACTCCATTACCATTCATTTAAGAAGCACAGAAGGGAAATAATTACAATATGCTTTTACTTCCTGTTGTTTGTCCTGTAAATTATAATGATCTCTCATGCCAGTCAGTACATTCATATGATCGCTTTTTAAAAAAAAAACAGTGTCTGGAAAAACCATAAGAAGAAATAAAATGGATAGAACATTTAAAAACTAGAATGAAGAAACTGAATCTAAGAAGTGGATAGGCACAGGGCAGAAACGAATCTCTTACTATGGACTATAAAATAGATTGCTATTAGCTGTGTGGAGCAGTGTAGGGTCCCCTGAGAATGTGAAAAATGCATACAGTAGAGCAGTTTATAAAACTTAAATTGGTCAAATCTATTTATTCTTATAATTAATATAAGCAAATAGCAGAAATAATACAAGAGTTTAATCAAAATATGTTCCTTGAGCATTTGTAAATATTTGGAACACCAACAGGCTATGTAAACTATTATCTGGAATTATATATTTCAAAGTGATTATAATTATCAAAAGCCTAATTATTGATATTGATGTGATTTAGAGAAATACTATGCAAAAATTTAGTTTCATAGTCTCATGAAAAAGGAAGATCCAAGCTTCTTTATGTTCATTGATAGATTTTCAAAAGATATGAGATCTTGGACTGAATATTTCAATGTGTTGGTCTCTATATGGATTGTTGTTAATTTCTTAGATTGTCTTAACTCAGCAATTTCTATTGTTCTATTTCCAGTTCCACTTCTGATTATAATTTGATTGTCCTAGAAGTTGCCCTCAGGATATAGAATATGCTTATCTAATTATTCAAATATTTTAATTTCTAGGACTATTGATTTTACTCATTGATAATGCCTTCTTTATAATTCTATCAAATACCATTCTACATGAAATTAGGCAGTATGATTTGCCACCCCCTGAATCATTTACAATAATATTTCTGGAAATAAAAAAGAAGAGAGAATAAATTTCTGTCTTTAAAACCTTCCAGTGAAATGTCTAGAAAAGGTCTATTCACTGAGGTGGGTAGGGAAGAGGGAAATTGGACGTTACTAGAACCTCTGCAGTTAAGTCCGAGTCTCCTGTGAGCCATGGCAGTACGCGGCGAATTACAGGAAAAGTAGAAAAATGAAGACTGAGAAGAAGCTGAGCTTCGGGTCTGATCACTGCTGCTTTGGGCCCCAAAGACAAAAGTCCCCAGTTTACCACATCTTTTATTCAGTACATCAGGAGAAACAAATGTAACAAATGACTTGCAGAGAGTTCAGTACATCTTGCTTAAATAAGATGTAACAATCCAGGAACAACGAGGAACTGAGTAGATGTTTTTTCCTCCCAGATTCTTGTTTTCAGCTCCCAGGATATTTCTTGTCCTGGAGAATCACAGCATCACCGGATCATTGAGGTCTCAGTTGTGACTGGAGGCCAAAATGGAATTATGTCTCGGAATTCCATAGCTGGGCTGTAGGCCGAAGAACTAGGCTAACGAAATGATTTTTCCCTAAAATTATGTAGCATTGCTCCCGATAGAGGTGCTCTCCAAGTTGTGAGAATCACTGTCAGCCAGGCAGCTAATCAAGCTAATCAGCTAGTCTTTTTTCCTTCAGGACGCTCAGTTTTTGTGATCTAAACTAAATCTATTTGACATGGATAATATTAGCCTGTTTTAGTAAAAACACATAGGCTTCAGAAAAAAAGTTGAAGGCCCAAAATTTCTTCTATAATCTCTCTAGCAGATGAAGCTGCCTGACTAAAACAAGTCTCTGAGTGAAATCTATACCAGACAGCAGACACACCTATGTCATTCACCTTATTTTTGTAAGCTCAGCAAAGCTGCAAACACTTCTAAGTACTTATCATGATTGATTCCAAGCACAGGCCATGACATTTTAGCAGCAAAAGCCAGCTAACCTTTAGATGAAATCTCATTACTGAATTCTCCATTATGTAGTCAAGAACAGTATCAAACATCCGAGGCCCAGAACAACAATGAAAGTTATTTTGTATATACTAGAACAGATATTCTTGAACAATATTTAAAACCAATATACAACTGTAGAACAACAAAGATAATATATTTTAATACTTTTTATCCTGATGCAAGTATTCCCTTTCCAAAAATCCGTACTCATGACAGTGTTTTTGACAGTCATTTTGTTTGAGAAAAGGAAGAAGTGATAGATTTGTCTAAATCTCTGTCTCTGCAACCTTCTTGTAGTTATTGTACACAAAGAAGTTGAAATCGAATGAAATTATGCTTGTGGTCCGCTGAAGTATGAGGAGTGTTACAAAGATCCCTCAGTGTTGTAACATTGTCCGGATTTACACACATCCTCTAGGGTCAGGAGAGGGAGGTGCAGCCTCTGCTGGCTCTGAGTTTTGTCTGGACTGACAAAACAGGAACTGCACATGTCACAAGACAGTCACTGTCACCAGTCTTAATGAGGTGGCACATCACTGATGAATGGGCTAAAATGGATTCTTGTGAAAATGACTGAGAGAATAGTGGCCCCCTTGGGGCAGGCTGGGTTCCAATGGATAGGAACACAGTGGTATCTAGAGAGAAGATGAAGTTGTTGATCCTGTTGCTCCCTCCACAGGGCTAGCTGGCTGTCAGCCCATAGATGGAAAACCATGCAATGATTTGAATCTTTGCTCTTCTTGACTATCTTGGCAGAGAGGAATACAGTGACCTGATGATTCGTGAAATTATCAACCTCTGGCATAGGTAGATGTGTCAATAGAATAAAGATATTTTGTTGCTTTCGGGGACAAGCTTTGTAGAAGTGCTTCTGAGTCCAATCACAGGAATCAGAATAGGCTCCTTCTTCACAGTCCCCTTCTCCTGGTGTCCCCCCACCCTGCTGGAGAACCAGTCTGCAAACTCACCAGACTCATTGGCGGTATCAGACACAGCAGTATACCTTGCTGACTTTTCATTTTGTTTGTTTTGTTCTCCAATTTATAAGGAGGAAATACAAACCATTTATTTTTTTAAATAGTAAGGATCAGTAGGAGAAAGGGCAAGTATTTGCATATCATTGTCAGCAATTTCCAGAATGCACTATGGTCACTGTTGATAACCAAGCATTTTTTTGTTTGGTTTTTAATCTTCTGAACCTGTAAATACTTCACTGAACAGTAAAGCTTTAGCTTTTCTTGCTTAGGATCTTTTGGGGTGCCTTTCCATCACTTTTCCTCTCCAAATTTACCATTCTCCCACACACTCCTTTCATTTTATACTATTAATTTTAACCAGCTTTCATTTATACTATTTCTACTATCCCAATGCCAAGTGTCTTAGAATGTTAACAGAAAGCAAAGGAAAAGAAGTGATAGGGATTCTCCTCCCCTTTCCAGACTCTGCTACTCTCCCCTCCTCCCCACTCTCTCACTGCCACCACCATTCCAGTTATGAATATGTGTGACTAAGCCTGAGTGTGGATCCATTTTGCTTATATACTAATACACACAAACATACACACACACACAAACACACACACACAACAGTAGCTCAAAATATAACTATTTTGAAATGTGATGTCCACTGTCTATTAAGTAACTTCTGGGGAAAAAAAAGATTAAAGTCAATTCACATATTTGTATTGCACTCTGAATAGTGACAGAGCTAGCAGTAATCTAAGGCAATATAACAGCATCATTATAAATATAATTTTCAACTTTTCACACATAATATTATGAACTACTACAAATGTATCAATGTATAATTGTGCAAAAATTTCTTGAAAATATCACAGATGATTTTTTAGTTTAAATTTTTTACAACAGAAATTGATATCTATAAATTCATATAACTTGTACTTTTAGTTTTAATACTGCTAAAATATATAAATATTATTCCAATATTAGTATCACCAAAATAGATTCCATTTGGTTGCTTATATTTATTTCATTATTTATATATTTGTAAGCAACAGTCTGTTAATCCAGAAAGATAAATATCAACTTTTATTTTATATTTAGTATACACATAATATGCACCATTCCCATACTTTAGTTATTTAAAATATACCATTATTGTTATTAATGGAGGTCTATAATAAGCATTTCGAGTAACAGCAAACTGATATGTAATAAAGTTACATTTTTAACAGACACTGTACTATTTTAACAAGATGAAAATATTTAAAAATGAGACTTAGAAGCTTATCTAAGTGAAATAGTAGGTATGATTGAACCAAATTCTAACTTTGGTAATTTACTCCAGAGCCTGCACATAAGATCATTATTTCATCATGCCCTTTCTATTTGGAATATAAAGCATAAGGATGAGAAATTTGATCTGACTAAAGCAGTCATTTTTTTGGTGGTAGAAATAACATAGTCTGACTCAACATTTAGTGAGTTTTCACATAGTTTTAAATAACTCACAGAATATTCCCTCGGTCTAATAAAAATAGTATTGCCTTTGTTTACAACCCAGAGTAGATACTTAATATTTTTGCTGTAGTTAATCCAGCTCTGATGACAGGGTATTACTTGCCACTCATTAGAAGAGAATTTTGTCAGTATTGTGTATGATTTTAGAGGGTACTAATTAATGAGTTTATTCCATAAATAAAATAATGCTGCCAAAATTAGTTCTAAAAGAATTGACAATGCCTTCTTCTGTAAGCTGTATCTGGAACTAAAGGTAAGTAAATATAGTTAGTAATCAAAAGTTTTAATAATAGCAGGAAAGAGATAAAAGAAAATGTAATATGTAATATTCTGCTTGCAGAAAATTTTCCATGAAATTTGTGTTTATTTATCTTACCAGCAAAAGCATTGATGGCTCTTGTTTTAAGTTAGTTTTCAGGCATTTTGAAGGGTCCCCATACTTGAGCATGTGACAAATTTGTTTACTATCTACTATAGTAAGATGTATCCATCAAGAACAAAAATAGAGTAATTTTACTTTATATCCATTTTAAGAGAATTTGGTTTCCTAAGTTCAAAGTTCCTCAGCTTTAGCAGTTCCCATGCTACACACAGCATTCATCTGGGTCTCCTCATGTCACCCCAACAGACATGGAGGTAATAGGAAACCAATGCAAATAGAAAGCTCAGGATGCTCACTGTGTTATTGCTGTGGTAGGAAATCATTTTTGTTTCTGATAGAGGAGTCTTGTGACCTCTACCAGCATCCATGAACCTGTGGAAGGCTAATTTGTAACTTTGCAAGTGGTATACAATTAGACCTTTGACAGATACGAACATATTCATGAGTAAGCCTGTATTTTTCCTTTAATGATAAATGAACACATATTGTAGGGACTGATAAAATATGTTAATAATTTTAAAAAGAGCAAAGTGTAAAATGATAGTACATTTGATGCAACTTTAAGTTATTCTTAATTGAAATCATCTTAGATCTGTACTTCATAAGCCAAAGATTAAACACTGACTTGTTTTTGAATGTTTATAATTATGAAGCTGAGGGGGCTGTGCTATATTTCAAGTTATAGTGCTTGTCTACCATGTTTATATCTCCCTCAGGAAAAAAATTACGAAGTTGAAAAGAATTATCCCACTTCTGTTGTGTATATCTTGGAGTAAAGTTTTCAGTCACAAGGACTTGGATCTGTTTAGCTCTGGTACATATTGCCAATACTTTTTCCTAAGTCATTTTACAAAATTACACTCCAAACATAAATGTATGAGAGTTCATTCATGACATCTTAAAGCTGGATACAGCCCAAATTTCTCTCAAATTGTAGGAAAGCAGAGGGGAGGCATACTTTTACTATGAATGAATTAACATTTCCCAGTGTGCGGGAAACATTACACATTTTAACTTGCAATCAGGAACCCTTTCATCATATCCAACTTCAAAATTTTCTGCTATTGTGTATTAAGCAAAAAGTGACATGTTTGAGCAATACTATATCGCTTTGGGGAAAATAGGCATTCTTTTACAAATAAAATGTTATGCAGCTTAATTTTTCATTAATACCATCAGTTTTTCAATGTATGGGTTATTAAAATATGTGGCTGCTAGTTCCCAAAAGTTGACTCAGTTATTCACCCTCTTTTAGAATCCATGACTCAATTTGATTCATAAAGTGTAGAGGAAGTGAAGCTCTGCAACTCTCAAGCCCAGACACTAAGAAGACTAGAAACTTCTATTTCCTGTTTGTTTAATTCTAACCTGCAGGCTCTGAGAAGCCTAAGCCAAGTGGAGAGTCACATGGAGGCAAGCAAAGTGTTGCATTCAACAAATCTGGATGACCCAAGCCAAGTACAGGAACATGTTGGATGATTTACCCCAGCTGGCTCCCAGGTGACATGGCTTAGAACATGACATTCAACACAGAAATCACCAGGCCAAACCCACTCAGCTGACACGGTCATGAGATTAAAGAATTTGATCCTTGTTTTAAGTTACTAGATTTTGAGGTTGTTTGTTATTTATAATAGATAACCTAAACAAGGTGTATGTACAATGTGTGATCAAAATAAATGGTGAAAGTTGAAATTTTTAAAATTTAATACAGCAAAAGACATATTGCCATCAATCCCCTTCAGACTACTCCCCTTTGCTTTGGATACACTTATTCATCATTCTTGGCACTTTCTGAAGCTATTCTGGAAGTCTTTTTTGGAGTTCCTTTAGTTGCACTGCTGTGGCTGTCTCCATGTCCTGAATCCATTCAAAACATTTGCCTTTTTCTAAATTACTTTCTCATCACTGAAACTCAATAACCAACACACATAAATCTAAGGTTTATTTTGGCTCTCAGTCTTTATAAGTTTCAGTCCATACCTGGTGGGTTCCAAAGGAGGGCTGCATAGCAGTGAGGGATGACAGTGGACAAACAGCTCAAGGCAGGGCAGGCAGGAAGCAGAAAGAGAGATCAAGAGAAGAAAGAGAGAGATACACTCTTCCAGGTCATGTCCCAGTGACCTACCTCTGCCAAGCAGAAGTCACCACCCCAATTCATATTTAGCTATAAACTCAATTAATCCACTGGTTTGGTGTGAGGAATCTCATGCCTTGATCCAATTACCTCTCAAAAGTCCCGCCATGACTGTATGAGTCTTTGGGGGCCATTTGGGTATAAACCATGACACCTTTCATGATCATTTTGACATGAATGAAGATCCAGTCACACAGTGCTAGATCCAGTGAATGAGGTGGATGAGAATGCATCATAATCTTTCTACAAGCCTGCTTTCCATTGAATGGCTTTAATCAGAAGCACTCACCATATTTTTGGTCATACTTCATGAAAATGCTCACGGAACTGCTTCAGAAAGTGCCAAGAACAAGAGGAAAAGTGTGTTTGAATTGGAGAGGTGTATTTTAAGGGACATACCAATGAGTTTTTACTATAATTTTTAAAACTAAAAATTTTAACATTTACCATATTTTTATCAAACTTTATATGTATTTCCTGAAAGAGACTTTAAGGAGTGTGTAACTCTAAAGTCTACAATTTTGCATCAGAATTTTGCTAATTTATTTTGGGTCTCGCTGAAAAAAACAATTCAGAAACACTGGCAAGTGTCCATATGAAGTCAGTATGATTATTCTCAGCCTGATATAAAGTTATTTTCAGGCCAATTACTTCTTTTGTACTTGTCATGAAATACCATACTATAAGTATGTGCTAAAAATAATCTCTATGGACTTAGATGTTTCTTAGATTTTATATAAAACTAGAATTGAAATTACTAGAATTTACATAAAACTAAAATTGCTGGTTACTAAACTGCAGAAGGAAGTCAGTGGGCTCATATTTCCAGAAATCAGTGGATACTTCCTTCACTGCTACTGTGTGTTTCTTTCATTATTTCTATCACTGGTATCTTTGGACACAAACTTCATTTTCCTGGGGAAACAGGGAAGTCAAATTCTTGATCTTTAAGATTCAAACCTCAAGATGTAGAGCCAAGGCGAAACATTGAGAAAAAAAAAAAAAGAAGAAAAAGAATAAAAGAGAAATGAAGACAATGGCAAAGTGTATAAGGGAAAGGATGGGAATTGGGGGAAGAGAAAAGGATGAGAGGAGAGGAAGATGACAAGATAGGAGACAGAAATGAAAGGACAAGTAAAGAGGGATGGACAGAAGGGAAGGAACTGGAAGTAAAGAGAAGAATTAAAGTGAAATGCTGTTTGTTCGTAGGTATTCTCATGAAGGTTTGTTTTCTGTGAATTTCAGGCTGTACTTCCAAGTCCAAAGTGAAGTAAAGGATAGATTTGAGAGTCAAAGAAGACAGAAGATTTGTACACCCTAAGCCAAGAGAATAAACTGTGCTGCTGATAAAGTTCAGGAGATTAGCCCTCCACTATGGAACCATGGAGAATAAATGGAAGTAGCTGAGTCGGATGGCTCTTCACAGTACACAGGTTCTCAAGGGGGTTAATTTTCTCCTCTCCTCCTAAAATCATTGATGATGTCTGGATACTTTTAGATTGTAAAAACTGAGAAGGAAGGTGGGGGTGTTAGTGGATACAGGCCAGGGATTCTGGTAAGATTCATTCAGTGCACATGACAATACAACAAAGAGTTATTTGGCTCAACATTTCAATAGTGATATGGTTGAGAAATCTTCCCTTAGCTGATTTGTATCTCATTGTGATGCAAACAATAGTGAACTGTACTTCACTGTTGAGAGATTAACGTGAAGATAATGAAAAACTTTAAACAACTGCACTCTTTCTTACAGCCCACAAGTAAACTGGGAGCAATTTATTTTTTGTTAATTTTATCTAAAGGGGCAAGAAAACACTGAAACACAGCAAAATAATGAAAGGTCACAAGTTTTTTTTAACCAAAAAGAATATAATACCATGTTGTGTAAAACAACTTTTTCAATCTAAATGAAATGAAGCTCCATAGTTTAGGCCAGCATAGCAGCTCCAAGGTCAGGATTCCCTAACCCATCCTCAAAAGAACTGGTCAAAAGTCTTTCTATTTAGTTGTGGCTGAAAAGGTAAGGATAAAGTTAAGGACTCTTTTTAACTGAACTCAAGAGTTCCTTCCAAAAAATGAAAGGTCAATTGTGAATTTATGTTCAATTTCAGAAAAACTAAATTAAATTTCTAGCACCTTTGAACTTGTAGAATACATATCATATGTGCTTATAAACTTCATCTATAGAGTTATAACAGAAGTTATCAACTATACTAACCTGTGCTACATCTTTTGCTTTCTTGAAAACAGAGCAAGGAATATTCATAGTCAAGCATTAAGATTAGGCAACATTCAACTTAGGCCTTGTTGAATATGAAAAATGTTCCATCCCTAAGTTTGCCTAAAATAAGAAATTAAAATGTTATTTTAACAATGTTAATTAATCCCATGTGAAATAGATTTAAAACATTTTTAATTTCATAAACAAACATTTTTCTACCTTGTCTTATGTCACAGTATGTATTTGCTATCTTATGTGTGCAGTGTGTAGGAGAGGATAATCATGAAATTACATTCAATAAAATGGAACATATTTCTTAGTATTCATGTGTTCATAAGAGAAGATGAGAAAAGAAACATGTCTTTCTTTACTATGGAGGGCAATGTTCAGAGGAGCAATGAAGTTATAGATCCTAGGTGGATTGTGAAGGAAAGAAAACGTATACTATTGTGGCACAGTTTTTGAATGAAAAAGGACTAAAGAACTTGTTTTATAATATAAGAATGAGAAAGAGGCTCCAGCCAGAGCCCCACCAGAACAACACCAGCATGAAGGTGCAAGCTCCAGCCAGAGAGGCAGGCCAGAAGCAGCACAGCACAGGGATCCAGAACTCAGGTGCAGAAAAGCCATCATTCAGAGCTCAGGAAGAGGATGCAGTGGTGAGCAACAGAGAGAGGGCCTCTCTGAAGCTTGTTGTTAGGAACTGATGAATGTCATTATATTGTATACCTAAAATGTACCAATAAAATTAATTTTTTAAATGACATTAAAAAAAGAATTGAACCCCACTGGGAGAGCAAAGAGAGCCACCAGAATAAAGGTGGAGTGGATGGCAGTGCTTGGTGCAGGGATACTTCTGTCTCTGGGCTGCTCAATACTTCCTTCTATTTGAGCTTTGCATAACTGGGAGAAGAGAAGCTCCAAGTGGCTTGAGCCTGCCCTGAGGAGCCCACCCCCAGAAAGCCAGGAGAGCAGCTCGATGAAAGAATTCAGAACTCAAGTGGCAGAGAGCAAAAATGCCATCATTCTGAGCTCAGGAAGATGGTGTGCTAGTGAGCAGCGGAGAGAGGGCCTCTCCAAGGGTTGTTGTTGAGAACTGACGCCCATTGGGAGGGCAGAGGGTCACTCCAATAAAGACTCGGTGGACTGCAGTGGCTGGTGAGTTATTGGAGTCAATACATCCTACTGGAACCCAGACTGGCTGCAGAGGAAGGGTGGCTTGAACCTGCAGGAGAACTGTGCAGAGTTCAAACCCAAAGGAGATCAGGAAGCTCAATTCCAACCTCACAATCAGAAACCAGACTGAACTTCAGTGGACTATGATATGCTCACTGAGATCAATTGACACAGATCAGTATGATGCCCAAGTTGTCCACCACCGACAACAGAAACATGCCCTGAAAGTGACATTTTTTTCTTCTTTTCTTTTCTCCTTCTTCATTTCTCACCTTTCTTGTTGCTGTTTTTGTCTTGTTTTGTTTTTTCTTGATTTTTCTTATTTTTATAGAACATGAATACAGTTTATAGTTTTCCTGTTGCTGTTAGTTTTTTCTGTTCTTATTTTTGTTCCTTCCTTCTTTCTTTTCCTACTGTCTTCCCCAGTTTTTCAAAGGATCCATGATCTTCTTGTGTCCTCTAGCCTTACCTCTAACCTTCACCTCTCTTCTATTTCTCTATCCCTGCCAACTCTTTCTAAATCTTCTCCCCAGAGGGCAAATTCACCATATCAAAGGGCTTATTTACTGTAAACATATTTCTGGTTGGTTCTAGATTTTGATATATAACCATAAGTCTAGTTCATGAGGTCAAAAGTGGTAAATTAATAGTTACTACATTTTGTCAATTTCTAGCCTGTGTTTGATGCTGTTGTTGATCCTGATTGTATTATGTTGGCCAAGATGACATGATTGTTCTAGTCAGTCGTTCTCCCTGGTTTACCAAGACTGAGATTGCTTAAGGGCCATTACAGAATAAAAACTCAAAGGCCAACTATATCCAGAAGACAATCTAAGAAATAGTCATTCCCTAAGGGTTTTAAATACTAGTGATAAAGATACATACAATAACCAATATATAAACATCAACTCAGGAATTAAAACAAAAAACATCAACAACAACAAGAAGAAGAAATGAGAAGACACTTAATCAATACACAAACCCATACTTCCAGATCAACAAAGACAAATTCAGGGGGTAATGAGACTGAAAAATTGAAGGTCAACCACCTGAACTCCCTGAACTGGTAACAAGGGAATTAACAAAAAAGATGAAAGAGGCTCTGGACAAAATGAAATCAGAAATAATTTCTCAGATAACAACAGAGATGTTGACCATAATGAAAGACATGATAAATAAACCTAGAGTAAACAGAGATAAAAAAAATAGGGGAGCTGAGGAAAGTAGTGGAAACCTTGAATACCCAGCATAGGAAAGAATTGGAAAATATGGAACACATCCAAGCAGATATCCAAGAAATTAAAAATTCCATTGAAAGTTTCTGCAGCAGAATAAGTGAATGTGAGAACAGAATTTCAGATATAGAACACAGGATTCTGGTTAGCAAACATGAAAAAAAGATTTCTTAAAAATACCAAGGGACAACAAGAAATCAATCCGACAGCTACTAGCTTATGCAGAAAAAAAAAAAACCCTGAAGTTTGATTGGAGTCAATGAAGGAGTAGGAGATAGTGCAAATGACATAAATAAACTTTTCACAGAAGTAATCACAGCAAACACCCCAAAGAGAGGAAAAAGAATTTGATATAAAGATAAGTGAGCATATAGTACAGCAACTACCCAAAATAAAAAAAAAAAAATCTACACAGGTATATAATAGACAAGATTTCAGAAACACAGCAGAAGAACAAAATCCTACCAGCAGTTAAAGAAAAGAAACAAATCACATACAAAGGAATGCCCACCAGAATCACAGCAGACTTCTCAACACAAACTCTCAAGTCAAGGGGAGCAAAGAGTAAAGTATTTCAAGCTCTAAAAGAAAACCACCTCTAACCAGATTGATGTACCTGCAAAACTATTTCCAAAGGAATGAATCAAAGAGGGTTTATCAAAAGAATAAATAAAATCAATAAAACCCTTAGCCAAACATCCAAAAAAAAAAGGATGGCTCAAATCTATACAATCAAGAATGAAAAAGGTGAAGTCACAACAGATCCAGGAAAAATCCAAAGCATCATCAATACCAACTTTGATCACCTGTACTCTAATAAAATGGAAAACACAGAAGAAATGGACAGATTTCTAGATACAGACGAATTATCAAAGTTAAATGAAGAAGATATAAAAATTCTAAACACCCCAATAACAATGAGTCAAACTGAAAATGTAATAAAAAATTTACCAACCACGAAAAGCCCAGGTCCTGATGGCTTCACTGCTGAATTCTACAAGACACTTAAAGAAAAACTATTGCCATTACTTTTTAAACTCATCAAGGAAATTGAAAGGGAAGCAAGGCTTCCAAATTCATTCCTGGAAGCAAGTATTTCTTTGATTCCAAAACCAGGGAAAGACCCAACCCAAAAAGAGAACTACAGGCCAATTTCTCTAATGAATATTGATGCAAAAATCCTCAAGAAGATACTGGCAAACAGAATACAGAGGGTCATCAAGAAGATCATACACCCTGACCAATTCAGATTTATTCCAGGCATGCAAGGATGGTTCAACATTCGTAAATCAATAAACGAAATACACTATATTAACAGAGTCAAGGACAATAACCATATGATCATCTCAATAGATGCAGAAAAGGAATTTGACAAAATCCAACACCAATTCATGATAAAAACCCTACAGAAAATTGGAATAGAAGGTCTTTATCTCAACTTGATTAAGGCTATCTATGAAAAACCAATAGCCATCATCATACTAAACGGTCAAAAACTGTAAACTTTCACACTAAAATGAGCAACAAGAAAAGGATCCCCACTATCACCACTCTTTTTTAATATTGTTCTTGAAACATTAGCCACAGCAGTTAGAAAAGAGAAAGAAATAAAAGGAATAAACATAGGAAAGGAAGAAGTTAAAATGTAATTATTTGTAGATGATAAGATACTTTACATAGAAGACCCAAAATGCTCTACCAAAAGACTTCTAGACTTAATTGAAAGATTCAGTAGAGTAGCTGGATGTAAAGTCAACGGTCAAAAAAACCATAGCCTTTTTATATTCAAATAATACACTCACTGAGAGAGAAATTAGGCAAACAATTCCTTTTAAAATCGCATCCAAAAAATTAAATATCTAGGAGTCAATCTAACAAAGGAAGCAAAAGACCTCTATACTGAAAACTACAGTACTTTGAAAAGGGAGATTGAGCAGGATAGAAGAAAATAGAAAGACATCCCTTGTTACTGGATAGAAAGAACCAATATAGTGAAAATGGCCATACTTCCAATACTATTATATAGATTTAATGCAATGGAGATTGAAATTCCATCAACATATTTCAAAAAACTAGAGAAAACAATCCAAAAATACATTTGGAACCAGAAGAGACCTAGAATACCAAAAGAAATTTTAGGCAACAGAGATATGACTGGGGGTATTACAATCCCCAATTTGAAACTGTACTACAAAGCTACTGTGATAAAAACAGCATGGTATTGGCAAAGAAAGAGACCTGAAGATCAGTAGAATAGATTAGAAGATGCAGAAACAACTACAGATATGCTCAGCCACCTCATCTTTGACAAAAGAGCCAAACATCCTCATTGGAGGAAAGATAACTTATTAAATAAAAGGTGTTGGAAAAACTGGATTTCAACCTGCCAAAGATTAAAACCAGACCCATACCTATCACCATGCACTAAATTAAGATCAAAATGGATTGAAGATTTAAATATTAAGACAGAAACACTAAATTTGCTGGATGATAAATTAGGTAGAACTTTTGAAGACATTGGTATAGGAAAAGACTTTATGAACAAAACTCAGTGGCACAGAAACTTGCACAAAGAATCAACAACTGGGCTATTACCTTATTAAAAATTTTCTACACTGCAAGAGAAATCACCAACAGAGCTAAGAAACAACCTACAATGTGGGAAAAAAATTTTCAGCAACTGTACCTTAGACAAAGGACTACTATCTAGAATATATAAAGAAATGAAAAAAAAATCAGACCCCCAAATTCAAAGACCCAATTCAAAAATGAGCATCTGAAATGAAGAGACATTTCTCAGACAAAGAAGTAGAAGCAGCAAATAAATATATGAAAAATGTTCAACATCACTGCTTATTCGGGAGATGCAGATGAAAACACCACTGTGATCCCACCTCACACCAGAAAGAATGGCTGCTATTAAGAAATCATCTAATAGCAAATGCTGGAGGGGGTGTGGGGAGAAAGGAACCTTCTCCATTGTTGATGGGAGTGAAGACTGCTGCAACCACTGTGGAAATCAGTATGGAAATAACTCAAAAACTAGGACTTGACCCAGCTATTCCCCTGCTGGGTATCTTCCCAAAAGAATTAAAAGAATCTTACCACAGTGATATATGTGATTATTATAGCAGCACAATTCATAATAGTGAAAGCTTGGAAACAGCCCAAGTGCCCATCAACTGGACACTGGATAAAGAAGACTTTTTTTTAATAAAATGGAGTACTACTCAGCCATAAAGAATGAAAAACTAGAGACATTTATAGCTAAATGGATCCATATTGAGGCCATCCTCTTAAGTGGAATAAATAGGACACACATGTGTAAATACCAAATAGTTTCTCTAGTGTGAGAAACTGAAAGTGTAATTAAGGATACACA
>NW_004624761.1:10245435-10293001 GCF_000247695.1 Heterocephalus glaber
ACAAAAGTCTTGAACAGATGGACTTGATAGATGTCTAGAGAGTGTTCCATCATACAAAATCAAAATGCATATTCTTCTCAGCTGCACATGGGTCATTCTCTAAAATAGACCACATGCTAGGTCGTAGGACATGCTTAAGTAAATGCAAAGGAATTGAAGTTATCCCCATATATTACCAGATCATAGTGCAATGAAATTGGAGAGCAATAACAGAAGAAATCACAAGAACTTCATAAAAACATGAAAATTGAATAACTCTTCTGATCAACCAATGGATCACAGAGGAAATTAAAGAAGAAATTATACGGTTTCTACAAGTAAATGGCAATACAAATACAACATACTGGAATTTATGGGACACAATGAAAGCAGTCTTACAAGGGAAATTCATAATAGTGAATACCCCTTTTAGGAAGACAGAGTGAGCTCAAATCAACAACCTAATGCTCAAACTCAAGCTTGTAGGTAAAGAACAGCAAGACAAACCAAAAGTTCATACAAGAAAGGAAATTATAAAGATCAGAGAAGAAATCAATGCAATGGAGACTAAAAGAATGATACACAAATAAATAAACTGAAGAGTTGGTTGTTTGAAAGAATAAAAAAAATCGACAAACCTTTAGCCAACCATATCAAAAAAGGAGAGAAAATGCCAAAGCCATGCAATTAGAAATGAAAAGGGTGAAATTATGACAGGCCCACCAGAAATCCAGATGATCATCAATTTCCTCTTTGAGAACCTGTACTCCAAAGAGATGGAAAACTCAGGAGAAATAGACAGATTTCTAAATACATATGAAATACCAAGTTGAACTAAAAAGATATAAAAATTCTAAACAATCCAATATCAATGAGTGAAATTGAAAATGTAATTAAAAACTCACCAATAATGAAAAGCCCAAATCCTGATGGCTTTATTGCTGAATTCTACAAAAAATTTAGACAAGAGCTAATGCCACACTGCTGCTCAAACATTTCAATAAAATTAAATGGGAACCAATACTTCCAAATTCATTCCTAGAAACAAGTCTCATCTTGATCTCAAAAGCAGAGAAAGATCCCAACAAAGAAGAGAACTACAGGCCAATTTCCCTAATGATCATAGACATAAAAACCCTCAATAAGATACAGGCAAATACAATGCAGAAGATCACCAAGAAGATTATACACCCTGACCAAGTAGGATTCATCCCAGGAATGCAGGGATGGTTCAACATATGTAAGTCAATAAATGTAATATACTGTATTAACAGAGTCAAGGACAAAATCCATACGATCATCACAATAGATGCATAAAAAGCAATTGACAAAACCCAACACCCATTCATGATAAAAAAAACAAACAAACAAACAGAAAATTGGAATAAATGGTCTTTATATCAACATGATAAAAAACCATCTATGAAACACCTACAGCCATCATACTAAATGGTAAAACATCTGAAATCCTTCACACTAAAATCAGGAACAAGACAAGGATGTTCACTATCAACACTCCTGTTGAATATAGTTCTGGAAATATTAGGCACAGTCATTAGACAAGAAAAAGAAATAAAAGGAATAAAGATAGGTAATGAAGAAATTAAATTGTCATTATTCACAGATGACACAAGAAGAATTCCACCAAAAGACTTCTAGGCTTAATATCCAAATTCAGTAGAGTGGCTGGATACAAGGTCAACACTCAATAATCAATAGCTTTCTTGTACATGAATAACAGATTCGTTGAGAGAGGAACTGGGGAAACAACTCCTTTTACAATAGCACCCAAAAAATGAAATATCTAGGAGTCAATCTAATGAAGGAAGTAAAATACAACTACTCTAAAAACTACAAAACTACAGCACTTTGAAAAAAGAGATGGAAGAGGATATCAGAAAATAGATGTTCTTTGTTCTTCGGTAGAAAGAACCAATATAGGGAAAATGTCCATATTTCTAAAACTACTTTATAGATTCCATGTAATCCCAATTGAAATTCCAACAGAATACCTCATAGAACTAGAGAACAAAACTCAAAAATTCATTTGGAAATGGAAAAGACCTAGAATAGTAAAAGCAATTCTAGGCAACAAAGACAAAGCAGGGGATATCATGATCCCAAACTTGAAACTGTACTACAAAACAACTGTGATAAAAACAGCATGGTACTAGCAAAGAAACAGACCTAAGGATCAATGAAACAGACTACCAGATGCAGAAACAACTCCAGACATCCTTAGCCACATCATCTTTGACAAAGGAGCCAAACACCCTCACTGGAGGAAAGATAGCCTCTTTAATAAATGGTGCTGGGTTTCAACTTGCCAAAGGTTAAAACTAGACCCATATCTTTCACCATTCACTAAACTAAAATCAAAATGAATCAAAGATCTAAGTATTAAAACAGAAACACTATAGCTGCTATAAGATAGGTTAGGTAGAACTCTTGAAGACTTTGGCATAGGAAAAGACTTTACAATTAATACTTCAGTCACACAGGAACTAGCACAAAGAATCAACAACTGGGATCTTATTACATTAAAAAAACTTCTGGGGCCAGGGATTTAGCTCAGAGGTGCTGCCACCTGCCTCACAAGCACAAGGACCTGATGATCTTCAGTACCAAAAACAAAACAAAACCAAGAAAGGTTCTGCACAGCAAGACAAACTACCACAGAGTGAACAGACAATGTTGGAAAAAAAAGAAAGAATGTGGGAAAAAATTTTTACCAGCTTTTCCTCAAACAAAAGGCTACTAGATAGAAAACGTAAAGAACTTAAAAAAAAAGACCTCTCAGATTTAAAGACCCAATCCAAAAACGGGCATCCAAAATAAACAGACATTTCTCAGAAGAAGTAGAAACAGCAAATAAACATATAAAAAAATGTTCAACATCACTGATCATTCAAGCAATGCAAATGCAAGCAACACTGAGATTCCACCTGACCCCAGAAAGAGTGGTTGCTATGAAGAAATCAACCAATAACAAATGCTCGTGGGGCTGTGGGAATAAAGGAACTCTTTTCCACTGTTGGTAGGAGTACAGACTGGTGCAACCACTGTGGAAATCAGTGTGGAGATTGCTCAAAAACTAGGATTAGAGGTCCTATTTGACCCAGCTATTCCCCTGCTGGGTATTTTTCCAAAAGAAATAAAAGCATCATACCACAGCAATATATGTGCATCCATGTTTATAACAGCACAGTTTGTAATAGCTCAAATTTGGAAACAGCCAAAATACCATCAACTGATGATTGGGTAAAGAAGATGTGTTTTTTTTTTAAATAAATGGACTGCTACTTAACCATAAAGAATGATAAACTAGAGACATTCATAGCTAAATGGATGGATCTTGAGACCATACTCTTAATGAAATAAATAGGGCACACATGTGTAAATACCAAATTGTTTCCCTGATGTGAGAAACTGAAAGTGCAACTGAGGACCAAAATATATAATTTACATTGTGAAATAGGAAGAAAAGTTTCAAATGGGAAGGGTAACTAGAGAGGGAAAGAAAAAAAATGAGAAAAGAAGGAAAAGATAGAAACACAGCTTTTGTAAATAGGAAGGGATGAAGTGGAAGAAGAAAGGGAATGTGAATGTGAAAAGACAAAAAAAAAATCATGTACAGTACAGATTCCCAATGATGAATAAGATTATAGTGTATACCTAAAATCTACTAATAAACTTAATGAATTAAAAAAAAGAATGAGAGAAATTGAAGGAAAGGACACTGTGGACCTGAGGAGATTTTTCAAGTGCCGGTGTTGTTGGATGAATCACTCTGGGCTATGAGGCTTCAGGTCTGTCAGTGGTGGAATAAGGCTCTGAAATAAGTGAAGGGGAATAAGTCAGAGAATGTAAGGGGATGAAAAGTAAGTTGTTGAATATGTTTGTACATTCTTCAAAACTGCAGTTACTTGTGTCTGTATGACCCTATCTATTAAAGAAGAATGTACAAAATGAATTTCTTTTAAAATTGTCTAACAGCGAATATTTTACTTTTTCAGTTGAATTATTTTTTTCTGTTTTTCAGAGAAGTATCCACAAAACTTCCTAGGAAAGAATTAAAGAAAAGTGTGCAGGTTTATTTATTTATTTTCACATACAGAAAGTTTCCCAGTATGGCCTGACTATGTAAAGGAGGTACAGAATTGTGCATGTGTGCATGTCCTGATTCTTTGATTGCAGAACAGGAAAATTTAGGGGCAGAGGGACTGTTTATCTTAGTAGTTGAAACAAGAAAGTATCATGACAAGGGCCACAAAATTTAGTTTGTGGTTCTTTCAGCAACAAATAGTACATATATGTGTGAAACCCCCAATTAGAAAGTGGCCACTCGGATGCGTTCTGAATATTTAGTCACTTGGAGCCCTTTTTGAAGACTCAACTTCTATTAAAAATTCAGAAGGAAAACTATATAATTAGAATACGGGTTCTTTTCTAGTAGAATGTTTAAAGTAGAATGTTTCAAAACTTCTATAAAGTAAATATTAAAAAAGAGAAAATAGTAGGCTCATAACACAGCTACAGAGTTCTTGCCTAACCTGTGCCAGGCCCTGGGTTTGATCCCTTGCATGAAGGAGAGAGAGAGAGAGAGAGAGAGAGAGAGAGATCTGTGACAATATGGCATCTTAGTAGGATAAGAGAAGGCTGTTAATGACCATTTTAATCCTTTCTTGTAAGCCTGAGTACAACAGCTATGGCGTTTTCTTAAGTTGGTACTTCAGAAATCATTACTAAATTGCTGAAAGTGGCAAGCAAAATCAAATGTTATTTTCTATTTTTGTGAATCAACTTTGTTTCTTCTTGAGAAATTATCAAACAAAAACTGTTGGATTACTGTAATTATTAATCCATCAGTTCATATTTGCCTAGTCAAAGAAGTCAACATGTATACATGAATTCTTTCATATTTTTAACAAATACATGTAAAAAGGCACCATATCAAATGCTTGAGATAAGAATAACAAGATTGCTCCAATAATTGAGAAGCTTAAGATCAAGTCTTAAAAAGATGATGGTGAAAAGAGACACAGGAAAATAGTGAGAAGAAACAAGAAAATGGTGTACAAGTAAATTACTGTAAGGTGAGACTGGGTAATAAAAGGTATATTTGAGTTGAACTAGGTTTTTATTAGTTAGATGATGCAGCAGAGACAAAGAAAGTATCTTGTGGTGATCCATGATGAGAGAAATAAGCAACTGAGAAAGAAGTAAAAAATACTTGAAATTTTAATGAGTATTGGTGTTGCTTCACACTGTGACATAATCCAATTCCTAGGACAGTGTTTGGGACATAGTAGGTCCCACGATATTTTCTAAATCAAACTATATCTCTTGTACTCTGCTCTTCTGGTACATTTCTGAGGTTAAAGAGAGCTAAGAATTTTAATACAACTTTTCTTTGTTCATGTAGCTTTTTTTATACAATGAATTTAATATTTTGTTACATTGGGAAATATTTCAAAAGGTATGAATTTTAAGTTGCTCGTTATGCATAAAATTCATTATCATTTCATAACACTGTCAAATTGCAGGAGAAGGAATTTACTTCACTTGAGTCCTGGCTTACTTCTCTCTGTGTATTATGGTGCTGGGTAGTGAAGCATATTTTTAAAGCCATTTCATAGTGTTCTGCTGAATTGAGCAATACTCTAGGGAGCTGTCAAAGCATTGCCCGAGGTAATTTCTTATGTTTGTGCTTATAATTGTGAAATAACTGTAGTTGCACAGCATGGATTTGTACTGGGGTAGGTCTGCATAGTTTTACACCTGCTGCAATAGTGCTCTACCATTCAGCAGAATGCGAAGAGGGGCTGGTGCATGAGTCCATAGTTACGTGATTATTGCTGTGGGCAACAGGGAAAGTTATTTGGGTGAAGGAGAAATGCTAAGGACAGCACTGTAATAGCAAATGAGACAAACACCAAGGAGAAAGATGGAAATAAAAGTCTTGGGTTTTTTAGGGCATATAGTAGTGCAGTATCCATCTGCCCATGTTTGGCAGCTGAGTGCTTCTGGAAGAAAGGCTCTCAGGCTAAGAGAACTTGAACATCCCTGTCATTCCTCCTCCTTAGGAAACTATATCCAAAGACTGGTGCTGGAAATTGGGCAGGATGAGGTGGAAGGAGAGTGATCACTTTACTTCAAGGTGGGCCAATCTAAAGGGATATCCTGACATTCTACGCAATTGGCTAATAGCCTCATGGTGACTGTATCACTGTTCAACTCCTCCTGTGCATTACTACTTCTTCACTCACTGACAATGTGTTCCATATGAGGACTCTCTCTAGTACAGTTCACCTTAATAATATTCCTGCACATACATCTACATCTTAGAGCCTTCTCTGAGGAATCTGAACTAATACATCTAATACAAAGAACCATTTTATGAATAAATCTGCGTGAATATTTTAGGAATAATTGGCAATAGGGACCTCATCACTCCTAGTAAGATGAACCCCTTGTATCCTTTGGCTTGTCATAGTAATTCAATGGCTAAATCATGTGCCAGTTGAAAATTGATAAAGGACACCCATGACATGTAGTCTACCAATTGTTAGAATACCTCAGTCCTTCAAGAGATTTAAGAAGTAATAATTGTTAAGTAAACGCAATCAGACAGGTATGTTGAGTGTCACTGATGTTCTAGAGGTAGGAAGTAAAAGGCTAGATGTGACTAATCATCAATTAAAGCTTTTTTAGCTATACTGGCTAAAAGTCAAAGTGATTCCTTGGTATCATACAGAGAGATTCTTATCTCCTGCAGTCAGAAGAGAATTATAGCCACAGCAGAACTCCAGAAAAAGTTCAAATCATAACCCTGACCAGTTGGGTCTGCCAAGCCCAGAGCCTTGGCTAAAATGGGCTATTATTAGCTTTAAAATTCAGAAGTTTCAGGCCTCATGGCATGATGGGATGTGATTTAATCTCTTCAAAGTACAATTGAGGATACAGATTAAGACGTTACTCTGCAAAGATAGGATGACCCCCTGTAGGAGGAGGGAGAAATGTACACAATCATAACTATCAAAATTTATCAAATATGAATTTAACTAGACAAGTATGAATTGAAATGATAATTTCATAAAGTTGCATTTTCCATAGGTGATTACATGATTCCAGCTATCAGGCTGTGGTAGCAGCATTGGGGGTGATCCTATTTGCCATCGGTCAGTGGTAGACTCATAGAATGCTGGACTTTGTTTCTAAATCTCTGGGCTACTTAGATGGAGAACTCTAAATCTTCATATTTATAGGTCTGATGTTGGGGGGAAACACTTTTACAAGGCAATTGAGCAAGAGTCTTAATGGAGTGCAGTCCAGGGACTCCTGGATTCTCATACTATGAGTTCAGCAGGGAAGAAAAGGAAAACCAACTATTAACAAAAATGACTCAGATCATCAGAAGAGAGAGGTCTGCTCTTTGATAAGGTATGCAGGAAATTATATGTTCAAAACTCCCATGATCAATTAGAGTGTCACTTGGATGATAAAGATGGCATTGATGACCTGGGGCAATTTGATAACCAAAATTGAGAACTCTCAGTTCTGGATAGTGCTTGCAAGCAGGTCACTTAGAGCAGCAGAGATGCTAGCAGATGCAGAAACCTCATACATCTTAGGTGAGTCTTTTTGGAAAAAGATTTATTTATTAGTACCTATGTGCAGCACATGATTTTGCAATCATCTTGGGGCATTGGTACATGTACATAATACAGTTTGTTTCTTTCCTTTAATCCTCTTCCCTCCCCTCTCCCTCACCCCCCCTCCAAGTTCTTTATCTCCATCTTCATTCTTATTGATTTTAATCTTAGTTTATAGCATATGAGGTCTCAGGTTAGTCTTTCTCTAGAATTGCTGTCAGTAAAGGACAACCAAGTTACTCATGGTCAGGTCATTCCCCCAGCACAGCTCACATTTAACCTGGTTAAGGTGAGTATACACCAAGCAGATCCTTGCTAAGGACACAATTCTGAAGCATAAAGCTAACTAACCTTCTCCAGAGGCTCCGCATTTGATTAGTTGGCACATTTTTCTGGACACACCATCTCAGCTTACCTGCCCTGAACAATCCTACTCTTCTCAGTCTTTCTCATTCTAACTTCCTGCACACAGATCTCTAACTCTAGGGTTTCCTCTGGGAATTCTAAGGCAGGCAGACCAAAGTAGATTAATCAAGTAGGTGCTACATAATTACCTAACTTCATTTAATCTAGGTTTTTATCAAAACATTATTTCATGAAATATTTTAAAAGATTCTAATTAAACAATAAGATGCTCTCTTCACTTATAATGTGTTTATTTTTATGAGCTTATTAAGATTTAGTTAGAGCTAGATTTTCATTGTGTACCATTGCGTGTACATAAAAAGTATAAACAACATAATTGATTAAGCTATAATTGATTAAGCTATACTTAAATATGTTTTAATTTAGAATCTGACTCTTCTGATTCAACCTTTGACACAGTTGTCCTTGCTCATCCTCTCTCCCAGAAGACACAGCATTTCCCAAAGGACAAAAACGCTTTGTAAGAGTAGGTGACATACAAAATTGCCCGAAGAAGTAAACAAATATAATAGAAATTAAAACAGTTATATTGCAGGTGATTAAGGAGAACTTACTTGTAACTATAGTTCTACGTTATGATTATAGGGAGGACACTTAGCTTTTGAGTAGGTGATCCTAATGACAAGAAGACAACACAGAGGTTTATAGTTTTCTTGTCTTAATATAATCCTAAAAATCAGGCTAATATCTTTATTAATTGTAGAGAATACCTCAAAACTGAAATTTTGTGCCCAGTAATTTGTTAGGAAATGTTCTGCTTTATGAGGAACACCCAGTTACATGCATCTAGATTAAATTAGAGATCTTCAGCCATTTCTTTCCCCTCACACTTAAAATATTGTCAGGATTACAGGTAGTCTAGTGGAGTTTAAGCCCAGTTAAGGACTTGCCTGAAGCTTGCTTCAAATGCAAAGTCAGGGATTGAGATAGTGAATACCAAAAACAGTACAAGATACATTCATGGAAAGTCAATTACCAATGAAGTGTATTATTAAGGTAAAGTAAAGAAAAAGAAGAACTAAAAAGAAATACATGGAACTGTTGGAACAAGAGTAGGTTTCCAAGGCTGGACTCCAGGGCCTGGCAAAGATTCAGATAGCCTAAACAGACAATGATCCACAGATGAAAATGAATGAAGTAAGAACTGGGTGGATGGGCATGTATCTCAAGAAACACAAAGCAGGAATATTTCCTGGCAGGTAGACAGAAATGTGATGGCGAATGGGGTATCCTTTATCTGACTGGCTTTGGGGCAGCTGTCATAGTGCCCTGTCTTCCGGTTGAGAAGTCAGAGGCTTCAGACAGGGAGATCAATAATGTTGAAAAAAACACTATTACTACTAATGTTGAAAGCGTTAACAATATTTCAGCTTAAGCAATAAGCAACCATGGCAACTAGGAAATTTAGCTCCAGATGCCTGTAGAACTGTGCGCTTTGATGGATTTGAGAATGCCTTCTCATTTCAGAGGGATTCAAACTCCCTTATTTTTTTATTTAATAAATATTGATTGAACACCTATAATTTGCCACACAGTTTCTCAGGTGCTGATGTTAATTTTTTAATAGAGAAAATTTAGACTTTTGTTTGGAGCTATACCAGTTTAGTTCCAACTATTCAGAGAAAATAACAACTCTGCACACACACACACACACATTAAATTTGCACATGAATGATTATTTAACTATGTAAATTATATAGGGCATTAATCATTACCAAATTCCTACAGGATGCTTTGGAGTTGGTTTGTAGTGTTCACTTTTTCCATGTGCAACTATTTTCTTTCCCAGAAAGTTTACAAGCTATTTGTGAGCTAGGTGTCTAATTCATTCCTTTGTTTTTTGTGTCTTGCTGAGAAGAGAACAGAGGTTTCAAATTTCCTGACAATGACTTAATTATGAAAAAGGTAGTAGGCTTCTGTAATTGTAAAGTGAGAATATTCCTGATATCAATTTGCATTCATGAACTGTGAAGAAATCTGATTGTACCTTTGTAAGTAACTTGGTACATAAAATTCTTATTTTAAATATTATATGTGACTCATTTATATGTAACAGTTTTGTATATTCCACAGCTGATCCATTCACACTGACTATAATCTAGTTTAATCAAATTAGAAAAACAGATGGTTTGTAATTTACTTCATTAATAAAACATTTCAAACTGTTGACTCATACGTACATAATGTTTTCCTATCTTTTGTTCTAGTTACTTTCACAATTAGACACATATACTTATTTAATTTTATTAGAAATGGAAAAAATCAACATTATTTTTAATACCAGGTTTAATCAAAAGCCCTCTCAGCATTGTTTGAACTATTGACCCATATTTTCATAATCCGTATGAAAAAAACAAAGGCCAAAGCTTATTTCTTGAAGACAGAGAATATCTCTTAGATCATAGATTTCTTTAGGAGTTTTTTATTATCAAGTACTCAGGGTGAAAGCCAGAACCCTAGAGGGAAAAATGAATATGTTTATCCCGCCTGCAATTTTTCAGTACTGTAGAGCAATATTCCTCTCTGAACAGAAGCTCAAGAAGTACTGTTTGTTTATATTTAGTGTAATTTATGTTTAGTCATCTAGTAATGGTGCTATTTAGGATAGAAGTGTGAATGTCTTTGATGGGTAGGATCAGAAGCTTCCTAAGGAGAGCAAGAAGATAGCTGCACACACGTGCACGCGCCTCGGAAACACTTGGCTTAGAGAATGTATTATTGTATTTCAAAATGTATGGTTTCTTCTATAATTGCTTCCTATAGAGAATTTATTTTGTGAAAAAAAATAGGAAAACTATCAGCATCTATAAAAAAATTCATGATGCATTTAGCTACTTCAACTTCAATACATGATTTTTAAAAAAAATTTTGTTCAATATTTTCCTGGTGTATGATTTTGTATTCATCTGTTTGAAGCTATGAAGTTTGATAATGACAATAGAATGCTAGCACTATTTGAATATCAGAGTTTAGAACTGTCATTTTTTTTAGAAAAGCAGTGTAACTGTCATTTTGTTGTTGTTGTTGTTGTTAAAAAGTTAGCACCCCCCACTGATATTTTGTTTTGTTTTGTTTTTTATTTTTAATATTGTCTCTCTGGTGCAAAAAAATGAAAATCTAAATAGGGACCAAAATGTATAATAGATAATGTGAAATAAGAAAAAAATCATTCAATAGGAAGAGAGAACGGGAGAGAGAGGAGAGGGCAAGGAAGAAAGGAAAAAGAAAAAAAAATGAGCACCTTTTAAATTTAATGGTCCAATCCACATTTTTAATTGAGTTGTTTTGTAAACACTCTCTTTGTTTACATGGTACAGAGGCTCTAAAATGTATTCGAGTATTGAATATTCTGGAAGATCATCACTTTAAGTAACTGGCATTCTTAAGTAGAAATATATTGATCAGACAACACCCTGTACATAATCATAATGCTGTCAGGAAAAGGCCTTTCCCTGGCAGGTATGGAGATAGATGAGAAAGTATTCACTCTTGAAGTCCTTTAAATGCCTATCTATGAGTAGAGCTTCAATAACTAAGGGATCTGAAAGGTTGTAAGAGCATGGTGAAAGCTGTCTTTATTTAAAATGCAATCGATCTAAACAAAGTAGCTAAGAATCTCCTTCTATCAACTTGCCACTATATTTTTGCATTTCCTAAAACTAGACAGCATTCTACTTTTAATGCACATTAAGTGGTTCAGATGTGTCTTATTTACTTTTCTCTCATTGCTGAGACAAAATACCTGAAATCTAAAGTTAAAGGGGAAAAGGTTTATTTAGCTCACAGTTTGTAGAGGTTTCAGTCTATAATCAGCTGGCTCCAAGGCAGGGTGGCACATGGCAGATGGGGCAACAGTTCATGGTGATTGATATCATGAAGACGTCAAAAGCAACAAAGGAACAAGGGACGTGTTTCCTTATATTTTATACAGGCTACTGGGATTAGGACAGTACCAAACCAATCAGTAGACTGATTAAGTAATCACATACCATTAATCCTAGCATTGTACTATGAATCAATCACACACTCTAGATTCAGCCACCTCTGAAAAAAACCCCACCTAAGACTGCATGAGGCTTTGTGGGGACATCTAGACACAAACCATAGCAACATGCTTTTAATCAGACCTTTCCACATAGGTTTGGTATGTCTAGGTACCTATATAAGATAGATAGCACATTAAAATAAGGTAATTCTAGGAGTGCTGAAAAAAGAACTACTCTATTTAGAAAAGTGGGGCTGGGTGTATGGAAACTCAATGGTGATAAGTTATATGTAAGCAGTAGACCAGTAAATGGTACAGTGAAGGCAAAGTAGAACCAACAACCTGAAAAGAGAGCATCCTACAGAGAAAACAGCTCTGAGGGGGCAGTGACCTGGAGATCTCTTGACCATGTCATTTTATCAGATTATACAAACTTCTCTCTTACTATTTTTTGAATTTTTGCCTGTTTGTTTCTACATGTATGCTTTTTTTTTTTTGGTACCAGGAATCAAACGTGGGTCCTTCCGCTTGCAAGGCAGGTGGTAGAACCACTGAGCTAAATCCCTGGCCCCATGTATGCTCTTTTTTTTTCTTATAAGACATTATAAAGTAAATTACATGTTCTTTGGCCTGTTAGTCTCAACTTCAATCTGTATAAATGTTTAATTTTAAAACTCAATTACATGGCATCATGACCTTGGCAGTTACCTGTAATGAGACAGCTTTGAGCAATGGGACAGATATATAACTTGTAGTGCCTGGTACAAAATAAAAATGTTGACACCTTTCTTAAAAATTATTAGGAGTTTCAAGATAATGACAGCAATAATTACATAAAATGGAAGAAGTTTCCATGTTTGAAGCCCTGTGTAACCTATGCAAACAACACCACAGGAGGAGATCTTAGCTAGTAAAAGGCAGGCTGCACTAATTAAAGGATGGAATGCCCATCCTAGACTTCAACAAAGACTTTCAGATTTCCCTACTGCATAGACCATAAAATCAACTATATTAGTCTGCTTTCTGTTACTATAGCAAAATACCTGAGGCCATGTATTTTATAAATCAAAGATGTTTATTTGGTTCACATTTTGGTGGGAGAGATTCTAAACATCATAGTCTAGGCTCTGTGTAGTTCTCTTCTAACTGCATCACATCTCGATAGATGCCATCATCGTGGAAGCATACATGTGATGAAACATCACATCACCAGGCAGAAAACTAGAGGCTAATGGGAGCCCAGGCTTGTTCTAACAACTCTGTTGAAGGAATGAATTAAAGGACCCAATAAAAACTATGCAAATCTTTCCCAAGAGCAATACCTCCAATGATATGAGATCTTCCCACTATACCCCACCTCCAAACGTCTCTCCATTGATTTACGTAGCCATACTAAATACCAAGACATGAATATTTGAGAGAAAATCTTAAGCTATATTCAAATCATAGCATCAATCAAGACAAAAATCTGGAATGGAGGAAAGAATTTTATATATGGGAGCTTTTTACTGGATGAAGGGTGAACCTTTAGTAGGCTTATCTATTCAGATCACAGACCAGGACTTGAAATTGCAGAGTTTACCCTGCCTCAGTGGTTCTGTGCATGACTAAGTAGGAAGGACTGGATGGGATGTACCACATAGAACTGCCCCACCCACACCCCACAGGTGATATCAATATCTGTTTCATGAATCACATGTTATGATTATTACAACTTTAGATGATTTCAGTCTCGAATTGTGGCTTCACCCAATGAGATATGACATATTTAATTTAAAATCAAATAATGGAAATGGTAGCTGACACTTTAAAGGAAAGATATCATTATTTTAAGTGAATGTAGAAAATCAGCATATAAAATGAGCATACATAGGCTTGAAGAACATTCAAAGGGTCTTTGACAAAATATTTGTATGTAATGTATTTAAAAATTACTTACTATTTCACAATATCAATTATGCATTTTGATCCTTATTTACACTTTTAGTTTCTCACACCAGAGAAACTATTTGGTATTTTGTGAAATAGGAAGAAAAGTTTTAAAGGAGTAGAGGAAGTGGGTGGATTAGGGGAAAGGAAAGAAAGGAAAAGAAAATATATGAGAAAAGGAAAAAATGGAAACAAAGTCTTTATAAATAGGGAAGGGAGGAACTGGAATGGGGAGAAAATAAGAACCAATATACATTGTGTAAAGATACAAGATCCCAATGATGAATGTAACTGTATTGTATACCTAAAATGTAGCAATAAACTTATTGGGGAAAAAAGACTTTAAAAGTTCGAAACTATTACCAGCACAGGAGCAGATAAGAATGGAAAAATATAAAGATATCTAGTCTGATCAAACAGGAAATAGGGAGTAATTCTTTCAACAGGAAAGGAAGGTGAAATAAAATTTAATTAAATAAAAAGCAATGTATCTTGTTTACAGTGAATTATACTATTAGAAAAGGGATATATATGATTGCTGTTACTAGAAGAGAGAGACCAATCAGAATCGAAAGAAAAATCTAATGGAAATTATGAATAAGGTCTCAGGGAATATCCTTAATGATGAACACCTAAGAGAGTAAGTGTGTTGAAGGAGGAGGAGGAGATTTTTCTCTTAAAACTGTCAATTAAGTGTTTATGGTTATTTAGTAAGACCCAATCCTCTCTAACTGAGTAGCACAAATATAGTCCCCAAATTGGCTATAATAGAGAAGTTTCCAGAAGTTTGATGCAAGGTAATACAACACCCAGTGAATTTTAAGTTATTGCAGAGTGACATTCAGGAATCCTACTGCTCTTTTATGGAAATAATTAGGGATGGATTTTATGAAACTAAAGAAAGGCATAAGAATAAACATATTAACACAAGTCAGGAAGCACTTTTCTGAATATTTACAAATTATGTAGTCTAAAGGTTGGTTTTAAAAATCCTAATAACAATGTCATAAAATGTAAGTATTGACATTTTTAACTCCATTAAACAAATCTAATGAGCAAATTAGTAGATTGTAATGTTAAATTTTTCGGAGAGTCCTGTTTAAAATTTAGCTTCTTTTTTGTATAAAGGTAATTTTGATTGAGTGAATGAATTAAATGCATGACAAAGTATAAATTCTGAATAAATTTCAGAAATTCATTACTTTAATGTTAGAATATTCATTACAGAAAAGGATGCAAAATGGAATTGTTGATGAATTTATATATAAAGTTCAATTCTTCACAAACACTCAGACAAAATAAAAAATAAGTATACTTTATTTAGTGTAAATTCTATTTTGTGAATTTCATATGATTATAGCACTTACTTTGGCAATGATGATTACAATAAACTCATTGTTTATTCATTGCACTTCTTAAATGTTCCAATACAATTTGTAATGGTTAATGAGTATTCACAATAACATGACTCTTCTATTTGTTTTCCAATTATATAAAAGTAATGATTGTATTGCCTCTGTTTTGCCCTTTATTTTGCCAGTGGGGACGAGTGCTTCCAAGCTCATCTCACAAAATATATTCTGTATTTTATTTCTGCTGTAATTGGCTTTGTGAATACCTGCTATTTCTATGACAATGATTCTTATCTTATAAAATGTTAAATATCATTATGCCTATGTTTATGTGTCATGCTATATTTTAAATCATTAAATAATCATGGGACCTGTAGCACTTTTTATTATGGCCAAAAGAAATTCTTCCTCAACTACTTTGCTATTCTTATTAAAAAGTATAATAAGAAAACTACATTGAAATCAAATTTCTTTTGTTCCTTGTGTTTCTCCTTTAGAAAACAGTTCCTGAATTTCTCAAGCATTACTGTAGAGCTAAATAATGCTTATAGAAGGATATATCCTTTTACCCTGCCTCCTGCCAACTCTTCTTCTGTAATTGTGTGTGCTGGAAGAGAACACCCTCTTATTGTGTGAGCCACTTTTCATTCCTGCTTCATAAACCCAGGCAACTTGGAAAATATTTCTAGCATTAGAAGCTAAAATTCAATAGATTATTTGTACACCTCTTTTATTTTTAATGTATCACAATAATCCTCTTTCTTACTCAGCCTAGCTATAGAACAGCATCTTTTATATCCAAGAATGCACTTCTAATCAATTTTACTTGAACAAATATGTTCAAGATTTATCTGTGGTTTCCACACTTTAAAAAATTTGTACTAATGAACATTCTTCTAACATCAGGACAGAAAAAAATCCTTGATGTATTATGGGAAGAATTTTGAAATTAATTTTGAAACTAAGGAGCACATAGGAGTGTTAGTGTCCACGATGTATACAATGCTATCACATGCACTGCCAGGAAAAGTCCCCAACATTTTTCCATTGCTGGGAAACAAATTTCCATAAACAGCAGCTTGAAATAGTACACACTCATTATCTCACAGTTACCATGGTCAGGAGTCAGAACCCAGGGCACATGGGTCCTTTGCTTGGGGTCTGGTATAGCCACAACAGAAGAGCCAGGAAGGGCTGTGGCCTAAACTAGGGCTCAGGGCCCTCTTCTTAGTTCACATGATTGGTACCATACTTAGCTTTCTTGAAGCTGTTTAACTCTTGCCTGGTTGCATCTCCAAGGCAAGTAGACAAGCTTCTTTTTAGACTTGAGTCTTTCATGTAGGGCTCAGCTCATTAGGTCAAACCCACACAGGCCTATTTCTCTTGTGTAAACTGATTATGAGATTCACATCTGAAAAATTCTTTCCCTTCTTTAATATCTTTTTAATGTAATCTAAGGTAATCTATGATCTGATATTCAGTATGGTTACAGTTTATCTCCACAAAGGAAGGAGGTTCAGAAAAGCATACACACCAAGTGTGAAAAACAACCTATTGATCTTCAAATTCTTCCTGCCATGTACATCTTTCCAATAGTGCTCAAAGTACTTACAATCATTTTTACAGAATTATACTAAGAATATATAGATATATACATACATTAACCAGGTTTCTGTGCACCTTCAATTGGAGAAATTTGGAGAAATATGTATATATTCTGTTAGGCATATAAGAACAGAAACTGCAATGGATTGTTGTTTCCTATATCTACTGTGAAGATATTTTTATACTAAGCTACCGAGAGATGTAGGGATGAATTATCTAACCATCTTTTTTCCTTTTCTCCTCACCCTAGGTAGTTGTAAAAAACCAGATGTTCTCTTAAATTAACTCCTTAATCTAGCCAAGCAAACCACCTGTATTCCAAAGATATTTATGCTTTAATAAGAAAATTTTCAATAGTTAAGTTATATATTATGATCTTTAATCAACTTAAATATTTTCTTCTAATTTTATCTTCAGTGGGTGTTTGACCATACATTATTTAAAAATGAGTAATGAAGAAAAATTTCAGAGTCAAAGAAATATTCTAAATTTATCCAATAGTATCAAAAGAAACTCAATTCAGTGTATTTGAATCTAATACCATATATGCTAATAATAGTATCATTTTTTGTTCATGTATGTTTTAAGACTAGCAAAGCTTTTCAAAACAGTAATTCTTATTTTATTTTATTTAATTTTCAAAGTAAAAATAGGAATTACTGAAGCATAACAATTAAAAGGACCAACAGTCTGTATTTTTTTTCTTATAGAAATTGAAACAATAATAATATGATAATATTGTCAAGGCCTTATCTGATTCCTGCAGTGGTATCTGGCCATCACCAGCATGTTTCTCAATTTCAAATAGATATTTCTTGATGATTATAATTCTCAGACTCAGCTGGAGTTCAAGGCATTCCAGCAAACCATTAAGTTATTTCTTGATTCAAGGTAAAACAGATAAAACAATCATTAAGGATACTGCAAATCAAAGTGAGGTTTAAACATATATATCTAACCCTAATCTGGTGGTTCAATAATTCCTCCCTTTTCCCAAAATTTTGACTTATTGATTAAGACTTTTCTATGAATAAAATTTGTTTTATCATGCAGGAAAAGAAAAATGAATTTTAACAAATTGGAAGAAAAATCACCTCCTTAAAACTCTATTTATCAGAGTAATACACTCTTGCAGTTGTGTGGTTGAAAGATCACAAGTTTTGTTGTCAGTGAGACCATTGGTGAATCACAATGTCATCATCTCCTGTCTGATAGTCTTTAAAGTTATTTAAATTCTATAGGATTCAATTCTATAGAAATATAAATTCTATAGAATTCAATTACCTTTTGTATAAATTGAAAGGTAGAGAGGCCTACCTCATATTTGGCCTGAGCATTACTAAAGTTATGTGAAAAGCGCAGCATAATATCTGGCCCACAGAGTGTAGTCATGAATGGTTTTCTTCTTTGATGTACCTTTTTTACCCTTGGGGTTTATTTGTTGATGCCCCTCCAAAGCCTCATGTGCTCATAGATGGGGTTTTTGCAAGGTTTGCAAGGTTTCTGCAGGGATTGGATCATGGGCATGAGATATGACATTCCTCAATGGATTAGTCCACTGACAGTTTTGTACTTAAATGTGATGCTGTGAGGTGAAGCCAAGTCAGAGACCTGGCCTGCAAGAGTTTATCTCTTCTTCTCCTCCTTTCACTCTCTCTCTTCTTCCTGCTATGCCATGAGCAATTCTCCTCTGTCAGGCCTCTCTGCCATGCTGCCCTGCCTTAGAGCCACCCGACTGTCTATGGACTGAAACCTCTACAAACTGAGCCAAAATAAATCTCTCCTTCCTTAACTAGTTGTTAGGTATTTTGTCCCATCAATGACAAAAGTAAGACAACTCTCCACCCTTCTTCCTTTCTTTTCTCATTTGAAAGAAACTTTATTGAAACATAATTCACATTTCACAAAAGTTACCCATTTAAAATTTATAAATAGTATATTATTTTAATATATTCACAAAAATTGGCAGTCATCATGATTTAATTTTAGAACAATTCTATCACTCTGGAAAGAAAACTGACACTCATTAGAGTTAGTTGTTACACACATCTCTCCCGAGACTACCTCTAATATCCTATTAAATTCCATAGA
Source organism: Heterocephalus glaber (assembly GCF_000247695.1). Next base: position 10,264,458 of record NW_004624761.1, read on the forward strand.
TTTGCCACTTTTGAATGTTATGTCTAAATGGAATCTTACGTGATATTTCGTGATGGACTTCTTTCATGTAAAATAATACCTTCCAAATTGTAGTATGTGTCAATAATTCTGTCTTTTTGTGGCTGGACATTTGGATATACAACATTTACTCACCCATTCACTGACTGATTGTCCATCAGGTTATTTGGATGGTATAGCCATTATGGAAATGCTACTATTCACATTCAAGTTAAAGTTTTTGCATGAATATGTGTTTTTGTTTGTCTTCAGTATATACCAACGAATGGAATCATTGAGTCACATGTTAAAAGTACACTTATTTTTTTTTTCCAAAGCTGCAAAAATGTTTGTCAAAAGTGGATACACAGGGCCGGGGATCTAGCTCAGTGGTTTCGCCACCTGCTGTGCAAGTGCAAGGACCTGAGTTCAATCCCTGGTACCTAAAAAAAAAAAAAAGGTGGATACACATGTTTTTATCCCAAAGAGTGATGAACGAGTCCCCATTTCTCATACTCTAGCATTTGTTTTTGCAGGCTAAGGATCCCTAACCTGAAGATCTAAAATCCAATGCGTTCCAAAATCCAAACCTTTTTTAGTAAAGTCATGAAACCACAAGTGGAAAATTCGATATCTGACCTCAATTGACAGGTCTCAAATAAAATGCAAATGCACTAAATATATTTTATAAAATCGTTATCAGGTTATGTGCACAAGATATATGTATCAATGTCTTCCATGTTTAGACTTGGAACCCATCCACAAGATCTTTCCTTATTTGTATGCAAAAATTCCAAAATCTGAAATAAAATTGAAATTTGAAACTCTTCTGATTTCAAGTTTGTCAGATAAAGGATATTCAAATTTGATCTGTATTTTAATGTAGATTTTCAAATAGATTCAAAGGCCTTATAGTTGATAGGTCTCCCACCACCTCAGCAGCTATTATGTATAGTAGCTGCCCTCTTCCTATGGTGCCTTGCCCCCTCCCCTGTGTGACCTCATGCCAAGATGGTTGCTCCCAGCAAAGAATAAACCCTTGTTCCCAGTATGCCCCTGTTTCCGCCTAGAAAGTAACCTAATACTTGCTCACCTCCTACCACCTAGTGACATCATGGGCTCCTCCATTCCCTAGTCACTACCTCACTCAACCCCACCTCTGCCCCTACAAACCCCACCCCAGTCTCTATAAAAGACTCTCCCTGCCCTGGCCATATTGCTTTTGTCTCTCCTTTGTTCAGAGATAGCCCAGCAGATCTATAAAGGGTTGTTGTGGCCTGGTCTGGTCTTGGTCTTCGGCCCTTTTACCTGACAATAGTGATTTTGATTTTCTTTTTCCATTGTTAATTGGTTATTTTTATATTATTGCATTCGAGGTATTCCTCATATATCCTGGATATCAATCTTTTACCAGGTAAACAATTTGAAAATATCTTCTCCTATTTTGAGTTACATTTATACTTCTCTGGTGTTGCTTGTGTCAAAAATGTTTTTATATTTTATTAAATCTATTTTATCTATTTTTTTAATTTCATTACAGATGTCTGCATAATACTTCAAAGGATACTATATGGAAGGTAGAATAAAAAGTGAAGAAATCTGATAAATATTATCTCAGCTAGTCAACATCAACTGTGAGAACTCATGCTGATAAATTATTATGATGTGATGAAAATTTTACTTTTACTTCCATAGTCTCCCTCTCAAAATTCATAATATTCTATCATGAGAAAGGTATTAGAGAAATCCAAGTTGTGAAACATTCTAGAAAATACTTGACCTTTATTCTTTAATGCTGTCAACACCATCAAATAAGAAAAGTTTGTCTCCACAGCCAATAGGAAAGAACCTAAAGAAATATGATCTCCAGGGTGTAATGTGGCATCCTACATAGGATCCTGGACCATGGTATCCTATATGGGACCCTATATGGAATCCTGGACCCAAACAAGACCATACATAAAGACTAAGAAAATGTGAAGACTATATAAATTTTAATAATAATATATCAGTACTGGTTCATAGCTGTAATATCAGTACTGGTTCATTAGCTGTAATAAATACACCACACAATATTGACCATAGGGGATGGGCCAGAAAGCAGCTCAGTAGAAGAGCCTGTGTGCCGAATTTGTTAGGCCATGGATCAAGCTTTTAGCAAACCTCCCCCTAAATGAGAGATAATAGGGAAAACTGGGCATAATATATTATTGCCAAAATTTTTCTATAAACCTGAAACTATTCTAAAGTACATTTAAGAGAAGAAAACATTAATTTGTAACTATTTTTTCATGTTAATTGCATTCTATTCATCAAGCATGATAAATGAAATATCTTTTAGGTAAAATCTTATAATTTTTCAAGCATTTTTAAGGATAATATGCTTCCAAAGGAGAAAGAGGATACATCTGATAAAAAAAATACTTTGGTTCCCTTGAATTACAAGGGACTGAGTTTGGACCACTGTGAGACTGAGAAACTCCTAAGCACAGAAGTCATTAACCTCAAAATTCTGGGGATTTTCTTCAAAGAAATGAACAAATTTCTCATGGTGAAGAACCAAGAAAAATCCTTTCCTGTTTCAAGTTTCATTAACTTTCATAATTAATTAAGCCTATAATTACATTCAGTCATCAGGCTGATATATATTTGTTCTGTCTCTTCCTTTTTGTTGATGTCTTTTATTCATCAAATAAGAGGACATAGAAGAGATATACATGTAACTTTACTTAAAATTTAGCTATCATTTAAGAAATTAAAATACCTTAGTGATGACCAATTTATAAAAACTGCAATAAATCCTGTCCTTCCAAATTAGAAGCATTCATTTTCTAATGCTTCATAACAAAGTGACACAAACAGTACAAAAACACTCATACATAGCTGCACATTTAGTCACAGTTTTCCTGGGCAAAGAGCCTGAGACTAGATCCTTTCAGGTCTCAACAGGTTTTAGTCCAGATGGTGACCAGAGCGGTGTTTCTCATCTCAAGCCAAGATTTCTTTGCCAAGCTCACTCAGTTTATATCAAGAATGCAGTTCCCTACAGCTTCATGACTGAGATGTCCAGTCAGCCTTGTCAGCTTTTGGCTAAGGACTGCCCCAAGACAATTAACAGGCCAGTGATTTCCTGGAAGTTAGTGACAAGGTTATTTACCTTTTTCATAGATGATAAGAGTCTCTCTCTTCTTCCAGTGTTCTTCCAGACTAACTAGATAGATTTTGGATAATCTAATACAGGTATAGTTAGAGGGTTACATACTGTTACATTTCTCCATATATCTGTTATCGCATCAAATTCGATGGCTTCATTCACTATGGAGAAGACATTATACAGGGAATGTGTATCAGGGAATAAAAAGCTCAAGGACTGCCTCAGAATTCTTCAGGTGTCAAGAAAAGAAAAAAAACAAATGAATTTTGTGTCATTTATGTCCCTAGAAAATGAATTTATCTTATTACAAACTTTATGAGATCAAAGTATTAAATGCACAAGAGGAGAAACAAAAATATGAAATACTTATGAGATAAATCCATTGAAGGAAAGTGAAAGAAAATAATTTTCATGAATCTAACAGTCTAGTTATTGTGGGAATTCAGTAATGTGGAGGAATAAACTTTTTATGTAATCCTCTCAGTGTGGTGGGCTGAGAATTTCTAAGATGTAGGACTTAGAAGTGTGCTTCAGTAATGTGCTGTGAGTTACAGCACTATGGGTCTTTCTGGGAGATGAATGGATTTTAATTATTATGTATGTTTAAACATGGGAAAAGTGCTGTTCTTCAGCTGTGATGTTATGCGGAAGCCCATTATCACAAACTGATCCTGGGTCTCCCACAGACTAGTGGGAAGGCATAAGTGTGAAATCAAACACACAATTTAACTACTAATGTGTAGGAGAATGATAATACATATAAGAACTGTTAATGATGATTAGGAATCAAATATGTAATGTGCTAACTTCAGTGTCACATGTATTTATTTGATAATTATCTATCATTGTTTTTTCTGATTAGCACTGTTATTGATTAAGATAAATTCATGTAACATACCATTCAAGGAGATACTATTTTCCTTATTTTACAGATGAGGAAGCTAGCTAATTCATAGCTCAAAGGCTATTTTTGAGCAAAAACGGTATTTGAGAATAAAGCTAAACATCAGTTAATAGTGGTCAAATATTTATACTAATATATTGAAACAATAAAGAAAGCTTCACATATGTATGTTAATTTCTCTTTAAAAATTAAAAATATTGTAACTAAAAATGTATTGTGCATTTTATCTATCATTTAAAAATTCACTAAAATTTTCAAAATTAAACATTGTGGGATGCATTTCTGTCCTCACTATTTGTGTCTACAACAAAAGGAGAAAATCAGTACAAAAAAAAGCTACAGTCTTTCAACTAGAGCTTCCCAAAATTTCACCATTCTGTATTTTTCTCCATACTCAGGCAAATTACTGCATATAAGTCTATCAAACGCTTTTCATTGATTCCTATTAAAGATTACAAATTATTTCCCAAAATCCTGCTATGTGCAAGTGAAAAAAATAATAATCTGTCTCAAAAGAATGCCAATTGGTAGGTTTTTCTATTTGTATTTTACATTTGAGGCTACTGAGTCTCAAGGAATTTTCTTGAGGAGTTCAAATTCCTGGAGCAAGTCACCAGCGAAGCCCTGCTTCCAACCAAGTTCCTTCCTTCCCTTCCTTCCAACCAATTTCCTTCCTTCCCTTCAATTCCGTATTAAGCACAGCCTTGGATAAAAGAGAGGTAACTGCACAAAAGCAAAGAGCAATCTATCTCCTAACAGAAAGACAGAGGAAGAGCTAAGCAATCCTGCTACCACAAGCAGATTGACTAGAGCTAATTGTGCAGCTGATGCATTCTTTTGAACTCTTGGCTAAGTATTTCTTGTTTCCTTATTGAACTGTGATATAATCACATGTGTTAACTTTTTATATGCACTAATTTTCATTTTCTTTTAAATTTGTAGTTTAAAAACCTTTGGCCAAGAGGATTATTTTTGTTTGGTTGCTTTTGGCTTTTTTTTTTTTTTTCATTTTTTCAACTGTACAAAGTATAAGTGGATATACAGAGTCTGCCAAAAAAATGTGCACATACTTTAGGAAAAGAAAAACTTGTAAAAATATTTTAATACTAAATTTATTGAGACACCATGAGATCAATAGAAGATTAACAGAAGTTACTTTTGGCCTCTGAAATTACAGGAGTTCCTCAATGTAGTGGCCATTAGCTTCCAGACATTTATTAGTGAGGCTAACTGCTGCTTGGGTAACCTTTATCATCGAGATTGCTGCACATGCATTTTCAGTTTCTTCTCTAAGGGTTTTCTGTGATATACAACATCTTCTGAGGTCCCCTTTAAGAGAGTAACACCATCTCTTGAGAAAATATCGTGGTTTTGTTTCCTGAAGTGTGTACACATATTTTTGGCTGACTCTGTGTGTATAATGATGACAGTGTATAATGATTGGATTATGTTAATCTTTTCTTTGCTTTACCTTTTTGATTAATAACTCTATTTCCATTTAAGAAAAGATAGAGGTACCTATTATATAACATTATAAAATATTAATGGCTAACATAAAAACCATAAAACTATTTCCAAATATTGTATAAACAGTGATATTCATATTACATTTTCCCAAATGTCTAATATTTATTAGGCAGCATTTTGAGAGAATGTATTTGACAAAAGATACAATTGCAAGACACAAGGAGGTTCTAATTTTTATTTTAATATCACATTATTTTATCTTTTACAATGAAATAATACATTTCTATGCCTCCTGGAATAATAACAGTATATAATTGGTTGAAAAATATCTTGCCATTCTGTTTTTGGTTTAATGTGCCTGGAAAAGATTATAGACTGTTTTGCTTCTTGTAGTTTCCTTATTATTTATAAGCAGTCTTTTCTCAGACTTGTACTCCAGCCCTAGCTCCATTGCTCAGCTGCTATGACACCTTGGACGTCTTTATCTATTTGAGTTCAGTTTCCTCACCTGTAAAATATGAATACAATAATAATAACTTAGTGGAAAAATGTTACAAGATGAAGTGCATATAAATTTTACATTCGAGTCTAGCAAGAAGGTTTTTGGTCTGTCTTTTTGTTTTGATTTCAGAAAGTGGAGAAGAAAGAATGAGAAGAAGGAGGATGAGGTAGAGATCCAGCATGAATTTGAATGTAAAGGTCAAAAGGTACCAAAGTTTTTGTTTGTGTATAGAAACAGAGCACTGGAAGAGATTTGTTTCTTGTTGTTCAGATACACCACATTCAGAATGAACTTACAGGGAAATCCAAGAGTCACTTACTTATATAGAAATTCCCACATAATTAATGCTAATGCTTATTCAAATTTATTTCACTATTCAGATCCAGTCTCTCTAGTGAGCTTTGTTTCTATCCTTTCACAGCTGAAGTCTTTTAAATTTATCTTCTCAAGGCTTTAAAATGAGATGATTTGACTAATTTAATGGAGCTGAAACACACAGTAAGTAAGAGGGTTAATTAATTTGGGGGGTATTCAAGTTTCATTTTTGAATAGAGTATAAGCCAAAGCAAAACTGCTTGATCAGCATGGGGCAATTTTAAGAGCACTAACTAATTAGCTTATAAACCTGTTATGGCTTTGTTAGTTTTTGAAGAATCTAAACCCAGTTGTATAATAATGAGCCTTAATTGTATGCCCAAAACCATAATTTGTAGTCAGTGATTGACTGAAAACATATTGTGAGATATGTCTGCATTCTGATCATTTGCTATATGAAATTTGGCAATTTACTTATTAAAGTTATAATTCATATTGTTTAGATTTTAAAATCCCTCTCTCAAAGTTTCTGAGTCTTCTTATATACATTGTTCAAAGAATTTTGTAAAAAGTAATCTTAATTATGTGAATACTTAAAACAGACTTGCAATGAAAAACTTACAAAAGTGAAAACATTTATTCAGTGTATGTATAAGAAGTTCATTAATTTATTTTAATTAAATTTTGTACTGTATCTTAATGTTCTATGTCTTTAGTATGGTGAGGTATGGAATTTGGAACTCTTTTAACCCACTGAAGTATCTGAGCACCACCATAGCTGAATCAGACCAGTGTATCTTTGTATACTGTAATACCAAGTAGACATCACCTATGACGTATGCTATATAAAAATTGTTTAAAACTAAAAAACAATTGTTTAAAGCTGTTTAACATGAATGTATCCAGTTTTTCAAATCTATCTGCAAGTTGACATTAAACAGGAAGGAAAACAAACACTTTAAAATCATGAAAAATCAGTCAGACGAATGGAGAAGATGGAACATTTTGCAGAACAATTGATTGTTTGGTTCAGGAAAATGGAAAACACAGAAAACATTAAATACTGTTTATATTAAAGAAATTTATGGGACATAACAGTCAAATATAATGTGTATAATTTTTCAGATACTTTTTTAAATTAGTACATATTTTTTGTATGTGATGATTATATGTGCCGTAGGGAGTTAACATGTACATAATACATCTTAATTCTTTTTAATTCCCCTTCCTTTTCTCTCCCTACTTGAAGTTCTTCTAAGCATAAGTAATTTGGGCTTTAATTGTGAGGAAAGTAGAAAGTTGTTGAATGAACTTAAGGTAACTAAATAACTATCTTAGAGACACTATGATTGTGAGATACTACTTTGAGAAAACAATAGGAGAACACTGTATATAGCAGGGTAAGATATGACAGTGCTTCAAGAAGTAGAAAAAGAAAGTAATACTAGAGTACATGGCTCTGGGAGCTCAAACTTGAAGTGCTTTCTTTGATTCTAAACCTCTCTCTGATCAGGATAGCAGTGTGATTTGGGAAAGACATCCTGTGCTCAGACCATGACCTCATTCGACGTGAAGATCTGTTTCTGCTATTCAGAGCTCCTGCCCTTCTTTGATCTTCTATATGCATGTGGTTGTCCAGATTTTATGAACTATTTTGTAACTTGTCTTGTAAGCTTGTGCAAAGATCCCACAAGCAGGCCCAATTTCATTAAGGTGGCCTTATGCATATAATACAACCACCAACACAATTGAGTATTTCCATTCAAAATCATAGGAGACTGGATGTAGAAGGATAACACATATGTTGAACAGAAACATTAAGTTAGAGGTCTGGCACTCTAAACAGTCTACTCCTGATTTTTAGGTTTCTGAGTGTACACGAATCACTTCTTCATCTTTTATACATCTGAGTTTCTACCTCAATGTAGCCTTGGGTCTACAGCAAAATGTCTCGACTTCAGCACTATTGATATTTCACTCAGTATAGTTTCTGTTTTACGTCTGTGCAATGTTGGGGGTTTATTTCCATCCCTGGCATCTACTCACGGATATCTGTAGCAACCTTCCTGCCCTTCCCTTTTCTGGCTCACTGTGATAACTGACAGTGTGTCTGGACATTATACCTCTTCTGAGTGACAAATCAATACTGATTGGGAACCAGTAGCCTAATGTATCTTGATTGGGGCACTAACAAACTTTCTTCACCTTTTGCTCTACTTCCTGTGCAGGCTCTAGGTAACATGGCAGCAAGTCTTTGGTTATGTCCACATCTATCTTTACCAAGGACTTTTACCACTATCAATTTGTTATGATCATAGACCCTACTAGTCAGTGGGGTGGTCATAAACTGTGTCAGGTTAGGAACATGAAATTCTTGGTATAAATGTATAACTATTCTTATTCTTTCCAGAGATCCTTTCCCTATATGTGGTTCTGTGTAAAGGAAAGAAATAATATTAATAATTAAAGATCACCTTCTATGAAGACAATCAAGAGAAGACAGAGCTGAAATATATGTTGTTCTATATTTACCTTTCAAATTATTAACAGTGACTTAATATATCCAGAAAATAAATAACTCATTTCCCTGCTACAGATAAGGGTTTCATTTGTGGTCATCATGAATGGAGTACAGTAACAATCATTAAGAAACTCAGTGAACACCATGATTTGAGAATCAAGGACAAAATAGATTATATGGCATTATTAGTAATAATGTGAGCAGGAAAAAATATGAGGTGTGAGGGAATTTCAGTAGGAAGTAACGAATATTGAAAACATTTCAATACTAATATGTTCTGTCAAAATGGGGTGTAAAATAGAGACCAGAATGACATATTTGCAATAAAGCAAAGAGATGATTCCTGAACTAGAGCGAAAAGATATGGTGCTTCACTATGAATAATTTTAACATGTTCTGAGAAAATTAACAAGTACATTTCATCACCTATTTTTTTCAGTCATCATTAACAAGGCATTATACTTTCTATATGCTTAGGGATAATTGTGTTTTTTAACTATCTTTTAATTTTTGAGATAAGGTCTTGCTAAGTCACCTAGTTGCTCAATCTGGGCTCAGGTTTGCAAATTGGTTGTATACTCCAGAGTACTGTGGCTATAGGCATGAACCACCATTCTTTAAATATTGTCCAATTAATAGTTTTGTTTGAATGTAAACATGTTTTCTGAATTTTCAAAAAATTATGCCACTGGAACAGTAATTTATTTTTAATGTTCTAAATATTTGTCCAAATTACCATCTACTTTCAGAAAGAACAAAAATCATATGTAATTTTGTCTTTTATCTTTTTTGCTTAAATTTAAAACACTGTAACTCCAGCTAATTTTATGCATGAATGAATGGTTGTATAAATAGTTCAAAATACCCCCAAATCATAAAGCTTTCATGAGTTTTCAAATTGCACTAAATCAATGATGACTGCAATGTAGAGTCCTCCAGATAACTGAACTATAAAAATGAAAGTGTTGTGCAGCCTGACCTTGATTTTATTTTAGTAGTATAGGGCATTGATTGACAGTTGAAAAATGTTGTAGTCGATACTTATCCTCCGGAGAAGATGCGAAATAGCCAGAAATTCAATAACATCCCTCTGTACATAACTGGACTATTGCCTCAATTTGTTCTCACACATTTCCATTTTGATCTTAGATTGATATGATTATGGGAAGGTTTCTGCATTTATTAGAAGTGCAATGTCATGTTTAACACTAATTCCCTTTTAGACACTATCTACAGAATTTCAACAGTGGAAGTACATGTTTAGACAAGGTTTATAATTCCATAACCAATTTTTAACTGATGGATACATCAGCAATATCCTCCATCACTACCTTATGTCTCTATTAAAGCCATTCTATGTACCTGAGGAGAGGGGAGAGAAATTAGAAGTCAACACCTTTCCCTTACCACCCACTAGGGATGAGTACAGCATTGGAGCTTCTTTTTTATTCTTTATGTGATTTTTAGCTGGTGATGCTGGAATTTGGAAGAGGGCATTACATTGCTCTTCAGCATTTTCCCACCAGCCTGAATCTCCTTCCATTTCTTTGTGAGAAAAATTAAAACAAAAATGATTAAATAAGTGTTTATTTTATGACAGGTTTTATTCTAAGACTACAGTATGGAAAACTTTGTCTCCTTTAATTTTACCTATGTCCTGATAGGCAGGATGTTAGTTTATATACTGAACAGTTTATAAATGCTGAAGATGTAAGCCCTTATCAAGAGTTATGTAACATGCCTAAGATGACACAGCCAGTCAGAGAACACCCCATACTTTACAGGTGGCCCTTTTGAACCTAAATAACCCTGCTTCCTTTCATTCCCAGATTTCCAGTATGAGTATTACTTTGTCAGGCCAAGAATTGAAGGAGAAAAACATTTGGAAGGATTTTATACTTTACTTTGCCTTGAGCGATAATTAATGTCAGCATCTTTAATTCTCAGAGGACAACACAGCTCACTCTGGAATACCAATTTTTATTTATATAATTTATTTATTTTTATTTATTTATTTTTGGTACAGGGGATCGAACTTGGGTCCTTGCGCTTGCGAAGCAGGTGGCAGAACCACTGAGCTAAATCCCTGGCCCTATATAATTTATTTAGATAGTATAATTTATGAATTTATAACTACTGGGTAGATATAATTTAACAATAAAAGGGACAGTGATAACAGGGAAAATGAGAGAAAGGATACAAAGTTTAATATGTTTGCATGCCTCTTTTTACTGAACTTCACCAAAATTTATAATCAGCTGTGTTATTAGAAAATGTTGCATTTCATTCAAACATTTTAAGATAATAAAAAGAGTTAAATTTCTATATAGTTAATTTACAGCCTGTGTTTTAACATGCTATATAATTATTCTCCCAAGCTCTACATCATTATTTGACAAAATGTTGTTACATAAAACAGATTATTTTCGAATGCTCATTTTTCCATCCAGAGCTACTTCAGAAATTTATTTAAACTTTGTAATTTAGGGTTAAAAGTTTTTAAAATATGCTGACTGCTGGAATATTGTATTAAAACTGACATATTATTATATTTAAATTTACTGTCTGAACAGATGTAAGATAAGACACATTTTGGAACACTGACAGAAGGCTGATATCTAGAAAAATACATACATGAAATTATAATTTGTTGTAATAAATGTCAAAATTTCTATACACCATAGCCATTCAATAAATACAAATATATCATTCAAAATAGATATTGATTGAAGGAGGAAGCATAAAACTACACTTCAGTAAAGGTCAGAATGAAACTAACAGACAGCAGCAGACATGATCTGGCAATATGATAGACAGATGGGAAGCAAGATGAAATTTAAATGTAATACAATGGAGCAGAAAAATGTAATGTTGAAACATATGTAATGCTTGAAAATAGGAAAGTCTGTAGTAAAATAAGGACAAATTCTTTAAAGGAGTGTTTTAAAGGGAGAGTCTAGTGGCTTTTACCAGATGGGGAATAGATAAATCCATCAAAGAACATAAATGATTAATGAATCTGTACAGACAGAGCTGAGGACAAATTAAATCACAAATGTTGATTTTCATATTCAGGACTGTCAGGTCCTTTTGTGCTTTGTGACATAGAAGTTCGGCCTATGTAGTTTATCAGAGAGGATTTAGACTACCAAAAATAATGCCTAGAGAACTCTCGCCAAAGTTGAAAGGACACTTTTTATGCTTATGATTAAGTAAATGCATATTTTCAGGTAACGTGGGTGTAAGTTTTTTTTTTTTCCTTGGTACCTGGGATCGAACTCAGGACCTTGCACTTGCGAGGCAGGCCACAGAACCACTGAGCTAAATCCCTGGCCCAGGTGGGTGTAATTTAAGAATTGTTTATTTGTGTTTTTATTTTCCTTATGGTTGGTTACTAAAATTAATAAAGATATATTAAATGTGCTCATATTATGTTATATTGAGTTTTGTTTCCTTCCATCTTGTCCAAAATAAGTTTTAATAATAAAAAAATTCTGAATGATTTTTCTCCAAATCCTTTTTTAATAGCAAATCAATATTTCTCAGGTGATACCCCACTGTGTAAGTTCCTTGGCTTTCTGGAGCCCTGGTTTGCCCATAAAGGGTGTTTTCACTGGATATGCAGGACTTTGTTCTGTGATTATTGTTAATACATATAGTTTGGCTCCCTTAGGAATTTTGTGTTCTGGAAGAGAAAAAAAATCTCTTTATATTTAATAAGTACAAATTTTATATAAATTATTTCAAAAAAGAAAACGTTGGGATGATATTTCTTTAAAGTTCTAAACAAATGTAACATTTTTTTCTTAGTAAATATTTTTCACTGGAAAATAGCTATAATTTCATACAATACAAAATGACATAATGAAATATAAATAGCTTGAATTCAATTCTGTGCAAATGTGGAGTACATTACTGAGACACTACTTGGCTCTAGTTTTCTCTAAAGTGGAAGAAATTATGAAGATTTCAAACAATATGTCAAAAGATTTTTGTATGTAAGATGAATTAAAGATATTTTTACATGGAAACTAAATTCAGGAATGCCCACAATCATACCCTTAACCTCTAGCTCTTTTACAACTTTCCGAAAAAAGATCCACTTTCAAATTATAAAGTCATTTTATATCCAAATTTTTTCCTATTATATCATGACTATGAAGCATGTAAAATCGTGGTTTAAAGTAGCTAGTTCTCACAGATAGAGAAGTACCATTCTTAGGGACACTGAAGCATAACTGAGGGCAATATCATGAAGAATAATATAATTCTTCGTGCTGTATCATATCAATTTTCAAAGGTTTTTTTTTTTTACAATATTAAGTTGGATAAATTCAGCTTGCTAAGCAAATACTGGATTATGTATGATTTCTTTAATGATTTAATGAAACACTTGAATTAGTAAAGAAGTATCACTATTCATATTACAAATTTTCATATTTTTATTTTCTCAAAAATAATGGACTAAGGATGAATGTGTATTCAGGCCCATTTGGAGGGCATTTTAAAGTATTGTTTTAGTAAAGTAAAAATGATTAAATAAGGTAAAAACTAATTGAGCAACTCAAGTGCATTTCAAATGACTTAATATATGTACAAATATTATCTCACTGAAAACAAAGTTAGGAAACTTATTTGATGATTTCAGATCCCAGGAAAAAAACTAGACACAGAAACTGGAAAATTTTATGAAGCCAAGCAGTCCAGCACCAATCCATGTCATTTACGCTTTTGTCTCTGGATTGATACAGTTTTTCATCTTGCATTTAATATTCATTACACACATGCTTACTTCGAATATGGGTTGGCATACAGTAAAATATATTTGCTAAAATAAATATAGATAACATTTAAGGCCCTTTTAGTTTAGTAAAAAATAATTCACAGAATACAATTTTTATATTTAGGTATCAGAAGACAGTGACCTGAAAGCTGTCTCTGAATTCAAATACCAAGGAGAAAAAATCTAACTGACTCTGTGGGTGTCAGGTGTCTACTCCTGGGCCAGTGGACGGTGGTGAGGTGACGAGGTCAAGAATAAGCACATGAACACATGTAGCCATGTAGCTCTCTGAGAATGATTCTTGCTGTGGACTAGTTTTTCAAAAGACATTTAGTATAGGAAAGTTATGAGGTTCTTTCTACTCCATCAGTACCTGTGAGGCAGGTGAAAGTAGAAATTATTTAATGATAAGTTAAAAAGTTAGTCTGTTAGCCTGTTTCTCTCTGTCTCTATGTCTCTCTATTTATGTGTCTCTGTCTGTGTCTCTGTCTCTGTTGTTTTAGAAATCAAATAAATTTTGGGCTGAAGATTTAGCTCAGTGGTTCCGCCGCTGCCTGTCTCGCAAGTGCAAGGTCCTAAGTTCCATCTCCGGTACCCCAAAAAAAAAATCGAATAAATCTCTTAGTTGCATCACATCCATAATATTGAAGGCAAAGAGTTATCATTAACCATAACAAAGGAATCTGAATTTCTGAAATTTGTTATTCCGGCAAGAACTTTTGCTTAGTGTGTAGTTACATCAACAATTAAAATATATATTCATAGACTTAAAATTGTATGTATTTATGTATTTGTAGAGCTGTTTCTCCTCGACAATCCCTTTGCAATTAAAATTAAAATTTTTACAATTTTATTTTGGTCATTATCTTTATAGTATTTCTCTTTAGAAGAAGCTAACTTTGTTTCCCTTTTTTCTCTCTCTTTTTCTTTCTCAGCCCAAAACATCTCCTTTGTATCCACTATTTGCATCCTGATTATTTTCAGTGTTTGGTATTAACGAGACTTGAAAATTTGACCTAGAAGTCACTTCCAGTTTGTTGGAAGGGCTTTTGCTAGCATCACAGTTCTTTCTTGTGTGTCTCAATGGCTGCTGGATTGTAAAGAAATGTTGTTCATAATTTAACTCTCATTGTATATCTTTTGCATTGTTGTGACTTAATACCTACCTCAGAGTCTGGCACATTGCAGAATTCTTGAAACATATGTTGAATACATGAATGAATGAATTTAGAAAGAGTACTTCGATTTCAATTGATTACCAAAAAATCCAAGGAAAATAGCAGGGCACAACACCTAATATTGGAATTTTTGTTTATTCACATAATGTTCAGTGACAATTCTGATGAAATATATGGAAAATTGAGCACTTTTTATGTATTAGGCACAATATGGTAAAAATCTTAATGGATTCTCATTTCTTTATTATATCATTATTTGAAAATATGTGTAGACAGCTTTTTATCTTCTCTCTTACTTTGTACCACAGTTAAAGGCAAGAAGAGATATGATCTGGAGAAGGATGGAGAGAACAGGGCTTGGGGGTAATAAAAATGATCAAGATGCAATGTGTATATTTACTAATTCTCCAAGATAATTATAATTGTATATACTAATAAAAAGCATGAATTAAAATGAATATTGAAATAGTAGTCACTTCCCTGTACTAACTTACCTTTACCAATGACTATGGCTTCACTATAATGTTAGGCTCCTTATGGTTCTTGTCTTAAAATGAGTTCTCAGGAAACTTACTATTCCCCTTGAGAGAAAAAAGTACATGTATCTGATCACTCCAACAGTGTTCTGGATTTTGAGCTATGCATGATCTTCAGCAATGGAAACAGGTTAAATGTCACCATTCAATTTATTTGTGTCCCTATTTGTTTGTTTGGTCTTTTCTATTATGTTGTCTGAGTCCCAAAGAGATAGCATTTGGTCTGTCATTATGGTATACCCACTGAACATAACAAGATGCTAGGATCATAGAAATATATAGGAGACATTCTAGAAAATCATTAAAACTTTAATCATTGAGTAGTCAATGATATCTCATTAAGGCTGAAATCAGACTTGTAAGTACATAAAGGCTCTCTCATGAGCTGAAAAAGAACAAACAAAAAGGAGAAAGAAAAGGAAGCACTTAACCTGTTAAATCCTTAAAAGCAAACATTAGGTAGCATTTTTCTAGACATCTACACATTAAAAACTACTATATTGGGTCAGGGAGTTAGCTCAGTGGCACCACGCCTGCCTCACAAGTGCAAGGTCCTGAGTTTGATCACTGGTATTAAAAAACAAAAAACAAAAAACAAAAAAATCTACTATACTATAATCTGCACTTTGCTTAGGATTCAATACATTTTCAGTGACAAACTAGGAGACCATATATTGATGCAATTTTTTACTCAATAAATTTTTCTAGAAAACTTCTTTATGTTTAAGATTTGCAGGATATTTATTGAGGAACTAGGAGCTTCCAGAAATGACCCACTGTTTTTCTAAATCGATCTGAGGTAAGATAGAAAACAGCAACTCGGTAAAGAAGGAGTTGAGGAAATCGAGATTTTTAACATTGCACTTAATTGCAGCTGCAAAATTCAAAAGTTACTCAACACTTTCCTTTTCAGAAAACTCACTAAAAAAAATTCCTAAAGCTCTTACAGACAATAAGGCTGTGAATCTGGGCTGAGACTTGTCCTTTTTCACCTTCAATACCTCCACCACCAAGGAAGCAACAATATTGGTGGGCAGCACATCTCAACATCAAACACAGGTACATGGCTTGTACTGTGACCTGACAGACAATGGCAATACACATCCTAGATCACCTATCTTGAAGACATCCCTTTAAATATACCCAGCTCCTGCTCAAAAGATGTCTAATTTCTCTTGAGACCTCCACACTCCACTCTTGAGAAGATGCTAAAACTCTAATAAAACCTTCTCCTGTGTCTTAACTGATGCATCCTGAAAACATTTTTCCATTCTGGTGTCAGCAAAGCTGTAAATTTATTTTACAAGAAATAAACTCCTTATTTTCAGCCTCAGGAAACCTCAAACCCAGCCAGGTAAAAGATTTAGGCAACATGAAATTTTAAATTTCCTTCAAAATTTATTCCAAGAAAAATAGTTTTAAAAGGTGTATGTAGTACAGAAACCATTAGGCCAGATTTATAAAAGTCCTCTCTATTTGGTGAGGCACAAAATAGAATACAGGTTTCAAGTTCTTAAGGCTAGGATTAAACATATTTAAATATATTAGAAAAATAAAGAAAAGAATAAGTTAATGACTGGTAATACTGGTCACTTAAAAGCAGAATTAAAGAAGAGTATATCTTAAATATATATTATATATATATATATTATATATATATTATATATCCTTAGATATCTATGGAGAGAACAATAAACTCTTTTTCTAGATCAGTGGTTTCCTAACCTGACTGATAATTAGAATCCGCCACAGACCATTATCAAAAGAGCTCCTTGGAGATTCTACTGTAGTAGATCAGAGAGAAATCAGGGGAATAATGTACATTCCTTGAGTAATTCTTATAATTAATTAGCTTTAGGGCCATGGCTCAAATTAGCTTCTGTAACATATTGGAAGCAGAAAAATATATGTACTAAATAGTTCAGCGTTGCTAGTTCTATATCCCATTAATCAATTAGCAAAATTTTAAATGTCTTGTAAAAAAATTCAAATATGCCAACCAGAACTAATTTTCAATATTCCTCACTCTTCACATTGAAAAATGAATGTGATCAAGAGAATGTATTGTAGGTGTTTCGGTATAAATTCTTCCCTTCCTCTACTCCTACTTCAAAATTCATCCGAAGCTACAGGTTACTGAAAGCCTGCACATTGAACTATTTGCTCTCTGTGTAACATAGACCAGGATGTTAGGAGATTTATATTCTACCCTCATTTTTTCTTTCCTGCCTCACATGAAACAACACACACCTGCAGCTAAGCTTGGAACACCTGCTCTCCTCAAGGCCAGCAGTTGCTTAAATGAATATCTACTAATGTTCAGAAAGATGAGACTATCTCTATTCCCATAGGTAAATATCCTCCACTCTAAAAGTCTAGACAAGGTCAGAAGTACCAGAAGTTCAGAAGAGCTAAGTTAGAAATTAATATACAGTCATAGAGGGAATGGGCCCTGGAGGAAGTCAACAACAACAACAAAAATAAAGACATCAGAATTGTGGCTGGAGGCACATCTGAAGAAAGTCTGAAGCAAGATGAAGTTGCAATGGCTAGGCCTCCATAAGGGATAAAAAGTAAGTTAGAATTATACTGTAATTTGACCACCGGGCCCAGGAAGTCCAGCCTAGCCATCAGATGCTCAAGGGGGCAACCAGACTATCTGGACCCATCCTTTCCCCAAAATGCCTTTGTATTTTCCATGTACCCTTGCTAAGTGACTAGTTTCCCTATTGGATATTAGCTAAGCAGCTATACTTGTAATCCTATAAATTGACCTGTAATCCTGTAAGTTTGACCCACATTGTACCCATGTTGCAACTTTGCTCTATAAATTACTCCTGACAAAGGCCATCAGTGGCCACCCCATTTGTGACCCCACCTGGAAATCCAAGAGTCATCCTTATTTCTAATAAAACTCTCCTAACTTCTTCCTTTGCTTAGCAATTTCATTCCTCAATGTTATAGGACCACAAACTGGGTACATCTGACATGTAATAGGTCGGGAGTTATATTTCTGCTATATTATCAGGAAGACATGATAGCCATAAAAACTATTTTCAAGTGCAATTAAGTACAATCTTGTATTACCCTCATGACTGGATGTCCAATTACTCCTTTAAGATTAGGATTTTTTTTTTCAGAGGTTATGCTAAGACAAATAAGAGATTAACCTAGAAATCTCTGTACTATTGTTTCTGATTTGTCTTCTGGGCAACCCTGAAATGACATAAAATTTTATCCTCTGTATGACTTTCTATTGTAACACCTGGAAGATGATAAATACCAGTTATACACACAGTAGTAACTGGATGATTAAATTCTAGACATTGTTCTTAACAAACTTTTTGATTGAATATCATTAGAATTAATGTAAATATAAACTCTATTATAATACTATTTAAATAAAATATACACATAAAGTAACAGAAAAAAATCATGATGAAAATGAGAGAATAACTTTTATATTATTTTATGACAAGTACTTAATTTGGAAATTACAACTTAACCATACAAATAAGTGTTTATCAGAGGTTTTGTTTTTAATATTTGTTTAATAAAATCATAAAAGCTTTGATATAAAATAAATAACATGTCACTTCTTCTTTGCCAAATTTTAGTGATGAAACAGAATAGATGGGAAGCAAATATATCTCCATATTTGCCCATAGATGTTGCCTTCTCTATTCTGCATAGTGTTTGCCATGAGAAGGGACTGTTTTTTTAAATAATTGAGCTCCCAACTCACATTCATTATGTTCAATTCTGCTTGACTTAGTATTTCATGCTTTAAATTATTTTTATTCGTATTTTAGCAAAAACTGTACTCATTATTTTTACAATGTTTCAACCTTTTAATTTAATAATAATAATAATAGCTTTTTATCTGTGGAGTACATGATATCTATCAAGTACAAAGTTAAAATTTTGAGTGCTATCATTTAATATCTAAAAATACTTGAGACATATCTTAGAATCCTCATTTTAAGGGCTAAATGGGTGAGCATACAGAGGTTAAGATTGTCCAGTTCTGAAATACAGAATTATTGGGTCATAAGGTATATAGCTTTTGAATTTTCCAGTTTCTTATTTTTCGTAATTAAAAAAGACAAAAGGAGCTGTCTATTCAATTTCTTTTTTCTGCAGCCTGCCATTGGAAGCAATGATACTGAAAAAGATTTAGGTTGTGTTTCCATAATATTTTGGTTCTCAGGAGAAATATTTCAGCAATTTCAGTACTTTAAGGTTGGACAACTGTGGGGCTGTATATCTCTAGCATTAAAACAATATGACCCTAAAAGCAATCTATATCTTACTCTGAATTTAAATCTTTGCCTGTTTAAGTCTTTTGTGTTTTCTCATGTCAAAGTGTTGATTCTATATCTTTCTATCTGTGTTGTGAAACTTCATGAAGTGTTGTAGGGCAAGAATGAGATTATATAACAGATAATGGCTACCTCCATTAGTATTGAAACAAGATGGGAAAGCAGATGAAGAGCTCAGGAATAGGATTTTTGTATTTAAAAAATTATCTTGAGAAACATATTCTCCTGCTGATGATTCTTGTTTTATATGACTGAAGGCACTTCCATTCCTTATTTTTGAACTACAGTTTTATTATTTTCTATATGCTATTTTGTTAAGAGGAAGATAACATATCATTTTTATCATGTTTTGAGCACCACAAGAGAATATATTTCATACATGTGTGGACAATTTGATATTGTTTGGAAATTGTCTTTTTTGGCTATTTCTCTGAGGTTATTTTTAACTTGGAATATTTGTCTTAGTTCTCATTATCATTAATTTTTTCTTTTGAGTTTGAATAATCATTGTAATATAGAAGAAAATCTCTATTTTAGGTTTCACACAGAGTAAAATAAAATATAGATAATATGAAGTAGAAAGATATGTTTCAAATGGGAAGGGGATCAAGAGATGCAGGGACAAGGAAGTGGGGGAAGAAGGGATGAAAAAAGAATTGATGTGTTTGGTACGTGTACCAACTCCCACAAGTTGTTATCATTGTTATCATTATGTACCACAAATATGTACTAATAAGAATAAAAACTGAAAACAACTCGATGAAAATAATATTTTAAGAGAAGCTTGTTTCAAACTGAGATCAGAGGTTATTATATGTTTCTGTATTTTAATCTGCCTTCCAAGTTTCCATTAATCTTTGGTCCTTTCAGTTTGAGGCCCATGGAAATGAAAAGAAAATGTTCTTGTACTGCATGTTAGACATTGAGCAGAGACTGACATTGAGAGACTGCCAAGTAACACCAGGCCTTTAGAAGAGACACAGGGCATCCAGTTAGGAAAGTTTAAAAAGATTAAATATTTTATTCTCAAAATTACCCTGAAGTTAAAATAAATTGAAGGTCATAATATTCTGCTTCTTTCAGAGATCCACAATCTAGTGTTTGTGTATTTTTGATACCCATTGTATGAACGCTTTGATGAATTAGGGCTATAACAGTGAACTTAAAATGGAGTTCAAGTTACACCACCTGTTGTAGCGAGTGGGTCTCACCTGAACAGTGAGAGCTTTCATTCTGTTTCAATTACCTGGAAAAGAGGTAGGACATTTAGAGTCTTAGTTGGGCTGCATTCATATAACCTCATTCTTTGATCTTCACAACCAAAACATCAAAGGAAGAAGAGGGCAAAGAGATAGGGCAAAGGTAGTGCAAAAAGAAACTTTAAAAGATATCTATAAAGTTCTATCATCCCCTCAAAGCCCTGTAGATTTATGGTGTCCCAGTAAAAAATGGAGCAGGGCTTTTCACCCCTTAGAACAAACTCTCTATGATAGTTTAACAAACTGATACTTTTACAACTCATATTCATATTCATTTATTTTCTGATTCAATTTGTTGTTGTTTTAAATATTTATTAACTATATTATTATTTGTTTACATTTCTAGGCTGCTTAGTGTGGCCTCAAATTGGACTAAGACCAAAACTGGGAAATATATTTCTATCAAAACTTCAAAGTGAAGACATTGTGCTCATGGATTTCCTTCCTGCTGGAGTACCAGTAATCAAAGTGTGAGAACTTCAAGGAGAGGTGATTCAGTCTGGAAGATATTGGACTATTAATGAAGGGTCTTGCTACTCTGAGATTCCATTTCTAAATTTAAATCATGGAAAGTCTAATTCTTGCTATAAAAATGGAGATGATTTTTCTTATGCACATAGATGTCTAAAGACAGAACAAGGAAATTTTAATAATTACTATAATCTGAATGACATTTTGGTGAAATGTTCTTTCAACAACTAAATCTATCCATCCTCAGTGGATTTGGCATGTTTTACTCCATGTGTCTTCAAACTTTCAGGAAGTTGTATTCATTCCTTAATAAAAGTTAAACTAGGAGTTGTTTCTTATTAACTTGTGAGTATGATATTGGAGGCAGTTTTGGCAATTTGATTTAGCACTTGGAAAGTATAGCTTGAATAATGTCAGTAGGCCTAGGGTTAGTCTATTTATCGATTACATAGATTAATTGTCAAAATACAAATAAGAGTAATGAGGTAGGAAAATATAGCTAGGGATGAAAATAATTGGCACATGCATTAGCAGAGCAAGGGGACTTGATGGCAAGGAGCTAGGTCTACTAAAGGTCAGAGCTTGTGAGAAATATGAGCTCTCTAAGAATCACTCAGCAAGATGGGAAGAGAGCAGAGATTTTAATTGAGTAACTATGTGAAAGAATCTGTGGAACAGCCAGGCATGGTGGTACATGCCTGTAATCACAGTACTTGGGAGGCTGAGGCAGGAGAATCACAAGGAGTTCAAGGCCAACCTGGGCTATATAGCAAGACCCTGTCTCAAAAAAACAAAACAACAACAGAAAAGACTCTATGGAGCCTGAGAGAAACTCAAGAGTACCAGGTATGTCTAAGTCTGACCCAGAGACACCAAACGAGGGAAGGGAGGTTGGTGGATGTGTATTAGCCTGCTGTGTATTTTAAGGAAGGTTCACAAAGTGTGCAGACTTCAAACCCAATATTTGCATTCAAAAGACTCTTATGTCTCCCAGAAATGCTCTGCCTTAGAATCTTGGTCACAGTGAATCCTTGGCTTGGAGAAGCCTATTACAAGCTCGGCCTCCATGGAGACAGGGACGGATTTCAGAGCACGCCACAGGGGTCCTTAGCCTGTAATACTGCCTGAAGTGGGAGGTCAGCAAGGTGATTCTAAAGGGCATCACAATGAAAAGAGATGACAAAATAAAAGTTTTTATTAAATATCCATCAATTTTTTATGATTGAAAGCTCATGTGAATAATTCTATTTAACGTACAAGAAAAATCATTTAAGATAAAATTATATCCCAGTTTCCAAAATAAAGAATCAAAGGTGTGAAAAGATATAACAATTGGCTGAAAGCTATGAGCTTGGTGGTAGAGTATGAGAAGGACTTAAGGCAGGTCTCACTTCCAAACCTGTTTAACTTGTAAAGTCAAATAATGGAAAGCCAATTTTAAAAAAAGCAAATAAGCAGAAATGGCTAGAGAGAAAGGAAAGATTTACAAGTATAAAGAAAGACTGAAACTGTATTTTATTCCCCTATTTTCTGGGTCATTATCTCACTTAAAGAAAAAATCCTCTAAAAGTAGTTTAAAAGTTTATGAATTGCAAAGGCACTACACTTTTAGACTAATTACATAAAAATGTGGCTCTTCGGAGCTTTTATGGAAAGAATGAGAATAACAGAAAAACTGCCCCAAATACTTTTTTAGGTTCATTTGTTCTCTCTAATTTGTAAAGTGAGCAGATGACTTTTATCAGATTATAACAAACAATTATTAGGAACTTTTCTTATTCTTTTTTTCTAAAAATAGTGCCCTTGTAGAATAATCTCTTTCAAATTGTTTAACTAGACCTTGAGTTCTGAATAACTGTAACTAAGTTAAATCATAGGAAATGTAAGCTTTCAGAGAGAAGTTTAGAATTAAGAAATTATTACATGAAATAAGAAAACATATACAAGAAATTAAAATGTATTACAAAGCAGAGGAGAGGAGAAAGCAGAGAGAGGAAAGGAGAGAGGGGAGGGAAGAGAGAGGCATCACCTCTCCGATGCTATTTTGTTCTATACAGGCCCCAGACAATTGGAAGGTACCAACTCATATTGACATTCATCCTCAGTACACAACTCACAGGGAAGTCTCTGCTAGAAACACTCTCAAAGATGCATTTAAGAATAACATTTCACCAGTTATCAGGTATTTCCTCAGTCCAATCAAACTAACATCTAACTACCCATCACAGACAAGACTACAGAATGGCTTTGTAATTTTCTTAATTTCATCATGGACACAAAGTTTCTTTTTAAAAATTTTTGTGTTCGGGGAGATTGCTTTATGCTCTATCTCCAAATGTAAGATTGCTTAAATGTCTTCAAAACAGGCTTGTTCCAGATATAATGATCCTAGAATACAGGATGGAAGCTAAATTTAGAAAAGACATTCATCATTGATGCAGTAAGCTATTAGCTTTCTAGGAAACCACAGTACATTGCAAGAGGGACCTCTGCAAATATGTAGATACCAACAGGAAATGGTCACAGGTGTCTATCTTAGAGCTGCTTACTAAACATGTTCCAGAATAAACAACTCAAGAAAAGTAGATGGTTTATGTTAAACACAATTTGATAGTTCCACTTAAAAAGTTACCTAACAAAAGTCAGAAACCAAGTGGGACCCAGCAAAGTACTAAACATTGGAATCAGAAATACCAAATAAATAAATCTATAGTAATAGGAAAGCTGTACACTTCCAATTGGCTTGAAGATGCAGACTGTACAGGATGGTGATATTTTCTTTTATTTTTTCTTGGTACTGGGGAACAAACTTAGGACCTTGCACATATGAGGCAGCCACAGTGCCACTGAGCTAAATCCCCAGCCACCTATGGATGATGATATTTTCTATGTGGCAAAGTAGTATCTGAGACAGACAAGAAAGAGGACTAACTGGAGATGCTGCTTGTCCTGCTGCATTCATTATGTCAATAATGAGAAAACCAAAATGCCTCACTTCATATGAGAAAAAAAAGAATCTATCCAAATGATTTAAACCTACTCAAAGTATTTTGATGGCATTCACGATCCTGCTACCTTTGCCAGAGTCTTGTGTAAATACTACGAATATTAAGTATTGAGTACTGATAAACAAATCTGAGACACTTTACACTGAAAGATGTTCCTTTTCTTTTACTTCTAAAATATCAAAGATGCTTTATAAAGGGAAAATTTAGTAGCTTAGAATAAAGAAAAATTTTTTAAATAATACAATTAAATAGAAAACTTTCCTTAAAATAATAATAAGAAATCTTGTTATTAAAAAAATGTGGGAGGGTTGTGGAAAGGAAGGGAAAGGAAAAAAATGAGAAAAGAAGGAAAAATGGAAACAAGGTTTCTGTAATTAAGGAAGGGAAGAGGGGTTAAGGGGGGGAGGGGAATGGGAAAAAATATGAATCAAGATATGTCATATACATGTACAAATTCCCTATGATGAATGTGATCATTATGTATATGTAAAATGTACCAATAAACAATTCAAAAATGGAATTTGCAATAGCTTTACTTTCTTGGTAAACATATTAATGCCATGGAATAGTGTTGTGTAAACTTGAAAGGCATTTTTTTCAATGGGTAAAACTACATTCAACATTTCTGAATGCTGACAGATTATTTTTAATTTAATGCCATTTAAATATATAAAATAACATGTATAAACTCATAGCTCACATCAAATGACAAAATCAAGCCATTTTTATAATGAAACACAAAAGAATTCAAATAATATTTCAGCTAATTTCATATAATGTTTACAAATGGAGTTGCTTGTGAAATAAGGCTATATTGGATACTGTAATGATGATTTTTAAAAAAGATTCCAGGACAGCCTTTAAATCACTTGCTTTCAAGTGTCTCAATCTTGTATTGCTTTCTCCACGGATACATTTGGGATGCAGCATTAGCATCATTTGACTTTTAGTTGATATAAATGTTTTATAAAATATTGCCTTTTTGACAGTAGCTTTTTGGAAGTTAAATCATTGTCTATTGCTAAAATAATCACAAAGGTACACAAAATTTCATAATATTATTATTTTGATTGATTAATATTCTATTAATTAGAGGCAATTCAAGCATACACACAGATACATAGGAGGAACAACATTCATGATGCAATGGATGTTAATGTATTCAGAGTGGCACTGAAAATTAGGTATAAAATTAATAAGACAAACAAATACACATGTTTCCTCAACTTATCTTTGAGGAAAAATGGGAGAAGTTGAAAGATATTATTTGGTTTATATGAAAGTTAAGATGGGAGATATGAATTTTGAAATCTAGTGCTAGAAATGCTTATCAGGAAAATATTATAGGGTGCATTTTAGAATGAAATTTGTATGAAGAAGAAGTGCATCAGAGGGGTGCAGGTCCAACAGCCCTGCCCTTTCTGCTCAAAGGAGTGGAGCTGAGTGGGTGCCAACACACTCACCCCAAAAATCTCCCACCCCACCCCACCCATGGCCACTGGGCCAAGCCTGCACTTGGATCCAAACCACAGAGGGGCAGTGGGTCAGAAAAGACATTGATCTGAGCTCCAGAAGATAGAAAAGAAGTGGACAAGAGAAAGAGGGCCTCTCTGAGACTCCTAGATGAAAACTGAAGCCTACTGGGAAAGTGAAGAAAATCTCTGCAATAAAGGCACACCAGACAACAATAGTTGGTAAGTTGCAGGGATCACCACCTCCCACCAGAACCTGGACTATCTTCAAGGGAAGGGCAGCTGGAACCTGAAGTAGAACCTTGCAGTGTTCAACCCAGCAGGAGGTCAGAGATCTCAACTTGGGCCTTGCAGGCAGAAATCAGCCTGAACCTCAGGGGAGAGCTCCTGGCTTGCTGAGACTAATTGAGTTAGGTCTGCATACTCCTGCCCACACTGTGTATACTGACAGCAGAGACATACACTGAAGGAGACCCATTATTTTTATTATCTTCAAAGTAATTTTTTCTCTTATTTTTAATATTTTTTCTAATTTTTATCTATTCTTTTCTCTTTTCAAATTTTTCCCTTATTTTCTATTTTCTTTTTTTCCTTTATTTCTCTTTGTCTCTTGCTCTCTCTCTCTCTCCTACCTTGTTCTTCATTTCTCTCCCTTTTTATTTCTGTTCCTGTCCTAACTTGAATTTCTTTTTTTCTTACTTTTTCTTTTCTTTTTTCTTCTCCTCATTGCCATTAGTTTTAAAGAGAAGTGAATACAGTTTCTAGCGTCCCTATTTCTGTAAGGTTGTCCTGTTTTTGTGTTTGTTCTTTCATTCTGTCTTCTCCTCTTTAAACAGCTTCCTAGAGTTTGTGTGATCTTCCTCTGTCTTCTGCCCTCATTTCTAACCTTTCCCTATCATACCTATCTATCCCTCCCTCCTCAACTCTTTCTAAGTCCCCATCCCGAAGTGTAAAGTTGCTGTATTGAAGAGATTATTCACTATAGACATATTTTGGGCTGGTCATCGATTTTGATTTAATTAACATGTTTAAAAGTAAGCAATTAATAACTATTACAAATTGTCATTTTCTAAACTGTACTTGATACTATTGTTGTTGCTGATTGTATCACTCGGGCTAAGGTGTTGTGATTGATCAAATCAGTTGTCCTCCCTGGTATACTGAAAATGTGATGGCCTAAAAGTCATTACAGACTCAAAACCTAAAGGCCAGTTATATCTGGAAGACAATTCTGAGAAACAATCATTCCATAAAAGTTCTAAATACAAGCAACAAAGATACAATAAGCAATATTGAAGTATCAATCCAGGAATTGAACCAAAAATAGTACCAACAACAAAAATAAAACTAAGAAGTCACCTAAGCAAGACATAAAATCAGGCTACCAGCTTACCAAAGGCAAATTCTGGGGGAAATGAGGTGGGAAAGTCTGATAATCAATCACCTGGACACCCTTCACTGATGGCACAGGAAGAAACAAAACAGATGGAAGAAGCTCTAGAAAAATTCAAAACAGAAATAAATTTCCCAGATAACCACAGAGATGGTGAGCAGAATGAAAGACATGATAAGAGACTCTAGAACAGAAACAAATTAAAAAAAAAAAAATAGATGTGCTTAGGACCATGATGGAAACCATGAATGCCCAGCATAGGAAAAAAATAGAAACCATGAAACACATTCAAACAGATTCCCAGGAGATTAAAAACTCTATTGAAAGCATTCGCACCAGAATGAGCAAATGTGAAGACAGAATATCAGATATAAAAGATAGGATGGTGGTCAGTGACCAAGAAAAGAGAGATCTCTTAAAAATAGTAAGGGACCATGAAAAATTGATCCAGCAGCCCCAAGATGACACAAAGAAGAACAATATAAGACTGATAGGAATTCATGTAAAATCAGGAGAAAGTACAAATGACATAAAAAAAAAAACTGTTCACAGAATTAATGACAGAAAACTTCTCAAACAGAGCAAAATAATTTGACATACAGATGAGTGAGGCATATAGGGCTCCAACTAGGCATGATCAAAAAAAATCTACATCTAGGCTATGATAATCAAGATCCCTGAAACCCAACAGAAGAACAAAATACTACAAGTAGTTAGCAAAAAGAAACAAATCACATACAAAGGGAAGCCCATCAGAATAACAGCAGACTTTTCAACACAAACCCTCAAATCAACTAAAAGAACACAACCTCCAACCTAGACTGATGTATCCTGCAAAATTATCTTTCCAAATTGATGGGAAAGTAAGATATTTCCACAATAAAGAACACCTGAGAATTTTCATGAATACAAAACCAGCACTCCAAACAATTCTAAACAAAATCCTGGAAAAAGAAAATAAAGGTCACAACACCATAAGGCCCAACAGAACAAATCTAACAGGCAAAGCAAGATATTAAAGGGAGAGAGGGAAAACAAAAAATAAAAGAGACAACAACAGGAAAATTACATGTCAAGGATAAGCCAATACATATCAATTATAACCATCAGTGTTAATGGTCTCAACTCAACAATCAAAGCAAATAGACTGGCAGAATGGATTAAGAAGCAAAATCCATTAATATGCTATATACAAGAAACCCACTTAGTTAACAAAGAAATTCATTGACTGAAATTAAAAGGATGGAAAACAGTTCTCCATG
>NW_004624761.1:10294691-10314308 GCF_000247695.1 Heterocephalus glaber
CCACAGCTATTAGAAAAGAGAAAGAAATAAAAGGAATAAAAATAGGAAAGGATGAAATTAAACTGTCATTATTTGCTGATGATATGATACTCTACATAGAAGACCCGAAAAATTCTGCCAAAATAATTCTGGACTTAATTGACAGATTCAGTAGAGTAGCTGGATACAAGATAAATACTCAAAAATCAATAGTCTTCTTGTACACAAATGACAGACTCACTGAGAGAGAAATTAGGGAAATAATTCCTTTCACGATAGCATCCAAAAATATGAAATATCTAGGAATCAATCTAACAAAGAAGACAAAAGACCTCTACACTGAAAACTAAAACACTTTGAAAAAAGAAATCAAAGAGGATATAAGAAAATGGAAAGATATCACTTGTTCTTGGGTAGGAAGAACCAATATAGTGCAAATGGTCATACTTTCAAAGTATGACCATACTTTTCATACTTCTATACATATTCAATGCAATCCTGATTGAAATCCCAGCAGTATATTTCACAGAACTAGAGAAAAAAATCCAAAAATTCATTTAGAACCAGAAGAGACCTAGAATAGCAAAAGCAAATTCTAAGCAACAGAGACATGGCAGGGGGTATCACAGTCCCCAACTTGAAACTATACTACAAAACCACTGTAATAAAAACAGCATGGTACTGGCAAAGAAACAGACCTGAGGATAAATGGAATAGATTAGAAAATGCAGAAGCAACTCCAGACATACTCAGCTGCCTCATGTTTGACATAGGATCCAACCACCCACATTGGAGGAAAGATAACCTATTTAATAAGTAGTGCTGGAAAAACTGGATTTCAATCTGCCAAAGATTAAAACTAGACTCCTATCTTTCACCATGCACTAAACTAAAATCATTTAGTTTTTAGTGGATTAAAGATCTAAATATTGAAAACAGAAACACTAAA
The DNA here is from genome assembly GCF_000247695.1 of Heterocephalus glaber. The sequence goes on from NW_004624761.1 coordinate 10,295,620, forward strand.
CTTTCTGGAAGGTAAGTTAGGTAGAACTCTCAAAGACATTGTCCTAGGAAAAGATTTTATGAAGAAATCCTCAGTAGCATGGGAACTTACACAAAGAATCAACAAGTAGGATCTCATCTTATTAAAAAGCTTCTGCACTCCAAGAGAAACCACCAACTGAGCTAAGAGGAAACCTACAATATGGGAAAAATTTTTTACCATCTGTTCCTCAGACAAAGTTCTACTATCTAGAATATATAAAGAAGTCAAAAAAATCAGACCCCCCAAATACAAAAACCCAATTCAAAAATGGGCATCTGAAATGAATAGACATTTCTCTGACAAACAAAGAAAAGCAGCAAATAAACATATGAAAAAATGTTTAACATCACTGATCATTCAAGAAATGAGGATGAAAACAACACTGAGATTCTACCCCACTCCAGAAAGAATGACTCCTACCAAAAAATCTACCAATGTTGACAGGGCTGTGGGGAGAAAGGAACCCTTCTCCATTGTTGGTGGGAGTGCAGACTGGTGCACTCACTGTGGAAATCAGTATGGAGATACCTCAAAAAACTGGGATTAGAAGTCCCATTTGACCCAGCTATCCTTCTGCTGGTCTTTCCAAAAGAATTAAAAGAATAATACCATAGTGATATATGCACACCCATGTTTATAGCGGCACAGTTTGTAATAGCTAAAATTTGGAAACAGCCCAAATGCCCATCAACTGGAGACTGGAAAAAGAAGATGTGGTTTTTCTATGAAATGGAGTAGTACTCAGCCATGAAGAATGAGAAAGTAAAGACATTTTTAGCTAAATGGATACAGATTGAGGCAATAGTCTTAAGTGAAATAAATAGGACACACATGTGTAAATACTGAATAGTTTCTCTGGTGTGAAAAAGGAAAAGTATAAATAAGGTTCAAATGATGTAATTGATAATGTGAAATAGGAGGAAAAGGTCTAAAGAAGTTTTGGAAGTGGGAAGGGTAGGGGAAAGGAAAGAAAGGAAAAGAAAAAATATGACAAAAGGAAAAAATGGAAACAAAGTCTCTGTAAATAGGGAAGGGTGGAGTGGGTGAAGGGATGGCAGGAAAACGGGGAAAAAATAAGAACTAAGATACATCATGTAAAGGTACAGGATCCCAATGATGAATGTAACTGTATTGTATACCTGAAATGTACCAATCAACTTAATAAAAAAAGAGGAGGTGCAATAACCTCCCTCAAGTATAAATGATCCATTTATAAATACTTATTTTTACTTGTTTCTAAAGTAGGGATAATAAGAGATTAAAATAATAACGTGATTAAATGTGATTATGATAAGATTCTGTCATAAAACTTAAAATATAATAATTTTTTCTGAAATTTTCCATTTAGTACTTCATTTTTACACAAGTTATATTAAGAGTCACTGAAAGTGAAACCAGATAAGGTGAAATTTAAATATTGTGTACACGCTATAGTGTGAGGTTCAGTAGTACCTCTGCTACATAGTGATCAACTGGATTCCAAAGCTACACTGAAGTTTATTGCTTAATTGTTTTATGGGAAGTTTATTGGCTGAGGAAAGATATTTCACAAATCTATACATACTGTACTCTATTCAGAAGTTTCTATTGACGGTAAAGTGTAAAATCCACAGTTCAATTTATAATTGGTTTAAAACTCATTACGTTTATGTTTGAAAGAAAACTTATTTTGTTTAACAAGGCCAGATGTTATAAAAACACACATCCCTACACACACAGACACACACGCACACACACACAACCACAGTATTAACATCTATTCTTTTAGAAGCCGATGAATTCTAGAATGCATTTGTTTTGCTTATATTTTAAATTAAGCAAAAATATTTCACAAGCTCCACACCTCCTTTTTGTCTCTAATGCCTTACCAGCAGAACACTTACTCATTAGTTGAAGTAAAAATCTGCTTACAAATGAGAAGAGTTCAGAGGCTAGAGCACTATTAGAATTATACCAAAACAATGCCCCACTCTTTAGTGAATAAAAACTAGGAGTATGGAGAGTTAATCTTCTTCTTATGTCCAGAAGATTATTATCCTTGAGCTAGAGAAATATCACAAGTGTTTTAAATCTTTATTGATCATTGCAACTCAGGCACACTTAACTTAGGAAGTGGACAGAAATTTATTTGTGATATAACAATGGTATAATAGGTGTGTCTTCATATAAAATCTTGCAGTTATAGCAGTGTTTTTCTTTAACACTGTAGAACAATGTGGAAACTTTAATCTTGAAACATGTTGTTTATGCATAAAGTTTCTGACACTGATAGCACACTTTGCTTCAAATAAAGGTTTGTGACCATCTAAATGAAGGAACTTCAAAGATAAGCAAATCCAAATGGATGCAATTATTTTTACTGACAAGCAGCACTAATTTCTAAAACATAAGTCAGTGTGATTTTTCTCCTATCTGAAATTTTCCTGTTGTTGAGCAACATGAGTTCTGATTTAAACATTTGCTCTTAGCTGTATCTATGAGGATGAAGAGTTTTTGTGCTCTGTGTTGTTGGCATTTTACACAATATATGATCTCACACATCACAAGAGTATATTCTTTTACATAATTGTCAAGATTCATTTTTTTTACTGTACATGCCAAATTAAAAAGATTTAATAGATAGTGGCAGGTTAGTTTTCCAAAAAAGTTGAAGCAATTTTATTCCTATTAGTAGTAGGTGAGTGTACCATTCTTCCTCCCTCCTCAGGTCCACGTTTTCAATGTTTTAAATTTTGATTAGTTATTATTATCATTTCTATTGGGGGGATGATATGTCCTTGTTATAGTTTTTCAGCAGGTTATTATCACTAATATATAAAAGATACCTACATATTGATAAGAAAGAGGAAAATAAAAGCCAGACAATGTAAATGGACAAAGGATGGGAACACATAACTCAGAGGAAATACAAATACCTAAGTTGAGAAGATGTTAAATTCATAGTAGTCAGAAAGAAGAAAAACTATAACAAGGATTAATTTTTAAGGAATAGAAAAAAGAATTTGAAATTGCCCACATGTTTGAGAGCCTGAAGAAAGGATTTTCTATTTTAGTCACTTCAACATAATATAAAAAGCAATTAAATTCTTAGAATGGATAATATGTACATTCATCTGTATAATTCTTTGCCTCTATATCCATTACACTTTAAAGATAAATTTAACAATTTTCTAACATATTAATATAATGTGCATATAATATAAATTTAAAAGCAAAATTGAAATATTCTATTCACCATTATTCACATTATCATCATTGAGTCATAAAATCATTTCATACCCTTATTAACCACATCAAATTTCATTATAAATCAAGGAATCAATTGAAAAAAGACACTCAAATCTCTGAAACTGTCTTCAATTATTAAATTGATAATAAATATGCTAATGGTTCTTTTCAGTTTATGGTGTTTAAGCCATGTCTAATTATAAGTTTTCTGATACTTGAGAGAGTGCTTTTTTGGAGCACTTAATACATTAACTGAGAGGGGCTAAAATGCTCTGAAAATCTGAATTCAATTTGGAATGCTTTTTTCATGCATTATATAACTGCTATTTGTTGAAGTCAGATAACTTCTTACAATTATATTTTAAAGTGAAAAGTACAGTTACACCTCACTTATAAAAAATTAGCTTTGAAAATTTTATATAAAGTCTTACCCTTTTAAATAGCATCTTTAAAAATTCAATTACTTTCTTTCTTTATTTAAATATTAATTGGTACATTTTAGGTATACAATACATTTACATTTATCATTGGATGTTTGTACCTAAACATGATTTATCTTAGTTCTTATTTTTCCCCCATTACCTATGCGTCCTTCACCCCCACCAACCCTTCCCTATTTACATAGACTTTGTTTCCATTTTTTTTCTTAATCATAATTTTTCCTCTCCTTTCTTCCCTTTCCCCTTCCCCTCCCACCACCCCTCCACCTTTTGACCTTTTCCTATTTCAAATTATCAATTATTCATTTTAATCATTTTCATCCTTATTTACACTTTGCTATGGAGATAACTCAAAGAACTAGGACTAGAGGTCCCATTTGACCCAGCTATTCCCCTACTGGGTATCTTCCCCAAAGAATTAAAGGAATCATACCACAGCTATATATGTGCACCTATGTTTATAGTGGCACAGTTTGTAATAGCTAAGGTTTGGAAACAACCCAAGTCCCCATCAACTAAAAATTCAATTGCTTTCATAAAAGTATAAGTGAATGTAACAGCTTCTCTATTATCTTCCTCTAAATAAATGAATTATAAATAATTAGTTTTGTGATCATTCTTTGAGAGGCAGAGGTTAGACCATATAAGATCAGAAAAGAATATTATCTTTGATAAGGCCAATAACATTTCTGGTCATGATTTTTTATATATACATTATAATAGCTTCTATTTATTTTTGCACCTAAAATTAATTTTGATCACACTGTTAGTACTGTACACAGATATGAAATTGAGAAACTCCAATTTTGTTAAAGAAACCAAACAACATATATCTCCATAGAAAAATATTAAAACAAATAAACACAACAGTAATAACAATACCAATCAATGTTTACTGGGACCTTATTGATGTCAGACAATATTTAGGACTTTTTAATGTATTAAGTCCATGAAACCACATAGGTGCTCTGTGAAGTAGGTGGCATTATTCCTTGCAGTTTATAGATGAGAAAATTTCAATCTAGAGAATTTAAGAAATAAGATCAAGATCACACAATAGAGAATATGAGTAATCTGTAGAGCCACTTTGTGTAACAATATTAAATTTCATATTTTTCTCCTTATATAATTCATTATCAAACATTTCAGTCCATTATACATTAGCTTATTTCCAATTGTTTGTGTGGTTATCAGAGACAAAATGACCAACAGCAACTTTTATTTTACAGAGTATCACATGGGAATCCTTATGCAAATGTTAGAACTGCGAAGAGATCTGGACTAGAAAGTACACAATCCTTCTATGCCAGGTCCCACTCCTTTCTAGATAGACAACATTAGATAACCCATTTACCATTTCTTGCTCTGTGCTTCTTCATTGTAAACACTTTTATGTTTATAGATACAGTTTTTGACAGATTAAAGGAAATAATATATTTTACTCTGAAGAGCAAAACAAAAATGTAAATTATTACTATTCATAATAATTTGTTTAATTAGTAATTAACATAATTCTATAAATAGGCTTAATGTAGAATGATTGAAATTGCAAACTTCTGATATACTTTCAATCAAGATGATAGTCTTTCTACCTCCACTTAAAGTGAATATTTGAATTCTCCGGGGCTTTGATTTTATTCACATATTGAAAGCAACTACACTCATTAACTTATAAATTATTTTATAACTCTTGAAAGAAATGAAGTATGAACAAATAAATTTTTATTACACTTTCAGAATTACCAAAACATATAAATATATAATTTCTTGGTATTTATGTCATGGCTTTTCTCTAAAAACCTGAAGTCTTTTCAATAAATTTGAATTTAATTTCTTGGTATTAATTTCAGAATTTAAGAGTTTTGGAAAAACCTGTAAGGGTTTTACAGTATAATTCTACTGTAATAGAGATATCAAGTAATTTGTGAATTCATGAGCATCACTTCAAAGTAAGCTGAAAATCCCCGTGCAAATGTTACACATAGCAGTCTTACAGACAGTGTAAGACAATTGTCATGCACTTTCTAAGCCTTCCCCTTTTTCATGGAATGTAACTCTGTATCTTTCCATCAGCACTCAATATATCCTACATTTCAGACCTCTTTTCTCTTCTGGTTATTTTCTTTTAAAAACGCTCTGATACCTACACTTTTACCTTATTCATCTTAGTATATGCTATAAAAATCCTGACCTTCCTGTAATTTTCTTTTCACTTCACACTCCTCATCCACATATTCTTTGTGGACACAGAGAGGACGCAGTTCAGCAAGTACCACAGATATCAGGGATGGATTGTACAAGCAAGCTGAGGAGAGTTGGTCCACTAGCCAAAGAAAATAGATGGCTGCTATACTAAAGAGAAGAAAGTAAACCACTGTATGTTTCATATTTTTACATAGCAATAGTACAGTTAAATATTATAAGTCTATCAGTGAGAAAGTTTGCATCAGATTCTTGTTGCTAGTTCAATAAAAATAACTTGCATTTAATATAGAGTCTATTTGCATAAAAGTATGCAGAAACTGAAGGTTTTTATTCAACCACAAGCAAACATTCTTCAATTTCCAATGTCAGCTACCTTACATATTTGGAACCCATCCCACTAATCACTAACAAGTTTGCATCATGGTAAGGAAGGATCTGTCAACACCGTAAAAAGTGTATACTGTGATGATTCTTCCAGTCTTAGGCAAAGCAGAATATTCAGATTTTTCAGGAACTACTGCACTTAAGATCTCAATTGACATTAGAGCCAAGAGACTTAAACAACTGTGATGGCTTTCCCAATATGAGTGGAATATTACAAGAACCAAATAACAAATTGATGAAAATGCTGGCACACAATGGGCCCAGATGGTCTAAAAGCCATTCAATATTCCTTTATCTATTCTCTAAATATGTATTTAGAATGCACATGCTTATTCATTAGAAGAAATCCCATGTTGTATACTTAGACCATGCTGTCAGACCCATCAAAATGGCAAAAATAAAAACAAATCTCTGAATCTACTTACCAACCGCAGAAGATAAATAAAAGCAAATTTTTATCATTGGGAAGATTGTAAAGATTAATGCCATCAACAAAGGCCTGGAATATGCATGGCTGTTTGTTTATATCACATCTTTATTTCATTTACCACTCTTGTCCCTGCAGAAACCACATGATTATCGGAGTTGACTGTAGATTTTCAGTTGCAATGAATTAGCAGGCACAGACACAGCTTCTTTCCTTGACATAGAATTTTTATGAGAGCACATTAATCAAATCTGAAGCACGGGCACTGTGATCATCGACTTGGTAAATATTATATTTTCTATTCTAATTATGAGAAACAGTTTGTGTGCACATGAAATGTACAATATCAAATTAAAGTTTGCCTCTTATTTGCCTCTCCTACCCTTTGTCACCAAATTTTCCAAATAATTATATCCATTAGAGGTTGTATTCTGTTGCAACCATTAAATGTACATATAGAGATGCATCTAACGGCAAAATGATTTATGATGAAAATATTGTATACTGCTTTTAATCTACACAGGCTGAGAATAACTGAGCAAGTTCCATGATCTGGTTCATGTGCAGTGTTTGTGAGAAGACCCTAGAAACTGATGAAGGAGGAGAAACATAATCTGTTTGGTTTACAGGGAAACTGTCTGAGGACATATTTGAAAAGCAAAAATGGAGAGCTATAGTACTACCACACTAAAGGTAGACTTAAAAGATGGTAGAGTTAAAAAAATCTTCTCAACAGAAAGAACTATATCACATACCTACCATTCATACTGGTGGGCAAAATGACAATGGTAATGGATTCCTATATAAGGACCAATAGCCTGCTAAGGTGGTCAGGGGAATAGAAGGTATATTCCATCCTCTCAAAAGTCCTATCCTGAATCTTAGCATTGAAAGATATGACATCTTGAGACAGTAATGTTTAGTAAAATAAATCAGACACATAAGATTAAATATCACATGATTTCTCTTATATGAGAAACTCAAAATATAAATAATGAGCAAAAAAAAATTGACAATAGAAAATAGGAAATATATCTTTCTCAAAAGGTAAAGCAACCAAGTGATGGGGAGAGTGAAAGAACTGAAGATTTGTTATGCACATTTGCCAACTCCACTATGTGGAATGTAATCATTAAGTATTGTAAACATGTGCTTATGAAAAAAATTGAAAATGAAATAAAGGTTATAGCAAACTGAAATTTGTAGGGGGGAGTAGGATTAAGGGCCTTGTGATGAAAATGTTATCCTGTACTATTTAGATGACTCTCTGTTCATATGAATACTTAAAACTGGAGAACCTTCCTTTACTATGTTGAGAGGGAGTTGCGACTACGGAAAAAATGGAGATAAGAATCCAAACCATTGAAAACAAAGTAAGAAGGGTATGAGTCAAGGAAGGTAAGTGGCATCTAGAAACTAGAAAAGACAAGAAAATATATTTTTCCCTAAGTTATCACAAATAAACGCAGCTCTGATAACATTTTATTTTTTTTTGCCAGAGACCAGTATTTAATTCCACACACACACAACTGTAAAAAAAAAGAGAGAGACAAAAATGTTTTGTTTTAAAAATTGAGTTTGCAAGCATTGTTCTAGCAATAATACAAAATTAACAAAACCAGAGACAAGGTCTGTAGCACAAACCTGTGGATAAATACATGAGAAAAAGTAGATAATGGATAGATTTTTTGTAATATATGTTCAAACCTTTTAGAAAATTGAGGCACTGGACAATGTGGATCAAGTGGCTTGGCTGGAGGATGTTAGACAAGCTTCTTCACTGATCATTTCATAAACCATCTTCTACTCATGAGAAGGAATAATCAAACTGATAGAGGAAAAGACTGCCTAGGAACCCAAAAGAATGGGCTCTCACTAGCTATTTGTGCATCTGAATGTGAAAGCATGCAGGAATAGACCAATTTTGCAATATTCCACACACAAAAATAATAAATAAACTAGTAACTTTAAGAGTTGATTACACTGGGCACAGTTCAGTTTGAATTCAGCCATCTGTATTCACAGGAAAAAATATTTATCTGAGTATTTGTTCACCTCTCTTTCTGGCAAAGAGTCAAACCAAACCACTACAGAGGAGCCTATAGAAATTTCTAATCTCTGGGCATGGATTCTTATAGAGCATAACATATGATCAAAAAACTCAGTTCACAGTGAATTATGGCGCACACAACAGCATCTGGAAATAATTAATGTTATAAAGATGAGGGAAACCATTTTTAAATGTACACCTAAAATAAAAGGAACAACATTAAGTAATGGGATGCCATCCTTCAAGATAAACTATATATCAAATCTAAACAGTCAATAATGTATTATGATATAGATATAGATTCAGAATCAATGTGCAGCAGCAGATATGACTCCATTTACTATTAATTCTAGGGCCTTGAGGAAAATTTATGTTTCTGCTTCCTGAGCTTATGAACTTTTCAAGACTGGAAGTCCAACCCCATAAAGGGAACATACTCTTTAAGTGCCCATACCAAGAATGTCATTGGATTATGAACTACAAAGTTTACTGAAGTTCTTTGGTTTGGAGGTCCAATAGGTAAGGAGAATAACTGTCTTGGTGGTATTAATTGACTGCTCAGTGGAAGAGTTAGGGCTGTTTTTATACAATAGAAGAGGTGTCCCATGAAATCTAGAAGAAAAATTCAAGTGTCTCAAGGTCCATTTTGTCATACTGTACCTGAAGCAACCCTTGGTCATATTTCTAGGTAAGTGACCATGACATACTAAATTGATAACTAACAATAAGCAGTATTTAGAATAGTTAATATACAAGACTGGGTGAATACAATTGCAACTCCAAGACCAACTGCTGTTACCAGGGTTGTTGTTCTGTTAGATTGCTCTGTTGCACTCTTCAAAATAGAGACATATGTGAGCTCTGGATTAGTGGAGGCAGTCCAAATTTGCACTTAACAATTGTTCTTTTTCATAAAAAGATTTAATTGGGGCAGCTAATAAAAGCATAACATTATAGTCTTCTGCTTCAGGGAGTGTAATGAACTGACAGCCCCAACTGCTGCAACTGGAATTCACCCATTTCAGGATGCCTATGCTTCAAATCCTTTCAGCCCCTGTCTGAGCAAATAGGGTTGTTGCTTTGAAACACAGAACATGTCCATGTGGTGGTTTTGCCTGAAACATTTCCATTGATTTGTGAAAAACTCTGTTGGAGTGTGTACATCTTCCAAACAATCCTTTTCTGTCTCTTCATGAGTGCAGATCTGCATTACACTCTGAAAGATTTCCCACCACCTTTCTCCTCACAAGTGTTTCCTCCAAGGAATGTTTTGCATGACTGTGATGGTTAGTTTTAATTCACACATTGACTGGCTTGAGAGACTCTTGGAGAGTGACTAGAATGAGTGCACTAGCCCCATCAGTGGGTTAGCCCACTGTTGAGTTCACAGCTTAGTAGGCTATGAGTTAGTAGAGGTGGATCATGGAGTTATGACTTTGGGAAGTATGTCTGCTCTCTGGTCCCTTCTCTTGGGCTCTTTCTCTGCCCTCTACTTCCTTGTGCTTTGAGTTGGGCAGCTTTTCTTGGCTCAATGATATTTCTGCCTTGGACCCAGCATTTTATGAACTGAAACTTACCAAGCTTGAGGTAAAAATAACTCTCTTCTCCTTTAATTTGAAGGTATTAGAGGTTTGTTTTTTTCTCAGCAGGGGAATTTCTTCTCAGAGCAAGGGAACTGGAACAATGAAATGTGTATGTGACTATGAGTATGTGTGCATGTGTGAGTGTATGGGTGTGTATTTATTATATTCTTTTTATAGAAAATATAGCTGGAGATCCTTCATAGGACCTCATGAACAGTGCTTCTTTAAAAAGCTATGTAATATATCATTGTATAAATGCATTGTAATTCATCTATTATATTACAATGATAGAATGTAAATTATATCCATGATTTTATTATAAAAATGAGTCTCATCTTTCATACATCATTTCAATAATGTGTTACTCCATATTTATTAACCATTTGTAGAGTTTGAATTGGTGAGTTGTATTTTGTGGGCACATTTTTCCTTTTATTTGAATTTCAGTAATATTAATGTCATATGTTAACATAAACATTTTCATCATTTTTTTCCAGTAATATTAAACAACTTTTTGTTTATAAATTTGAGTTTTCTCTTAAGGCTATAGTGTATGGAATTGTGTCATGTTTTTCAGAGGAATTTTAAATCCATACCAAAATTGAACAGAAGGTACAGAGTGTTCCCATAAACCCCGTCTTCCCAGATATGCATTGCCTCCTCATTATCAATATCTTCCACCAGAGCAGTGCACTTGTTAAAATTGCTTTACCTACATCAACACATCATTATCAATCAAACTCCATTGTTTATATCAGTTTTCATTGCTGGTAGTGAACATTCTATGTGTAAATAGAAATTTATAGTGACAGGCACCCATCACTAGAGTATCATACAGAGCAGTTGCACTGGCCTTTTTCCTCTGCCTATAAATCCTTCCCTCCATACTACTGTCCATAGATTTGCCTCTTCCAGAAGCTCTTGTTGGATTCATGCAACTTGTAATCTTTTCAGACTGTCCTCTGGCACTTGGAAGTATTTATGTAAGTTTTCTTCAGGTCTTTTCATAACTTGATGGATCATTTTGGGGGGTGTTAAAATATATCCCATTCTCTGGATCTACCACAATTTATTTAACCATCTATCAATAAAGAATATTTTTGTTGATTTCAAGTTTTAGTAAGATGGATTAAGTTCTATAACATTAGTGAAGATATTTTTGTAAGAACACATTTTTTAAGTACTTTAAGTAAATGTTTAGGAGTATGATTGCTGGATTGTATGGTAAGGATGCCATTAGTTTTGTAAGAAATTGTCAAAATGTCTTCTAAAGTGTCCATATCATTTTACATTCTCACCAAAATTAACTAAGAATTTCCACTCCTCCACATGCTCACCAACATGTGCTCTTGTGGATGTTTTGGATCTGAGCCATTCTAATTAGCATGCAGTGGTATCTCATTATTTTCAATTTATGTTTCCCTAGTAACAAATGATGTAAAACATCTTGAAAAGATATTTCTGTATGTCTATTTTGTTGATGAGATACTATTGAGGTCTTTATCCCTTTTGAAAATCTAGTTATTGTCTTATTGTTGAATTGTAATAATTCTTTGCCTACTATCTTTAATGAACTCTAAATAACCAACTTTTTCATAGATTATCCCTTGCGGTCATATATAAAGAGTAACTTTCAACCTTAAGACATCTAAATTTTTCATTATTATCTTCTAGGAGTTTGAATGCTCCGAAGATTACATTTAGTCATTTTGATCTATATTTAATGTTAATGATTCATTAGGGTTTGTTTGTTTGTTTGTTTTGGTGCCAGGGATCAAACACTTGCACAGCAGGTGGCGAAACCACTGAACTAAATCCCCGGCCCTGATTCATTAGGTTTTTAAAAAACCTTTCTTCCACAACTTTATGTCTTGACTTAAAAGATTACCAGTTATGCATATGTTGAAATACTTTGAAATAGTTTCCAAAATCTGTTAAAAATTCTTTTAAAAATACTCCAAAAAACATTATTAATTTTGATATCTCAATTTTGTCTTCATAATCTTTATCAGTGCTGGTTCTACAGGACTCCTTCTCCTCTCAGTGCTTTCAAAGTGCTATTCATAATTTGAAATCAGAAAAGGACCAAAGGGGTAGGGGTGGTGGGAGGAGAAGGGGAAAGGGAAGAAGGAAAAGGAAAAATTATGAGAAAAGAAAAAAAATGGAAACAAAAATCTATGTAAATAGGGAAGGGTGGAAGGGGTGAATGGTGCACAGGTAATAGGGGAAAAAATAAGAACCAAGATACATCATGTACAGGTACAAGCACCCAATGATAAATATAAACATATTGTATACCTGAAATGTACCAATAAAAGAATTAAAAAAAACAAAGTGCTGTTCATTTCCATTATTTTATATTTTAATTTTTAAGAATCACAAGATAACATTTTATATTTTATTGCCTTAGTATAACTGTTTATATGTTTTATTGTCTATGTTGGCAATGAATTTCTTAATTATTTTGGATGATGAATTACATAGATCATTGTCTTTTGTTCATATTTCTGATGAATATTATTAAATATTCTTATTTTCTGTTCTTTTCCCCCCATCTCAATTTACTGTATAATAAATATCCTGAACTTATTTTCTTCTACTTAACTAATTTTAAGTGGTTTGATTTTTTTTCTGGGAAGAAATCTACAACTCTACATGAGATTCATCTAGGATTATAAGATTCATACAGGATATATATGTACATACATATTATATATATCAAGATAGAAGGAATGCTGTTTGGACCACTAAAAATTTACTCATTGTACAGGTCTGTGTAAAGTTGATTTATTCGTCCTGTCCCCAAATTACAGAGTACAGAACATTTTTTCACACCTCATAGTTTTTTTCCCATTTACCTGAATCACAGAAAGATTCTTTCAAAATGAAAATATGTTGGTATAATTATTCAATTGACTCTATCTCATTTGTATTTTGCACCAAACAAACCTCTGACAAATTCCTGCCAAACCTGAAACCTGCTAACTTTCCTGGAAATTCAGATAACTGTTGATTTTTGAAAAATGAACAATAGCATGTAGTTTTAAAATTAATTCCATATGTCTACAATGTGTATTCAGGAAACTTCATAAAATCAATGCTATATTTATGTTTTTTAAAGATACGCACATGGGAATTTTACATATTAATGAAATCACTATGCAATGTTCAATACATGTACCTTGCACAATCATGTTGAACATATTTATCTCCTCAATCATTTATTGTACCTTAGTATACTAGAGAACCTCAAAGCTTCTTGCTCTTATCAAATTGTACCTTAATACCTAAGAATCAATTTTTCCTCATCCCTTCACCGTACTATCCTCAGCCTCTGGTAGCTACCATTTTCCTCTCAACTTCTATGTAATCACATATTTACACACTTCATATGAGTGAGAATATATGTGGGAAATGGTAGAAATTGCCTATCTAGTTGTAAGAATAGATCACAAGAAGTTTGTTAACTAAGAAAATTAAGTCATTTCTGGGAAATTCCACAAGTCTGTTTGTTAAAAGAATGCCAGAAAACTTTAAGAGATGTTGTAAGTCTCACAGGAGAAAAACAGGTTTTCCTAGTTTTCTTATTTACCATTTTCTGAGATCAGAGGGTCCCAACCCAATGGCTCTATGGTTGGTAAGAGAGATAGGACTCACTATACACATCTGTGATGTTTGTGGTGGGCCGGTGGGCTTGATTTTGTCTAAAGTCATCCTGCTCTCTTGATACTATCTGATAAGAAGAGGGCTGCAGTGTGCTCTTTGATGTACGGGATTGGTAAATGGAAACAGGGGACTTGTGAATTCGCCTGTAGCTTTTATGAGTCACTTAAAGTCATTTGTCACCAGAGGTTAAAATCAGAAAGACGATAGCCAAAATAACTAAGGTGCTTTCCTACATGTATAAAAGCCTTGCTTCTTTCCTTTGTGATTGTCGAATAGTGCCAGAGGAATTAAACTGCTGTTCATCCCCCAGGCTGTCTCCTTTTCTTTCTTTAAAAGTTGGTGGTTTCTGGGGTTTCAGGTCTCCCTCAAGAGAGACCACCAACAACTGGTACCTGAACAGGGACCTCAAATCCTCTCAGCAGAGATAAGGTAAAAATAAGGGAGCGATTGACATTCTTTGAGTCGGTGAAGACTTGGGAAATTTCTGGGTAACATGAGACAGGGGTCTTTACAGTTTAGTAAAGCCATTTCAAACCTAAATTTTTATTAAAGGGGTTTGGATTTAAGATCCATGAAGAGGATCTAAAACGATGTTTGCTTATAGCAAATGGATTTTATAATTTGGCTAAGTTCAAGGAGGGCTGGTCTGAGGATAAATGGAGTGAGCTGCTTGCTTGTGTTCAAAAGGTTTATACAAAAGGAGATATGATTGATAACAGATTTTGGGGAACTGCTATTGCAATTCAGCTTGTCCTTTGTTGTGCTAAAGGCTTAACTGCACTAACAGAGTTATCAGATCAGGCTAAATTAGCTCTTAAAGAACAAGGTTTAATTGAGGAAGATGAGAAAAATGTGACAAATGATTTAATTCAAATTATATCTCAGAATTAGGATGATAAATCTGATGAAGAAGGGTTTCCTTGTCCTTTGGCTCCTTTACCTCCCCCTCAAGTTATACCCTCGGCTACTTCTATGCTAACTCCAGCCAAAGAAAAAATTAGGAACCTTTATTCCTCAGCACAAGGAGCAAAAATGTCTAATAAAACTATGTCCATGCAACAAGATCTTTCAGGACCCATATATCAGCCTATGCCATTAGTTAAAAACAATAATAAATCTTTAAAAGCCAAATCTAAAAAACAGCCCATGATAAAATCGTATCATCTCTGAAATCATAAAAGAAAGGAATTTAATACTGATTCTTCTTCCTCCTCAAAAAGTAGCTCAGGGGAAGATGGCGGCAAGGGTGAAGTGAGGCTTTTTCGACCAAAGTGCCTATCCGTGCAGACGCTGAGTAAAGATGGCCTACCATGGCGGCAGCGGGTAGCAGGAGCCCTGTGTGGAGCGAACATGACAAGCCCGCACGAGCTGCCTGCACCGTGCCCTCCTGCCTGCAAGCCTGCTTTGGCACCTGGACCTTGGCCTGGAGGCGCTGCTGCTGCACTGCCGCTACCATGGTCCTAGCGCAGCTCGGCTTTGTGTGGTGCGAGCCCCTGGCGCCACCCCTGGGCTCAGCCGGCCTGGCCTGGCCCGGCTGCACTGGCGCTCAGATGGCCGCGCTGTGATAGCTGCCAGTACACGTGTAGCTGGTGCTGACCAAGGACGAGCGCAGCCTGCCGGATGTGACAAGCTTGGTGGTGTGGGCCATGACAGTGGACACCTCATACATCAGTGTGTACGACCACCAAGGTATTTTCAATAAATAAATAAATAAATAATTCCCAAATCAATTACCATTGATAAAAGTAAATTAAAAACATTAAATGATTTTCAAAAATTGTTAGGTAATATTAATTGGGTCCATCCTGCTTTAGGCATTGTTACTGGCAATCTAACAAGTTTATTTAATACTCTTAAAGGAGATCCAGATTTAAACAACCCCACAATTCTTACTCCAAAAGGTAAAAAAGAGTTACAATTGGTAGAACAATCTTTTAAAAATAAAATGCTAACAAGATTTGATCCAAAATTGGCTATAGGGCTCACGATCCTTCCCACTAAAGTATATCCTACTACAGTTTTGATTCAAGGTCAAGGAATTTTAGAATGGATACATTCTAAACATAAATATTCTTCTATTAATTCATATGCTAATATAATTGGTAAATTAATTTTAGGAAAAAGAACCAGAAACAAACAAATGTTAGATAAAAAAACAGATAATGTTATTTTACCATTTACCAAAGAACAATTTGAGAAAACAATGAAAACAGATACTCTACAATTAACATTAGCAGACTATTTTGAAAATATAGTGTTTCATTACCCTAAAGGAAAATGTAAAATTTTCTTATCATGACAGAATGGATTATTAATAAAATCATTGTTACTAAACCCCTTACAAAAACAAAAACTTATTTTATAGATGGCACCAAGGAGTAACAGCTGCTATATGGTCACCCAAAGAACAAAAGGTTATATTAACCCCATATCATATAGCACAACAAAATGAATTGTTTGCTGTCTTAGCTCTGTTACAATGGAAGCCTGATGTAGCTATTAATATTGTTGCAGATTCAATGTATGTGATTAATTTGTTTAATCAATTAGAAACTGCTGTTATATACACCGCTTCATCCATAATACAATTTCTAACTAAAAAAATTCAAGCCTTGATCAGAAAAAGACAACAGCCTATCTATATTACTCATATAAGGGCACATTCCAATTTGCCTGGATCTTTAACTTTTGGCAATGATCAAACAGATAGATTGACACGTCCTAACAAAAATTTAATTTATTTCAACAATGCTCAACAAGAACATGATACTTTACATACTAATGCAGGAAGGCTACATCAAAGATATAAAATTTCATATTCCCAAGCCCATGAAATTATTAGATCATGTCCAATTTGTTATCCACTACACTTAAAACAAGGGCCAATGAAAATTAATCCAAGAGGTTTAAAACCAGATCAAATTTGGCAGATGGATGTTACTCATTATCCTCCATTTGACAAATTCTCTTATTTACATGTATACATTGATACTTATTCCAAATTCATATAGGCCTCTGCTCATATAGGAGAATCAACTAAACATGTTATTGTTCATTTATTAAAATGTTTTGCTATAATGGGAGTTCCTGGATCTATAAAAATAGATAATGGACCTGCGTATACTAGATTAAAATTTAAGAAATTTTTACAAGAATATCATATTAAACATGTTACTGACGTTCCTTATAATCCTCAGGGACAGGCACTTGTAAAATCAGCTCATCATACATTAAAATTATAATTAAATAAAATTTAAAAAGGGGGAATATGAGGAAAAGGAATACAGGGAAAAGGAAATTGATTCCTTAGGTGAAGGACAAAAATGTAACTTATGAAACAATTAATACAAACATCACATCAACTTTTACATATTACTTTATTTACATTAAATTTTTAAAATTTGCCACAAGGAGATATTAAATCTCTGGCTTAAAAACATTTTAAAGAAATTGATTCAAAATCACCTCAACCAGTCTGGGTAAAATTAGATCATGATAATTGGACATCAGGACAAATGCTTACACAGGAAGGGACATGCTTGTGTTTCCACAGATGGGGGAGCAACCCAGGTCTGGCTTCCTAAATGAGGAGTTGGATTCCAGAGTCAAGGCAATGGCCTGGATGGTGGGTCTCCAAGAACAGGTAGTGCTTGGACAAACTTTAAACACTATTCCAGAAAGATTGAAAGAAGAGGTTATTCAAAAAAATTAGAAAGCTCTCTCTTAAACCAAAAAGAAAAAGAAAAAAAAAGTCTCATGCTAAATACCATTCCAAACTCCCCGATTGGGATATGTTAACTAACCTGGTAACAAAGGCTTGAGACTACATGTCATCTATGGGCCCAGGCCCCCTGAGCCTAGATGCTCAGTACTTTTCTTCCTTACTATGATATCTCTATTAAATTCATCCACTGCTCAGGTAGGTGTAAGTATGTTGGATTGTGATTATTTAGCCCCTCAAAATGATACTAGTACTACTATAATTAAAGATTGGATAAATGTAAAACCTATAATATATATTCATGATTCCTTTTGGACTCTCCCTCTCTATTCTAACAAAATGTTCTTAGAGTCAAACATAAACTTTTATAAAGTCAAAAAATTAAAAAGGGAAACTGATGGATTACTTTTGTTGGGAATAATAATGTTTGCTATATTGACCTGTGATTCAGCATTTATTTTGATCATTATTTTTAAGTCATTGTTTTCTGGAATATTGACAATATTACCCCCAAAACAATTAGACCTTACTGGTAATGTTTGGATTCAGCTGACACAATCACTTAATTTGTTTGAGTTCTGTTTAAATGTAGATGTAAATTTACATTATGTATTAGGGAGTTGTCTCATCCCAGTGTACACTCCTTTGAGTCTGATACAACCTTATACCTTGTTTAAAGACATTCTAAAAAAAAATCTTACGTATAAAGATAGTTACAATTGGGGGACTCCCTCTTATTTTAAACCAAAAAATACTATTAAGTTATATACACCTCAGATGATTATGTTAAACAATACACAATGTGCTATATGTAAGATCGGAGGGCCTTACCAAACGCTCCGAGGAGCTGACTAGTGAAGCACACCCAGGGATCCCAGCGGTGCCTTCAGAATGTAAGACCAAGAGCCTTACCAAACGCTCCAAGGAGCTGACTACAGCGAAGATCACCCGGGAAGGAACACAC
>NW_004624761.1:10332412-10345929 GCF_000247695.1 Heterocephalus glaber
TAGGCCTCTGTCTGAGGAGCAGCAGATGAAATTTTTTTCCCACATTGCACGTTGTCTCTTCATGCTCTTGGTTGTTTTTCTTGCTGTCCAGAAGCATTTTAATAAGAAGAGATCCCACTTGTTGATTGTTTGTGCTAATTCACAGGCAACTGAGGTTTTGTTCATAAAATCTTTTCCTACACCAGTCTTCAAGAGTTCTACCTATCCTCTGTTCCAGCTGGTTTAGTTTTTCTGTTTTATTATTTAGATCTTTAATCCATTTTGATTTTAGTTTGGTGCATGGTGAGAGACATAAGTCTAGTTTTAATCTTTGGCAAGTTGAAACCCAATTTTTCCGGCACCTTTTATTAAAGAGGTTATCTTTCCTCCAGTGACAATGTTTGGCTCCTTTGTAGAACATGAGGTGGCTGAGTGTGTCTGGAGTTATTTCTGCATCTTCTTCTCTTTTCCACTGGTCCTCAGGTCTGTTTCTTTGGCAGTATCATGCTGTTTTTATCACAGTAGTTTTGTAGTATAGTTTTAAGTTGGGAATTGTGATACTCCCTTACCTTGTCTTTATTGCCTAGAATTGCTTTCACTAGTCTAGGCCTCCTCTTATTCCAAATTAATTTTTGGATTATTTTCTTATGGTCCATGAGGTATGCTGCTGGGATTTCAATTGGGATTGTATACAATCCATGTAGCAGTTTTGAAGTACGGCCATTTTCACTATGTTGAGTCTTCCTACCCAGGAGCAAGGGATATCTTTCTATTTTCTGATATCTTCTTCAGTCTTTTTTTTCACAGTGCTATAGTTTTCAGAGTAGAGGTCTTTGATTCCTTTTGTTAGGTTGATTCCTAGTTATTTCAGTTTTTTGGATGCTATTTTGAAGGGAATTGATTGCCCCATTTCTACCTCAGTAAGAATGTTTTTCATGTGCAGAAAAGCTATTTATTTTTGTGTGTTGTCCTTGGATCCAGCTACTTTACTGAATTTGGTTATTAAATCTAAGAGGCTTTTGGTAGGGTTTTGGGGACTTCTATACAAAGTATCATGTCATCTGCTAATAATGACAATTTTGACTTCTTTGTTTCCTATCTTTATTTCTTCTATTTCTTTCTCTTGTCTAATTGCAGTGGCTAATGTTTCCAAAACTGTATTGAACAGGAGTGCTGGAAGTGGACATCCTTGTCATATTCCTGATTTTAGTGTGAAGGATTTCAGTCTTTGACCATTTAATATGATATTGGCTGTTGATTTTTCATAGATGGTTTTTATCAGATTGAGGTAGAAACCATCTATTTCAATTTTTTGGAGGGTTTTTATCATAATTGTATGTTGAATTTTGTTGAATGCTTTTTCTGCATCTATTGAGGTGATCATATGGTTTTTGCCCTTGGCTCTATTGATATAGTGTATTACATATATTGATTTGTATATGTTGATACATCCCTGAATCCCTGGGATGAATCCCACTTGGTCAGGGTGTATGATCTTCTCCATGATCTTTTGCATTCTATCTGCCAGTATCTTATTAAGGCTTTTTGCATCTATGTTCATTAGTGCCTATAGTTCTCTTTTTCAGTTGGGTCTTTCTCTCCTTTGGGGATCAAGGTGATGCTTCTTTCCAGGAAGGAATTCGGGAGTATTGCTTCCTTTTCAATTTCATCAAAAAGTTCAAACAGTAGTGGCAGAAGTTCCCCTCTTAATGTCTTGTAGAATTCAGCAGTGAAGCCATCAGGACCTGGGATTTTCTTAGTTGGTAAGTTTTTAGTTACATTTTCAATTTCATTGATATTTAGCCAATTATAATTTTTAGGTCATCTTTGTTCAACTTTGGTAATTCACATGTATCTTGCAATCTGTGCATTTCTTCTGTATTTTCCATCTTATTGGCATATAGGTTCGCAAAGCAGGTATTGATGATACTCTGGATTTCTGCTGGATCTGTTAATTTTACCTTTTTCATTCCTAATTGCATAGATTTGGGCCTTTTCTTTCCTTTTTTTGATAAGGTTGGCTAATCATTTGTCAATTTTGTTTATTTTTTCAAAGAACCAACTCTTGTCTTCCTTGAGTTTTTGTATTGTTCTCTTAATATCCATTGCATTGATTTCTGCTCTGACCTTTATAATTTGCTCCCTTTTATGAGCTTTGGATTTGTTCTGCTCTTCTTTTTCTTGAAGCTGGAGGTTCAGCATCAGATAGTTCAATTGGGCTCACTCTGTTTTCCTAATGTGAGTATTCACTGCTATGAATATCCCTCATAAGACTACTTTCATTGTGTCCCATAGATTCTGATATGTTGTATTGGCATTGTCATTTAATTAAAGGAAGTGTCTGATTTCTTCTTTAATTTCCTCTGTGACCCATTGGTTATTCAGAAGTGTGTTGTTCAATTTCCATGTCTTTATGAAATTCTTCTGGGTTTTTTTGCTATTGATCTCCATTTTCAACATACTATGGTCTGATAATATACAGGGGACAACTTCAGTTCCTTCAAACTTACCGAAACATGTTCTATGAGCAAGTATTGGAGAATGACCTGTGTGCAGCTGAAAAGAATGTTTATTCTGATTTTGTGGGGTGGAACACTCTGTAATCATCTGTTAAGTTCATTTGTTCAAGACTTTGATTGAGTTCTAGTATTTCTTTGCTTATTTTTTGTCTAGTTGATCTATCTATTTGTGACAGTGTGTTGTTGAGGTCCCCCACTCCTATTGTATTAGTGCTTATTTGATTTTTCATGTCCATTAGTATTTGTTTTATACAGTTGTGCACACTAGTTTTGGGGCAAATATATTAATGATTAGCATCTCTCCCTCTTGGATTTTTTTCCCTTTACAAGGATGTAGTGTCCTTCTTTTTCTCTCTTAATGAGTGTTTGTTTGATATCCACTTGTTCTTCAAAGAGGATAGCTACTCCTGCTTTTTGGGGGGTTCCTGTCCCATGGAGTATTGTGTTCCACCCTTTAACTTTCAGTCTATGAGTTTCTTTTTGAATTAAGCAAGTTTCTTGTATGCAGAATATTGTTGGATCTTGCTTCTTGACCCATTGTGCCAGTCTATTTCTTTTGATTGATGAATTGAGACTGTTAACATTGATGGTTATAACTGATACATATTGACTTATCATTGCCATGACATTTTCTTTTTGTTGAATTCTCCACCTTTGGTTTAATTTCTCATTGTGCCAATGAATTCATTCAGCTGGCCTTCCTGGGGTTATGATCCTCATTTTCTTTTCCTAAGATATTGTCTAAAGTTTTTTACAGTGCTGATTTGGTATTCATGAAGTGCCTCAGGTGCTCTTTGTCATGAAAGTATCTTATTTCTCCATCAATTTGGAAAGATAGTTTTGCAGAGTACTTCAAACTGGGTTGGAGGCTGTTTTCCTTTAGGGCTTGAAATATGTTACTCCAAGTTCTATTTTGTCTTGTGGGTTTGTTTTGAGAAGTCTGCTGTGATTCTGATTGACTTTCCTTTGTATGCGATTTGTTTCTTTTCTCTAACTGCTTTTAGAACTCTGTTTGGTTGGGTTTCTGGAATCTTAACTATTATATGACTATGTGTAGATTGTTTTTTGATCAAGGCTAGTTGGAGTCCTATATGCCTCACTTACGTGTGTGTCAAGTTTTATTCCCCTGCTTGGGAAGTTTTCTCCCATCATTTCTGTGAGCAGTTTTTTTATGTCATCTTCACTCTCCTGTTTCTTCATTGACTCCGATCAGTCTTAAATTACTCTTCTTCACATCGTCTAACAGCTGCTGGATTGATTTCTCATGGTCCCTTACTATTTTTAAGAAATTTTTCTTTTCCTGGTCATTAATTGCAATCCCATCTTTTATATGTGAAATTCTGTCCTCACATTGGCTCATTCTGCTGTGTAAACTTTCAATGGAGTATTTAATCTCCTAGAAATCTGTTTGCATCTGTTTTATCGATTTCATTTGCTTCCTATGTTGGGATTCCATCATGTTCCTCAGCTCCTCTATTTTTTTATCTGTGTCCACTCTAGATTTATTAATCATGTCTTGCACTATGGGAACAATCTCTGGCGTTATCTGAGAAATTATTTCTGATTTCATTTTTTCCAGGTCTTGTTTTGTTGCCAGTTCTGGGAATCCAGGTGGTTGAATATCAGATTGTTCCATCTCATTTCCCTTTTGGATTGGTTTAGGTGATATGGAAGTCTGGTTTTGAGACTTGTTTACATCTCTTCTCATTTCAATGTGGTGGGAGTGTGTGCTGCTGGTGCCTGAGGCTCACCTCCTCAGTGCTGAGTGCGATAGTTTGGCAGCCTGGAAGGCTCCTCCTCAGTGCTGGGTTTAGTTCTGCTCCTCACTGTGCAGGGCTGTGGAGGTAAGTGTTATTATCTCTGTTTGGTGCTGTATCCTCTGAACAAGTCAGCAACACAGGCAGGGAACACAGATGGCTCTAAGGAGCAGCTCTCTTGCATGGCACAGCTTCAATCCAGTGACTCTTCTTGGGGCTTTGCCGACATCTCTAGAACTACTGTCAATCTAGGTGAGCAGTTTCCTCTGCCAGCTCTGGCTCTGGCTCACACACACTCACAGTTCATAGAGATTCCAGTGCATAATTGGGTGGCTCCATGGCTGCAATGGGAAACAAGCATTGCAGAGGAGAAACAACATGGCATGCACAAGGCAGTGAAGGTAACAATAGAGAGGAGTACTTACTCTCTTTGCTTGTTACCATCAAACAGGAAGTTTTATAGTATATTCATGATTGTAGTTGAGAGATGTTTTCCTTTCTATTTATGACAATCTTGAACTTCTCATGTTTTTTGGTGGTTTTTTTTGGATGCTTAATAAAGTTTCAAGAACTCACTAAAATAGAACTGAAGGATCTTAGTAAGGTCAAAAAGAGGAACATTATAAAATATTCATTATAATATGTAACATTATAAACAACGTGTGACACCTAGTACACTTCATTTGTCCATGTATTTATTTATTCACTGCACTCAAAGGGTGTTGCATAATTTCTAAAGTAGTTCCATTGTTTGGGAAAAGTATGTGCACATCACTGATATTTCACTTTACCAAAAACAATAATGAATGCCTAAATCAAACCTCCACACTGAAGATACTGTGTAAATCCTATGGAAATTTCTAAAAACATTGTAATGAAAGATTTACTGTGCTCTACAGTCTTAAGTTTGTTCTTTCTTATATTCTAATTTGAGTTGAACAGAAATGTAATTTTCCTGTAAGTTTAATATCTCCAATTATCAAATTTATAAAGTATATATTCATTAAGAGGAATATTTACCTTTTCTTATGCACATAGAGACAATAGATTGTAAACAAAATTGCCAAGGATAAAATTTCATCTGTAGCTTATCACTAACAAGTATTATGTTTTGATAGATGAGAGGTATTTATCTATTATAAATGGCACTTATAACCTTCATTAAAAAACACAACTAATTTTTTTTGGTAAACCTCAGTCTGAAACTTTCATGAAGATTTAAGTTTTAAAATAAAATATCTCATACATACACTGCTATGTATTAAATAGATATTTTAATCTGTTGTTACTATATAATATGTTGCAGCAATGTTATACAAGAACAAATTGTATTTTATTTTCCTTAGATGACTAATTTTATTTACTAAAGAAGAAAAAAATTAGAGAAGGACAATGAGAAAATCACTCATAAATCTAAAACATAGATAACTAGTTAAATTTTGGCATGTGGTAGTCTGATTTCTGATTCTTTTCTAATTCCAGCAATAATTTATAGTGTTGTATTTACTTTATAGAGAATATTCTCTTAATTGAACAGCTCTCGTTATGAAAAATAATATACAAAGAAAGTAATGTGATATATCTGATGTATTATGCAAGAAAATAAGTAAATAAAATTTCATTTCCCCATAAATGAAGCTAATTTTAAGTGAGAATATTGTCTAAGTGAAATGTTAATTTGTCATTTTGTTGAGCTCCCAGTGAGTCATAAATTGGGATATCTTCTGAAGGGTATGGCCAACATAAAATGGACTCTAAAATATATAAAATGTAGCTTATTTAATAGGAAATTCAATGAGGAAAAAGTTGAAATCAATAACAAATATTTTTTTAGTAAACAAATATAAAGGAATAAGCATAATATGCAATGTTCTAGGCACATAGGTAGGGAGAAAGAAAATATTTAAATGTACAAATAATTAAATTTTGTATATTAGAAAATGATAAATAATAGAAAAATAAAGCAGTGTAATCAAAATCTGAATTATTATGGTTTTGAAGAGACATTTGGACCACCAGTTGAAGTGAGGAGTTCAGGTGACAATTCATTTAGAACACTATATATAAGCAATGATGTCGAAACAGTGAAGGTGATAGACAAGAAGTGAGTGGAAAGTGAGGCCTAGTTAGAGAACAATTAATATGAGCTCCCAAAGGCAGGAGCACACCAGAGGTCAGTGTGATATATGTGGAGAGGGAAGTGTTAAAATCTGAGGTCAAGATAATTACAGAGAGCCTAGGGGGCGTGGATGTCAACATAACTTGTTTTAATCATAAAGAACCAAGCTGCATGCAGAGAGATAGAAAAATAAATCTGTGTAGGTCCAGCTAGAATATGGAAAATACCAATGTTTCCAAACTTTAGAATTTTATAATAAGAAATAAGTATATTCAAGGAACAATTATTTCCCTTTAGATCATGATCAGATAGATGCTCAATTATTTTTCTTCAAGAAAATTGGAAAGTAAGAATAAATATTGTCAATATCCTCCATATTAAATTTGTATGAATTTTTGAGGAAAATATTTTGTGTTACTTATCTGGCAGGTCAGTGATAAATTATCACATTTGTATCCCACCTTTTTTACTGATTATCATAATAAAAATTATAAAGCATCACCATTAAACAAGACCACTTAGGAGAAAATATAAACTTATGTGTTTTATTATAACATAGTATCTGATTCAGTTCAGTAGAAATATATTACATTTGAATTCATATAAGTCAACGACTTATTAGAAATACTAAATATGCTTTTGGG
Source organism: Heterocephalus glaber (assembly GCF_000247695.1). The sequence goes on from NW_004624761.1 coordinate 10,339,431, forward strand.
TAATTTTTAATTTTCATTTTAGTCTCTTTTAAAAGACTGGTAATCCCCAAGAACAAATAAAATTATTGTAAATCCATTTCTTGATTCCAGTTCCAGTCAACAAATATTCTAGCAACACAGAACAAATGTTATCAACATATAATGTAGCTCTGCTACTCCAGTGTGCATTAAAATGACAGAAACTAAAGTTGTTAAAAGCAGATTACTTATTTCTCATTTTATGAGAAGCAGATTACCTAATTCTGTGCTTAAAAAAATAGAACAACTCTTCATGATTTCACTGAAATTCATCTGATACATTGATATAACTGTTTTGTCTGACTTGCATTCACTTGTAACGTCTCAAATAGTTCACTCTATATCTTTTTGAGGGGCACTGTGAATTATCAACTTTAAGTATTCTTCACATCATCCATTTAGTTTCTAAAATCTCTTCATATTTTACCATTGTAAATATATAAAGAAAAAGAAAAGGTTTTCACAGCTCTATATAGAAGCATATTACAAATTAAGAAATAGATTTATTTTACTTAACATTATTATCTCAGAGTCTGTTTTATTACAAGTGTCTCAAATTTGTCTTTCCCTAATCAGACACACAAACTTAAATATATATAATTTCTCTTATATGAGAAACCAAAAGTGTAAATAACTTATAAGCAAAGTAAAAGAGAGATAACAGGAAACAATGGATCTTTGTGAATTGGAAGAGGACCAAGAGATGGAGGGAGCAGGGAAGGAACAGAGGGAAAGGGGACATTATAACAATGAAGATGTGTTATGTGCACGTGTCGTAACACACTATACATGTCATCAGTATGTGCTGCAAACATGTATTAATACAAATTTTAAAATTAAATGTACATATTACTACACCTATATAAGCCACTTGTGGAATACTTTGGGGGGATGAAAGAAGTTAAAAATCAGTAAATGCGCAAAGAATGCTCTACTATCTTTCCCTACCCCAAATCAAAGCATAAAATTCCCTTTTGATATCACCTTTGACCCCATATCAGGAAGAAAACATCAATTCTTATCACCAGAGATGGAGACTGAGAGCACTGACATGACCTTGCATAAACAAGCCTTTATCAAATAACACTCATCTTCCATTAGTTTCCCCCATATATCTCCTAGGCTTTTCCCCATAGTTAATTTCCCTTGAAGCCAAGTCCCTTTTTCTTTGTCAAAAAAGGTATATAAGCCCTTGATTTTCACCAGTTTTTGCATTCACTACTTTGCTGTGAACTATCACATATATAAAAATAGTGATAAAATTTATATTCCTTTTCTCTTAAAAAACCAAAGTGGGTTAGAATATGAAATTCAAAAGAATAGCTTAAGCATAATTTGAAAGTAGTGATTATTTGTATCCACAAGAGACCAGGAATAAATTTCAATACTTTCTCACCTCCTGTGATTAGTGACAGGTCTAAAACTCCAACAAGTCATCGCTGTTCCACAGTCATGTGTCACAATGGCTAGGAGCAGGGCCCACATGCCTACAGGCTGCTCTGTGACTTTCTAATCATATTTCCTTGGCAACTAACCTTTGCTACATCAAATTTACATTTTACTTCAGTAGACTGGCAACACACCCTTAATTTCTTCATAGGACTGTCAGAAATATTAAATTAATTTGTCCACACAGACTTTTATAATGCACTTGTCATGACATAAGCATAATCCAGGCTCTCTATTTTAATATACAAAGTATTAGTGCCTGTGCTACCAGACCCAGGCTTCAGTTTCTTGTTTGTATGTTTTAAGCAAATTTTGTATCAAAGAAAAAATTTAAGAATCTAAAGGCTCTTGTTATTCTCTGCAAGTGTATTTGAACTCTTTCTTCATTTTTAAGTTTACATCTCTTGAAACCAAATAAGCATTGGGTAATCTACACTACCTTCACAGAGAAATAAATCTGCCTCTCATAAAAAATCTCTAACTCGTAACCATTTTCTGTGGTCAAATACGAATATAAACATTTCACCCAATTTTCTTCCCTTTGATACACCCTAGAAATGTGAGCACAAAATTTGTTAGCAAAGTGGAAAAAAAAATGATACATGCCAAAGAAACAATTTGACAGCTTGTCTTAGTTACTTTCCCCTGTGCTGGGACAGCATAACCCACACCCATGGTTTAAGGACAGAAAGTTTTATTTTGGCACAGTTTGTAAAGATTTCAGTCCACATTCCGCTGGCTCCAAGGCAGGATGGTAGGGCAGAGGGGCTTAGCTGGGGAGAGCTCCTCAGATGCATGGCATCCTGGGAACAGAGTACCAGGGGCGTGGCAGGGAGACATACATGCTCTTCCAGACCACGCTCTCAGGACCCACTCTTCCTACAGATCCCATCTTCTAACAGCGAGCCAGGTACACCGCTCCCATGATCCAATCACCTTCCCAAAGCCCACCATGAGCAAGCAGATGAAGTTCTTGGGGACATTAGATATAAAGCACAGCGCACTTCAATTGTGTCATCACATCACTGGGCACAAGACACAAGGCAACAGGCATGAAACCCTAGAGATTTCTTCCTAATTAAAAATCCCTTTTCAATGTCCCATTCATTATTTCATTTTCAGGTAAAGGGTGTCATCTCTCATGCAAAGAAATGTCAGATTTACTGCATGCCTGTCCACCACTTTCTTAAAATTACCTGTTATAGAACTGTATCTCAGGTAGGAAGCGCATTCTTTGATTTAAACATTTTCTGCTGAGATTCCTAAGAGTAAAAGCAATGTCGCAAGAAGCCTGTCAACAGAGTATTTTGTCATTGATTTAGCTTAAGTGTGTCTCTAATAATTTGAAAGCTCATTTTGTCAAATACATAAAGCAGAGACAACGCTCCCATGGATTGTCGTATTTTCAAAAATTTATTTGTCCAAAATGTGTTCCTTATTGTAATACATTTGTCCTGAGTTTTTCATTTATAACATTTCCAGTGACCTGGAAAATGACTTTCTTAAATTATGATAGATTCTCTAGCTTAAAACTTTTTTTAAATACTTGGATTATAGTCATGTAAAGTGGTTTAGCATTTTTTGACTTTGGCATCAGATTAGTTTTTGTGTTTAATTTAGCATAAAGTTCAATTTTAAATTTTGTTACAATTTTTAAAATTCTATTTCCAAATCCTATTTTTTGCATCTCATTTGATTTTGACTTTGATATGTTCATTTTCCTGAGTCTGAGGAGGTTTAGCATACCCAATCCCAAAATATGGAGCATTGGTATATTTAATATTTCAAGTTGAAAAAATATATATTGAGAAAGCAGAGACAGCTGATTATCTTACTCTCCTACAGGAGGGTGAAGGACTCTCATATGATGACTTTTATACTCAGACGAGAGAAACATTCTTAAGCCCAAGGATAGAAGGATGTCTAAGAATCTGAACACAGAGAACCACCAAATTTCTTCCTGCTTTTTACTCTTAGATCACAATCTTCTGTCTATCATATTTTGCATGACTTTCTACTCTTTCTAAAACTATAAAATATTTAGGCCAAACCACTTCTATGTATTTTCATTTCCATATGAATGATCCAGTGTAATGTAAAACTTATACTAAGAAATTTTTGTGATTTTCTCTTTTTAATCTGTTTTTGGGTCAATCTGATTGACAGGGCCCCAACTGGACAACCTAGATGCCTAGACAGAGAAATTATTTTTTTTCTTTCCTTAGTATCCTATTTTTATTTCACCTAACAGGTTCAAATGTGCCACAAGTGCCTTCAAAAGAAGTTAGACATGAGTTGCACTTAATTTGATGCCAATTTATTTTATGGGATGTGGTGTATGAAACAATTACATCGAAAAGACTCCTGGTTATTGTCAGAAGTTCAATCATGTTTATATATAGGGTATAAATTGCAAAGGCATGAAATTTGTCATGGAAATTTGGGCAAATTTCACAAAGTGTCAGTATTCATGGAAATACCTAACAAATGTTGAAGACCTTCTCTGAGTCCTATGACATAGTAGATAGCCATTGTGTAATGTAAGCCTAGTTTCCTTCTTTAAAAATCAAAATATTTCAAACACACATGCACATGCATCTATAATGCAAACTCCTCTATAATATGAAAAGAATTAATATTTAATTGTAAAATAATTTTGGAAGATTGACATGAGTCAGTGGCTAAAAATACATGAAGAAGCAAATACATTAGCATTTCTGTTTTAGCAAGGATCTACTCAGAATACTCCATGTCGCTATTATCTTAGGCCTCACACTTTATAAAACAGAAGGTCAGCACACAAATTCAAAAGCTACTAATTTTTTAAATTTAAGAATTTCTGTCAATATAACCCTCCAAATTGCCTTTACACTTTTTGAAAAAGAATGACACAAAAGTGTTCTTGTTTCAAGTTTGTTCATCCACTTTATAACACATAGACTCTTGAGTTTTTATTACCAGTTGTCATATTTAGCTTAGTTTATAAATTATAAACTGGATGGCTTTTAGCAACAGAATATTGTTTCTTACAACTCTGGAGACTGATAGTCAAAAATTAGGATGCCAAAATATTCAGGTTCCTGTGAAGTTTCTCTTGTATGTTTCAGGATGCCTTTTTGTTGCATCTTCTCCCAGCAGAGAGCAAATGAGGAACCTGAGCTCTCATGCCTGTTACAAGGGCATTGAACACTATTTATGAGGGCTTTGCCATTGGGAACATATCTGGTTCTAATTATTAAAAGGCTTCAATGTCTAATACCATCTAATTGGGAAGCTAGGACTTCTGCATGTGAATGTTGAGGATACACAGCATTCACTTCATCACACTTATATTTAAGTGTAAATTTGTTTTCTTGGTACCTGAATTATTTTTAGATTTGCATCATCATAACTGACAGCTCCCCACCTGTCACAATGGAGTATATTGTATGACTAACATAAAATTATTATTTTCCTTTCACTTCAAAATTTGAAACACTGGTCATATATTTGACATTCTTTACTTTCTTTTCATTGTTGGTATATGTTTGTGATACATAATTTTACATTCAACTTGAAGAATTAGAAAATGCACGTATCACATCTTGATCGTTTGTACTTCCTTCATCCACTGTCCCCTGTCTCCTCTTGCCTAGTTCTCCTTCCACCCTTACAAAGTTTATTCTTTTATTTTCTTCTTAAAATTTTTTATGTTGTGAGTTAATATGATGGGAACCATCCGATATTTATTGCTGTGTGGCTGATTTATTCCATTTAGCATTAAAGTCCATCTATTTTCCTACAAATGACTTAAACTTATCATTCTTAATGGGTAAGTAGTAATCCATTATGCATATATACCACACTTTCTTTTTCCATTGATTTATTCATAAGTAACAGTCCATTTCCATAATTCAGCTCATGTGAATTCTGCTACTATAAACATTGGTATGCATATATCAATGTAATATAATGACTTAACCTTTTTGGGAAAGATATCCAGAAGAAAAAATAGCTGAACGTAACTGTATTGTATACCTAAAATGTACCAATAAACTTAATGGAAAAAAAAAGAAAGAAAAAATAGCTGAGTCTAATGAAATTTCCATTTCAGGTTTCTTTCTTTCTTTCTTTTTTATTTTTTATTGTTTATTTTTTATTTTTTTTGGTACTGGGGATTGAACTTGGGTCCTTGCGCTTGCACAGCAGGCAACGAAACCACTGTGCTAAATCCCTGGCCCTTGTTCTTTCTTTTTAGAAATCTCCATTCCAATTTCCACAGTGATTATATGAGGTTAGAAGGGTTACTTTTCCCTCATAACCTTGCCAGTATTTTTTTTAGTTTATGATTCTAGTCATTCTCTAATAGTGAGATAGAACCTCTGTGTTCTTTTAATTTGTGTTTCTCTAATAGCAAGATGCTGCACAATTTTTAATGTGCCTGCACATTAAATAGGTCACTTGTACTTCTTTTGGGAAGTTTCCAATTTCAATTGCCCATGTCTTTTATTAGGGCTTTTATTGTATGGTCTAATTTTTTGAGTTCTTGATATATTTTAGATATTAGTCCTCTGAGTAGCTATGATAGAGTAACGTTATATCTATGATTCTAAAAAACAATAGAATATCATTCTCTTCTGTTTCATTTCATAGTTGTGATGGAAAGACTTCATATCTTATAACATTTGCATTTAAGTATAACTCAAAGTGTCAGGTAAATTTCATTTAGCTTTAAAAGTGCTACATGGGTCAACAACACAATGAGGTCCTGAGAGTGGCTTGGAGCCCCTCCTTCATCCGGTGCTCTGCTTAGCCATGCAGGTGCCTGTAAGGCCCAATTCCATCCCCTCCCCCCCTGCCTTATGACTCTGCAGCTACCTGGTCCCTCGCTACAGAGGTACAGGGGATTATACTTCACATTGTTAAATGTGATAGATTAATAACTACCACAAATTGTAATTTTCTAAGTTGTGCTTGATGCTATGGTATTGCTGATTGTAACATTTGGCCTAACATGTTGTGATTGATCTAATCAGTTTTCCTTCCTGGTATA
>NW_004624761.1:10394963-10407818 GCF_000247695.1 Heterocephalus glaber
ACTCTACAGATTAGACTTTTAAAATAGTGCTTAATATAGATAAATACATGTAGATACCATTGAATTTAAAATATGTCTCTTAAAAAGGCTTGCTTGCAACAATTCTGGAAAATTGGTAAGGTAATTAAGATTAATCATATGACAATTTAATCAGTTTTTAGGTAGGGGTCAAAAGTGTAAACTTTTGTCTAAAAGTGTAGATAGACATAAGTAAAAATATTTTCTGTATAGATTCATGTGTATACAGCCCTTGCTTATGCATTCTTGGACAGGCTCTTGCCTGAATTCAACAAGAAAGAACTGGTAAATAGTGTAATTATGAAAGATACATAATGGAAAAACAAGTAAGGCTGAAATTAATATGAGAAAATGTCAGGGGAAAATTAGATGCTATTTTGTCTAAGTTGTGGTCTCATATGTAGTTATAGACATACTATGCTTTGGTCAAATTGTTCTTATTGCTGAAGGTTATAGTTTTAATCTTTGACTACAAAGTTCATTTGGATTACATTTCCTTTCTTACATTGGTTTGCTTTTATATAGTGTTCATTTGACTGAATTCTTTTAACTTATATCTGTAGGTATTCTAAGTAGGTTTTTCCCATTTCTCCAACAGTCACAAAGTTCTCAAAATAGCTAAAAGCTATTATTCTGTCACATTTCTTGTTTTCATTTGTTTCCAAGTGGTGTACACCCTGTAACCTGCATCCTAAAATTATCCATCCTCATTCCCCAACAATGCAATAATTCTGTATGTCTGTTCCACAAATGTGTTTCTGAAATTTTGTTTTCCAGTCATGCCCTATTCATGAAGTATATCCTCTTGGAACTTCAAGGAAAGTGGGACATGGTGGCAGTTTATGAACTGATACATGTTTAGGAAATCTTAATATTCCATTCAAATCAGATGGGTAATTTATCTAGTATAGAAATCTAAATACTCTCAGACTTTTAAAGGGGATTAGGAAAATTCTTGTCTTGTATATTTTTCTTTAAAAGTTAATATGATTTTGATTTTTATTCCCTCATATATTGACCTTTCAAATACTTTTTGTCTTTGCTATGGAAGCTTGAATAAACTACTCTTTATCTCTGTGTTCTGACATATTTTGCTTATTATGTTAATATAAAATCTTCACAATTTTTTACTGGATTCAGAATAGGTATGTTTAATTCTGAAAAATCATCTTGTTACTTTTTCATGATTATTCCCTTTCAATGTCTTATTTCTCTTTTTTTTAGAAATCCCAGGATTAGATAGATATAAGATCTCCAAGGTTGTGCATTGATTTTCTTTTTGTCTATAAAAAACTATCAGTTTTCTCCTGACTCACAATAACTACACTGTTGACATATTTTTTCTTTAATTTCATGTTTACAAATAGTTTTCAATCACCTTTTTAGCAAAATATATGTAGGTAAATGTGCACATGTGTTTGATATATTTTTCTGATATAAAAGATATGTACAATACAAACTCCAATTAGTAAAAGGTAAAATATTATTTTTTAAATTCTAAATAGCAAAAGATCCTCAAATAAGCTTTCATTGATTACTTTCAGCATTGTTCTGTGTCTAACTTATTACTTCAGTTCACAAATATGCTAATATAAATATTGATTGACATGTTCATTTGCTTTAATAAATAATACAAAAGGAAAACAATTCAGACATGTTGGGAAATTCACTTAATCAATGAAATAAAATACCTCATTATTAAGTTAATTAGTTCTTTTCAGCTACTGTAGGAAGAGTTGTTCGATTTCTCCTGCTATTTCTAGTGTAAAAATACACAAAGGTTTAAGTGTAACCTATGTTTTTTAACATTTTATCTTTCCTTTAAAGTACAATTTAGATTCTCCAAAATAATGAATCATGGTAAGATATATTGTGTTCACCAGTTTTTACCCTCTTTCTCAGAAAATTAGACCTAGCCAGAAAAAAAATCTACCTTGAAAACTAGAGATCAAAAATGTCCCAATCAGCCTGTCCTTGCCTTACCTGCCATCACTATTCTCACTTGGTGGGTATTATGAAAGACGGGTAAGGCAGGAATAGGCTGATTGGGGCTGACTTTTGTTTTTGGTACCAGGGATTGAACTCAGGCTTTTGAGGCAGGAGGTGAAACCACTGAGGTAAATCCCCAGTCCTGATACTGACATTTTTGATCTCTAGTTTTCAAGAGTGATTATTTTTCTGCTAGGTATTATTTTTGTGGAAACACAGGATGATACAAATATTCCCACTATCACCAAATTCAAGGTGTCACTCTGAGTCCACTGAATAGAAAGGTAAAAATAGATGTGTTATAGAACATTTTTAATTTCATTTCTTTGCAAATATAGTGTCACATGCATGTAATCTCAGCACTCAGAATACTGAAGCAGAAGGATTTTCACCATATTGAGGCCAGTCTGGGGTGGGTAGTGAGTTCAAGGCCAGCCTGAGCTACATAACAAGACTCTGATTCAAATAAAAATTAATATCATTTCTTTTCTGCTGATATAATATATGTAAATAACACCAAGTGTACAGGTACTAAAATGTAATAAAATAATTAAGAGATGAGTCATGAAAATACTTATTTTTAAAATAGAACTTATTTAAAATTAAGTTTGTAATTTAATGTTCAAGCATAACTATTAAAATTTCATAAAGATTTAAGAAATGGTTATCATGAATTTATAGAGCCAGTTCTGGCACAGTACTGATATGATTTTTTTTTCTTTTATAATTTTATGCATCGCTTTAATTCTAAAGGCTCTTAGGTGCCATAGAAATGTTTCTTTAGAATGGTATCATTATCTGTTTTACCACTAATTATATATAAAATTCATTGCGTGGTTTTTTTTTTTTTTTCTCACTGTTGTTTTTGTTATTGCTTCAGTTTGTATCTTTTGTCCTTGATCTTCCATAGAAGAGATTTTTACCAAGTGTTTGGAGGCATTGTGAGTTTTTCCATCTACAGAAACAGACTTCAATCAAAGAGATCAGGATTTCTGTATGCTTGAGTAAGTTTTGTTATATTAAAGCCTCCTCTTTGAGATGATACAGGGTGATTGGCTAATTTACTTTTTTATATGAATATTTTATATGAATATTCAAATGTCAGAAATTAAAGATACTTTTAACCAGAGTTCACAGTTAAAGTTTCAACATTATCTAGTATGCTAAAATAATTACACTTGTGTATCTGTTTTCATCTGTGGTATGCTATTCTATTTTTGTTTAATGTATTCCGTACTTTGTCATTTAGAGTTTATTGATATTTAAATACATTATTCTCATGTGGTGTCATTTCCAGGACAAGTAAAAATAAATATGAGCGTCCAATCCGCCTGTCTAACAAAGAGGGCCCAGTTTCTCTTCTGCTTACCTCACTCTGGATTTGGCAGCACTGCCCCATTGAAATCAATTGCTTTTGAAGTCACAGATAAACTGGTGTAACCAAATCCAGTAGAAACTTCTTTGCTCTCAATCTCCTCAAATGTTTGATAATGTTTTGAGCAACACTTTGGCATCTGTTTTCTCCCCATACCATTATAGACTTGAATTATATAACATTTGTAAAAAAGGTTCATGCAGACTCTTCACCTAAATAATATTCAGTTTTTTTAAGTAAAAAATTCTCCATCTCATTTCACTTTGGAAATTAATTGATGTTCATGTTTCAAGCACAATTACTGATGGCTGTCAGATCTCCAGTTGCATGCCTGTTCTCTCACCTCTTACCTTCGTGTCTCTGAATTGCATCCCTTATGAGCTTAATGGTTCTTTTCTTTCAGCTTTGTCCCATCCAATAGAATTCTCCTGTCAAATCAAAAAACTGACAGCCAATCCCGATTTTTCTCTCTGACTCCTACATTCAGTTCATCTGCAAATCCTACTTACTTTGTTTCTAAATGCATTGTTCAAATCTACCCATCTCTTATCCCGACTTTTGCAAACTGTTACTGTGTTCCGGAAATCACAGAAAGAAATACACGGAGACACAGAATCTGGATAAAATAATAAAAGTTTACTTGCAAGCAGGCAGGACTGCAAGAAACTGGTCTGGTCAGTGTCCACACTGATGTTTGTTCTATTTCCCCTTTTATACTCTTTTTAGTCATTATCTCATCCCTAGTGGTCTTTGCTAAGTAAAAAATTCCAGTTCCTATTTAATTGTTAAATACAGGTGGTTCCTGTTAATAGTGACAGCCATAAACACATGACAGTTAAAACACATATATTACAAATTTGTCCAAGCATTGCAACTTTTTTTTTTTAGAGATAAAATGTTATCTATAGTAAAGCTACAGATCAAAGAGTCATATAACTTTCCCTTTAAACAACAAGAGCAACAGGGAAAAGCAATTTTTAAAGGGATACATTACCTATTTTGCTTCTACAATTACTTTAATATTTAATCTACTAAGCTGTCTAAAACTTTTCCCTATCATTCCTCCCACTGTGTACTTCAGGATAATTCTTTTATCCATTATATGTTTAATCTAGTTTATCTACATTTCTTAGCACTAGCATTTGGTAGTGTTGAGTGGCAGCAATGTGCTGCTGTATAAATGTTGAAATCCATTGAATGACACAATGACCAAACATTAATATTAGTATTATAATACGAAGAGGACCCAGAAGAGGTCCTATCCAAGTTTTCCATCCTGCCAAAGTAAAATTAATTCCATAGGATGGCTCTCCTGTACCAAATTCATTATCAAGAGTTTTGATCCGCTATTTCAGTTTGTCCAGTGATTCTTGTATGACACCAGATTTATTAACATAATAACAATACTCTTCACCAAGAAATAAGCAAGTTCCTCCTTTCTGGGCTGTTAGCAAATTGAGAGCATGCCTATTCTGTAATATGACATTGGCCAGTGAATCTAGTTGGGTTTGTAAAGCCTGAATTGCATCTTGAACTTCCTCAAGATCTTTTCTAATTTCTTGTCCTAATGAAATATGTTGGTTTTGTCCTAAGCCAATGGCAGTCTCTCATAGAGTGAGACTCCCTGCAATTGCTAGGCCAGCTAGGATGGGGATCACTACTGGATCCCTTTTTATTCAAATTATGTGCATTGGAGAGGTCATTTGTAAGGGTACCCTCTTCATGGCTGTTGGAGTGTAAACAGATAAATTTGGGATTAAAATTCCTAAAGCACACATTGTGGTAGTTCTGCCAGAGATCACTTTATGTACTCCATCTCTGCAAATGAAAAACATCCCATTAAATGCTAAATAATTGTTTTCTTCCTTTATCAAGACTAGATTTGTACAAGTACTGTTTATTCCATTGTCCCTTTTCCCCCCAAGGAAACATGTACTATTTCCAATAACTCTGGAGGGGAATTTCAGAAGGGAATGCATAGCTTCTTCGGTGGTATTGAGGGTTACATTTGTATAAATTCCTATGGCCTCATGAGTCATCAAATTTAAAGGTGCACAAAACCAACAGTCAAATGCCGATTTTTCATCCACCTGCATGAGTAGTGTATGGGTGCTATTAATTAAATCCATCATATCTATGCCAGTATAATTTTGGGAGTGTCCTTTCAATATAGTTTGAATTTCTTGGAGAGCAGTCATTTTTCCTATTTAAGGAGGAACAATTTTCCATATCTTTTTAATTTGTAATGTCCACCATTTTATCTTTTGGGGTCCATGCTTAGCAGTGGATTGATATCCTATAAAAATTTGATACATTACTCCTTGTAGCCAAATAGGATCCCATGGGGGTGGCATATACACAGATATAGGATTACATTGACCTTGTTCACAACTGTCACAATTGCCAGTGGCTCCTACTACAAGGGAGCCATTGACCCAAAATTTTGTTTTCTCTTTGCAATATAATTTCTCATTAGAATATCTCCCACAGTCAGAAGCTACCCCAGGTCCCCCATAATGTTCTTTTGGGCAGGTATCAAAGAGCATTGTAAATGGATAGCCTTCTGGTTCCCATTTTACCATTTTAAAAGTCACATATTGTTCATGAAACTTTTCATCAGTAGGCTTAAACACTCTTAGTTTGAAAACAAAGAAACTTAGAGCAGTGGTGATCTGGCATAGCACAATAATCCATGTTGTCTTTGTTGGTGCTCCCATTCTTCAGCCATGCATTGTCTCAGCAGCTTCTGAAGTGGTGAGAGCAGGACTTTGAGTGCATTGTCTTTCTTGGCTTTCAGTGACAGCCTTGGTGTGGGATTTTTTTCACTTGGGAGTGGTGAATCCATGGTTGGATCTTGGCAACTTTAACAGTTGTGGGAGTAACCATAAATGTAACATATGGTCCTTCCCATATAGGTTGTAGGGGTCTCTTTTTCCAGTTTTTCCTCTGATTTCACATGTCCTTTCATAACAAACTTGGTGCTTTTCTGAGATTCCAGTGGCACTGATCACTTGGTTGTGCTTTTCACTCAAAGGGGCAACTGGAGTTGTAACTACTGAGTGCTCTGTTCCACTATGTACCATAAAGGACATATTTTGGCCCCCAATTGTTATATTGACCATGGGCTCATGGGGGCCTAACTGCATCGGGTCCCTTCTGTGTCAGTCACTATCTTCCATCACAGGCAGTAGCATACCAGCATCTTTTCTTTCCTTTAATTCCTGCTTTTTCTTTTCTTTGAGCTTTGGGCACTTGTTCTTATAATATCCTTTCTCTCTCCAATATGCACATTGGTCAAAAACTAAGTCTTCATGTTTAAAGCCTTTCTTTTGCTTTCCTTCTGATTTTGTTCCCTGTCTTCTTTTTCTACCTTGGCTCCCATAGCCACTGCTATGTATTTGGTCCACCTCTTATCTCATTCATCTTCCCTTTTAACTTGTTCCTTCTCTCACACTGACTCTCTGTTCACAAACACTTTCCTAGCCAATTGCAATAATTCTGTTATATTCATACCCTCCCAAGTTTCTTTGTTTTGAATTTTCCTTCTAATATCTGGAGCTGACTGGGTCACAAAAGTCGCATTGATTAACTGATGGTTATCAAGAACAGCAGGATCAAATGGTGTGTACATTCTGTAAGCTTTGCAGAGCTGCTCATAAAATCTCTCAGGGCTCTCATCGGGCTCCTGCTATGTTTCTAGCACTTTAATCATGTTTGTAGGTTTTTTACTCATGGCTCATATCCCTGCCCAGAGGGCTATCTGATAATTGTTTAAGGTGTCCTGGCCTCCTGGTCTTGTATCACTTTTTATCTTTTCAACAAGAAAAACATATGAAATTTTTATATCAAAATTATATCTCTTTTACTTATAGTTTTTTAAAATATTTTTTATCTCACTTACTATAGACCTCCTATCACAAACTTGTCTTTAGCTGTTAAAATTTTAAAGTATCCCTTTTTCATTCTTAAATTGTTACACTTTTAATTTGGTTGGCTGCCAATAGAATGGAAGTAACCTTGAGGGTTTTTTTTTATCAACAAAGTACAGAAAAAAGCAAGGAAACCCTATAATTACAATTGAAGAATTTGCAATGTACAAGAAATATTTTAATCACACCAGTTAAGCATTAACTCAAACTGAAACACAGATACATTTATCAATTAGCTGAAATTTGTAGCTTGATTTCTCTTGTAAGATTTCTTTATGTCTAGTAGAGCACAGTTATACTTTCTCTGGCTTTGTTTTATGCCTTTCAGAGCTTTTTAGCTATTTTTAATCCATTACTTATTTTCTCTTTTCATTTTTTTTCAATTTGAGTTTGAGTTTTGATTTTCTGAGTGTGCCCACAGCACGCCCACCTACACTTCCGGGCGCACTAAAGCCAAGCAGTTCTCATGCTTTTGTCCCTACCTCCTTTGCACCTGTGAACTTAGCAACTCAAAAGGAGGGGGAAGTCTAAATTCTCTCAGTCCAAGCCTGAAAGGACCAGTTTCCTTCTAGCATCATCCTCTTTTTGACAAAGGATCAGGATATTGCTTTTTGCTTCCAGGGCACACATATGAAGCCAAGGAGGTGTTCTGTGGCACAATTTGAGCCATAAATCAATATAGAGAAGTTGATCTGGATATTCTCATCTAGGGGTGGTGACTATTAGCCACAGGGACCAGACAAGACCCTCACTGAGGGATCTCTCATTTGGCCAAGCTGGGCAAAGCATGGGCCATTCTAACTCACAAAATGTTCTAAGTATTTGGGGTTCCATCTTAATACCATAATTTCCAGTAAAACCTTTCCTAAAATTCTTAAGCATGTATTCCAAAACAGTAGGACAAGATGTTTCTGTCCCCATGATCGGCCGATCAGAGTGTTGGTGTGTGTGTGGGTACCCTTGTATGGCAGGACAAGCAAAGGTGGGAACTGCTTATGAGAAGCACTCACTCACTTGCCTGGCTGGCTGTGGGCCTCTTGGGAACTTTAAGGTCTGTTCAGCTTATAGTGGGGTGTCACTTCAGCTCATCATTGTGCCTTTGTTAAACACAACCACAGAACTGCAGGACAGACCACACACAGGTTCTGTGACTTGGGGAGGACTCTTTATGCACAAGCGCTTCCTCCCTCTGTCTTGGTACCACAGATGAAACTGCCTATAAGTTTTCACAGCTCATTCTACACACTCTCCTGTCCAGAGCTCTTTCATTCACACATTCATTCAGAAGTTATCACATTCCATCCCGGTGACTCCCTAACCATAAACAAAATAAATAGGAGGAGCTACCTCCCCAAATGGCAAAGCACAAGGGGTGATCAGGCCCCTGAGCTGTATCCGCCCAAAGTTACAAAATACAAAATCACAAAGTGAAACCAAAATGAAACCAAAAGTTAACAACTAGGGGGGTTTCCTGGGGGTTTCTCATCCAGTAAAGCAAAGAGACAGAAGAGACACCAACACCAGCAGCCCTCCTTCTGTCATCCTCTCTCTTGTGTTCAGGCAATCTGCAACCAGCGAGTGGGTCCCTGTGTCATGTTGGGGAGTCTAGGAAATTAGTCCCAGGGGCATGCCTTTCCTCTTGAGAAGAAAGAGAGTCATTCCCTCTGGTGGGGTTTGGGCCGATGGCAAAAAGGGCTATTTCATTTCCAATCTTCCGATCAGGGAACCAAATGTTCCAGAAATTATTGAAAGAAATACATGGAGACACAGAAATCAGGTACAATAATAAAAGTTTACTTGAAAGCAGACAAGACTACCAGAAACTGTGTCCACACCAATGTTTGTTCTGTTTCCTCTTTTATACCCTTTTTGGTCAGTATCTCATCCCTAGTGGTCTTTGTTAAGTAAAAAATTCCAGTTCCTATTTAATGATTAAACACAGGTGGTTTCTGTTAATGGTTACAGCCATAAACACATGACAGTTAAAACACATATATTACAAATTTGTCCAAGCATTGCAACTTTGTTTTTTAGAGTTAAGATGTTATCTGTAATAAAGCTACAGATCAGAGTCATATAACCTTCACTTTAAACAATAAGAGCAATGGGTAAAAGCAAGTCTTAAAGGGATACATTACACTATTTTGTTTCTACAATTACTTTAATATTTACTCTACTAAGCTGTCTAAAACTTTTCCCTATCAACTACATCTTTCTTATGATTCCCTCCTGCTCCTATATCTACAATTTATTTTTTTCACAATAGAACAAAAAAAAATCCTAAATAGTTCCTTACTATAACCTATAAGACTCCTCATTATTTAACTTCTAAATAGGTTCTCAACCTCATTTTCTTTTTACTCTTCTCTTCCTCAGGTATGGCAATCTTCATTTTATCCCTTCACTATATCCTCATGTTTTGTTCAGAATTATATGAGCTTTGTTAGTTCTTTCTTCTTTCCTGGTAATTATATTTTCTCATGTACATGGTGGCCATACGTATTTTTCTTAAGATTAAGGTCACTAAATCATAACCACTACTCTTAACCTCTATTCTCTCTTTTTCCTTCATAGCATCTATTGTAACTGCTTATCATTTTATCAATGTAATATCTTAAAGATAATTTTGTTGTACTTAAAATTGATGAGGAAGGAATATTGTCTACCTATGGTCTCCTATATTCATTAACAGTTGACTACGTAAATCATGGTAAATTTTCATCAAATATTAACCTATTTCAGAGTATTTCTTTAAAAAATTAATTGACATAAAGTAATTATACATGCTAATGGGGTGCAGTGTGAGATTTCAATGCATGTGTTCAGTATTTATGACAAGATCAGGAAAATGGCATGTATCACCATGTTCAGTATAATATTTCAATGTATGCATATAATTTATAGTGACAATATCAGGGTAAATGGCCTATCATCTCATATTTGTAACATTTCTGTGTTGGGAATATTCAAAGTCTTCAATACAAGTTATTTTGAATGATCTAATATATTTATTCTACTGTTCTATAAAAGAGTAGAAGTTATTTTTCTTGCACTTCTGTATCTTTTACCCATGCTATTTCTATCCTCTTCTCCCATACCCTTTCCAGAATATGGTAACCACTATTCTGTTCTCTAATTCTATGAGATCATTTTTTAACTTTGACATATAAGTGAGAGTATGTGTTATATGTCTTCCTGTGCTTGACTTATTTCACTTGACATAATGTCCTAATAATGTCCTGCAGTTCCATCCATTTTGCTGCAAATGACAGAGTTTAATTCATGTTATGAGTGACTAGTATTCATATATATATATGTGTGTGTGTGTGTGTGTGTGTGTGCATGTGTGTGTGTGTGTATTTGTATATATGACATATTTTCGTTACTTAGTCATCTGTTTGTGGACACATAGGTTGCTTCTGTGTTTTGGTTTTTGTGATTAATGGTGCAATAAACAAGGGCCTTCAGATGTCTCTTTGCCATGCTGATTCTTTTTCCTTTGGCTACATGAACATTAGTGTGATTGATGGATCATATAGTTCTCCCCTTTCTAGTTTCTTAAGGAACTTCCATCCTGTTTTCCATAGTAGCTATGCTGATGTATATTTCCACTGTGTAGTTCTCTTTTCTCTGTCTCTCCAGCAATATTTTTCAATTTTTCCTTTTTTGATAGAAATCATTCTATTGTGGTCATATAACATTTCATTATATTTTTAATTTATATTTCCCTGATTATAAGTTATGTTGAACATTTATTTATACACTTGTTTGGCTGTGTATAACTTCTTTTAATAACAACTACTGTCATTTCCTAATTTCTTAATTGAATTATTTGCACATTTGTTTGGTATTAAGTTCTTTATACATTTTGAATATTAACTTCTTTTGAGATGAAAACTTTGCAAATATTTATCCTATTCATTATGTTGTCTCTTCACTCTGTTTAGCAGCTTCTTTTGTTGAGCTTTTTAGTTAGGTACAATTCTGTTTGTCAACTTTTGCTTTGGGTGCCTTTCATTTTGGGGGAGTCACACCCTCCAAAAATCACTGCCCAAACTAATAGATTGAAGCATATAAATGTTCTTTTACTACTTTCACAGTTTTGGATTGGATATTTAATTATTGGATCCATTTTCAGTTGATTTTTATACATGGTGAGAAACAGAACTTTAACTGCTTTCTTTTGCATATTTTTAGCCTGTTTTCACAACCATATTTGCTAAAAATTTTGTCCTGTCTCTGTGTATGTTCTTGCTACTTTTCTCAAAACTTAGTTAGCTATAAACATGTATATTTGTTTCTGTTTTCTCTACATTGTCTATTCTGTGTCATTGATCAGTATGTCTTTTTTTAAGGGCAGTCTCATACTGTTTTGATTACTACAGCTTTGTGGTGTGTTTTGAAATCAGGTATTATTGTGCTTCCAGCTTTGTTCTTTTTGGTTAAAATTGCTTTTAGGATTCAGAATGTTTCATTATATTGGACTAATTTTAAGATTGTTTGTTGCACTTTGTGAAAAATGTAATTATTACCTTACATTGCATTACCTTGCATAAATCAGTGAGAATTACAGGCATTTTAAATAATTATTTAATCCTCTGGATCAGTAAGTTTTATGCACTTTTGCCTGTATTAATGTTTTATAATTTGTATTACTCAGTTCAGCTACTTCTTTTCTTAAATTTGTTTCTAGGTATTGTACTTTTATTTCAGTTATGATGAATGAGATTATTTTCATGATTTATTTCTCATCTTTTTTTCACTAGTGAATAATCTACTCATTATTGGTGTTTATATGTTGATCATCCTGTAATTTGCTAAATTTTGTTAATAATTCAAAAAGAATTTGTCATGTATTTAGATATTTCTTTATATAAGATTGTATACTCTGCAAATAGATATGTTTCATATCTCTTGGCATATCTCAATGACCTTTATTTCTTTCTCTTCCCTTATTACTTAGGATAAATTTTCCAATAATATATAAATTATTGGTGAAAATGGACATCTTTGTTTTGCTCATGATGCTAGAAGAAATGATTTCAGTTTTAGCCCATTCAATATTTCTTCCATTCCTATTCCCATTTGTGTTGGCTATGGATTTGTCATATGATTCCCTTTTTGTTTTAAGAAATGTTCCTTCTATATATCTAATTATTTTTCATTATAAAGTAATATTGAATTTCATCACATATTTTTCTACTTTTTTTTCACTTATTTTTATTTATTTATTTATTTTTCCATTAAGTTTATTGGTACATTTTAGATATAAAATACAGTTACATTCATCATTGGGATCTTGTACCTTTATGTGAGTCTCTTGGTTCTTATTTTTTTCCCCTTCCCTTGCCCTCCCTTCACCCCCTCCACTTTTCCCTATTTGCAAAGATTTTGTTTCCATTTTGTTCCTTTTCTCATATTTTTTCTTTTCCCTTTTTTCCTTTCCCCTACACCTCCCACTTCCCCAGCTCCTTTAGACCTTTTATTCCTGTTACACAATATAAATTATACATTTTTTAAATTACAATATTAAGATCTAGGAGA
>NW_004624761.1:10426490-10444854 GCF_000247695.1 Heterocephalus glaber
ATAATTATTATATTTCAATTTCTTTATTCCTTTGGAAGAACCAGTTTTTCATTTTATATTATTTAGATTTTTTTCTACAGAATTTTTTTATTATTTCTTGCACTATATTTTTGTTGCTGCCAGTGTTTTGCAGATTATGTACACCTCAAATAGTCTGTATTATTCCTTTATTTTGAAAGGGATTTTCCCTAGGCATAAAATTATAAACCAAAAGCATTTTTTTCTTCTCTATGTACTATTAAGATGTTCTTCCCTGTCTGCTATCATACCTTATTTCCATGAAAAGTCTCTGCTGTCATTCTTACATTTTTTTCACCTGAACATGAAATTTTACCTAGTTGTATACGGAATGTTCTTTTTATCACGTATTTTCAGAAATTTGGTGGTTATTTGATGTTGTTTTCTATGTCTTGCGATTAATGTTGCTTGATTTGTGTCTATAATTAACTTTAACTTTAAAAGATTTCTGGCAATTATTTTGTCCAATATTTGTCCCACTCGACATTATTTGAGGAATCCCAATTACACCTGTATTGGGCTGCTAATATACCTATGTCAACTTCACTGATGCTCTGAGCTTATCATGTTTCTTAGTTTTCTAGTTACTATGTGTTATGGCTTATGTCTAGACATCCCCCTAAAGCCTCATGAAGTCATGGCTAAGGCTTTTTCAGAGGTGGCTTGGTCTAGAGTGTATGACACTGGCATTTATTCATGGTGCAATTCTAGGATTAAGGGCACTAGCATTAAGGATGTTAGTGCTACCCTAAGGGTGGGTAGCATGGATAATATTTGAAGGACAGAATGAACTGTGGTCATCCTTTTGTTGCTTTGTAACTTTCCGCCCACAAAGAATGTTCTCTTCTGTCATGCCCATCTGCATGCCACCCTGCTTTGGAGCCAGTTGATATGGACTGAAACCTCTACTAACTGTGAACTAAATAAACCTTCCTCCCTTAACTTGTAGATGTTGGGTATTTGGTCTCAGCAATGAGAGAAAAGTAACTAAGACACTATATTTTGTCATGTTCTGTCTTTATTCCATGTTGCATAATTTTTGTTACTTTATTAAACATTCCTGGTACAATAAATAATCTTCATGTCTATCTAACATAGTCTCTGTATCAGTCATTGTAGTCCTTATGAAAATTATTTTGTATTTCATTCATAATTTTAATTTCTCCAATATGCTTCTTTTTCTTTATAAGACAGGGTCTTGCCATGTGGTTCAGGATGGCCTTGAACTCCCAATGTAACTCCAGCTGTTAGGCTGAAAAAAATGAGCAGTCTTCTTGCCTCAGCTTTCCAAGTGCTGGGATTACAGGTGTGCACCATCACATCTGGCTTCATATCCCTAAATCCTTTTTTTTTTTTTATATCTCTAAATTCTGGCATACAGTTTTTTTCCAACTTTCTGAACCTATGAAATTCATTTGTTTCTATTTAAGTGTCTTTCTATGTTAATTCTAACAAATTTGTCATTGATGTTAGTTTTGACTGATTCATTTTATTCTCATCATAACTTGCATTTGGTTTTCCATCTTCTCATACTTAGTTGCTTCTGGTCCTATTACAAGCATTAAAAAATCTTACTTAATTGGTTATGGATATATTTTCATTCATGCATAAAAATTTCCTATTCACAAAAAACATATTTGGCTTTCATCTGTGACTGATTGAAATTACTTACAAATGTCGTGACCCTTTTCTCACTGATCTTTCCATGTCATTAGGCAGGACAGGAGCAAATGCATTGTGTCCTGTTGCCTCTACTGCTGAGGCACAGCCTTCCTGAATAAGAGCCATGGTCTATGCAAGCTTCAGATGGCACTCCCTGCTTTCCTCCTAGGTTCTTTCCTTCCCTCTCTACACAGTCTTGGATACTTTCTTTCCACTCATACTTTGGCCCATACTCACTTGGTTAAGTGAGGTGGATCCTCTGAAGATCTCTGAAGTTATCTGTCTGAATGACACTTTCTTCTCTTTTAACATATGCATTTAACTCAGCTGCTCACTGTAGCTTCATTAGCTTCTCCAAACTCTCTAGTACACCTCCTTCTATCAGGTAGACACCTAAGCACAACTGTTTCTCTAGTCTCTAAATCACAGCATGAAAACAGGATGGAGAAGTTGTGACATTCACCACATTGTGTTCACATTTTTCAGGTATCGCTGTCCGTTATTTATGCAATGTCCTAAGAACTATTTTTGTTATTTTTTTTACTGTGGCTAATTTGGTTCAAGAACTTAAAACTTAGTGTCATTTTTTTCATCCTGATTGGGTACAAACTACTCTAATGTTATCATCCACATTATCAACTGACAGTAGGTTAGTAGTGTATTCATGAAAATATCTTTATTTGCAAATTCATGTGAAGTGTCTTATACCATACTCCATTTCATTAAAAATGTGTGAATACTCTTAGAATATTTAGTTGAGTACAAAAAAGTCTATGACTATGAGGAAACTAACAAAAACTGAGGATATTAAGGTACAATTTGAACACATGCATATGAATATATCTATGTACTAGTCAATAGTAAAAAGGCAACTGTAAATTGAATTAAAAATGGCTTATAAAATTAAAATTATAAATCACTGAAAACAGTAGATTAGAGAGTGGACATGAAAGGTTTTTTGGTTTGGTTTTTTTAATTCTCAAAAAGTAATCCCTGTGCTTTTCTGTGTCTTTAACTAAGCTAAAATTCATATAGAATTTTAAAATTGAAAATATATTTTATTTGCTAGGAAGTCCAACTCTATATTATTAGCATTAAGGATACATAGATGAAATGCTTAATTTAAATTCAAGGATATTTATATAATCAATTTTCAACAGCTAATGTCTGAGTTTTATAAAAGATGAATGTTTTCTATACACATTATACACTACATACGTAAAAGCAAGAGAAGTACTGTAATTACACTTTTGTTATGGTATATATATCCAAATGGCCCCCAAAAGTCACCTGAGCTTGTAGGAGTGGATCATGGGGATGTGATACTCATCAGTGGATTGGTCCATCAATGAGTTTATAGCTAAATCTGCTGTTGGGAGCTGAAGCCTGGTCAGAGGAAATGGTCACTGGGGGTATGGCCTGCAAGGGTCTATCTCCCTCCCTCCATTATTGATCTCACTATCTACATCCTGTCACCATGCCAGGAGCTGTTTCTCTTCCACCATGCCACCCAGATTTGGGACCAGCTGATAATGAACTGAAATGTCTATAAACTGTAAGCCAAAATAAACCTTTCCATCCTTACTTTGTGAGTGTCAAATACTGTGTCCTAGTGATGACAAAGGAATTAAGACAACTTTTATATATGTTTTTCTAAAGACATTATAAAATTTGTATTTGAAGAGCCGTTTTTTTGTTTATTCATTAAGTTTATTCATACATTTTGGATATCCACTATGATTCACATTCATCATTGGGAATTTGTACCTGTACATGATTTATCTTGGTTCTTGTTTTTTTCCCATTCCTTTTCCCAACCTTCCACCTCCTTACTCTCCCTATTTACAAAAACTTTGTTTCCACTTTTTCATTGTTTTCTCATTTTTTCTTTCCCTTCTTTCTTTTCTCTCATCTCCCCCCCCTAGTTCCCCTTCCCCTTTGAAACTTTTCTCCCTATTTCACAGTATCAGTTGTGCATTTTGGTTCTTATTTACACTTTAAGTTTCTCACACCAGAGAAACTATTTGGTATTTACACATTTATGTCCTATTTATTTCCCTTAAGTGTATAGTCTCAAAGTCCATCCATTTAGCTATAAATGTCTCTAGTTTACCATTCTTTGTAGTTGAGTAGTGCTCCATTTCATTTAAAAAAAAGAAAAAACACCAAATCTTTACCCAAGCATCAGTTGATGGGCATTTGTGCTATTTACAAGATTTAACTATTACAAACTGTGCTGTTATAAACAAGGATGCACATATATCACTGTAGTATGATACTTTTAATTCTTTTGGGAAGATACTCAGCAGGGGAATAGCTGGGTCAAATGGGACCTCTAATCCTACTTTTTTGAGGAATGTCCACCTGATTTCCACAGCGGTTGCACCAGTCTACACTCCCACCAACAGTGGAGAAGGGTTCCTTTTTTCCCACAGCCATGCCAGCATTTGTTATTGATTGATTTCTTGATAGCAGTTATTATTTATGGAGTGAGATAGAATCTCAGTATTGTTTTCATTTGCATATCCTGAATGACCAGTGATGTTGAATATTTTTTTCATATGCTGCTTCTACTTCTTCATCTGAGAAGTATCTGTTCATTTCAGATGTCCATTTTTGAATAGGGTCTTTAAATTTGGGGGATCTGATTTTTTTAAGTTCTTTATATATTCTAGATAATAGTCCTTTGTCTGAGGAAGAGCTGATAAAAGTTTTTTCCCACATTGTGAGTTGTCTCTTCACTCTGTTGGTGGTTTTTCTTGCTACACAGAAGTTTTTTAATATGATGATATCCTGGTTCTTGATTCTTTTTGCTAGTTCTTGTGCGACTGAGTCTTTGTTTATAAAGTCTTTCCTTATGCCAATGTCTTCAAGAGTTCTACATAACCTATCTTCCAGCAGGTTTAGTGTTTCTGTTTTAATATTTAGATTGATCCATTTTCAATTTTAATTTAGTGCATGGTGAAAGATATGGGTCTAATTTTAATCTTTGGCAAGTTGAAACCCAGTTTTTCCATCACCATTTATTAAAGAGGTTATCTTTCATCCAGTGAGGATATTTGGTTCCTTTGTCAAAGATGAGGTTGCTGAGTGTGTCTGGAGTTAGTTCTGCATTTTCTAATCAGTTCCATTGATCCTCAGGTCTGTTTCTTTGTCAGTACCATGCTGTTTTAATCACAGTAACTGTGTAGTATAGTTTCAAGTTGTGGATCATGATATCCTCTGACTTGTCTTTGTCACCTAGAATTGCTTTTGCTATTCTAGGTCTCCTCTGGTTCCAAATGAATTTTTGGATTGTTTTCTCTACAAGTGTTAATTATACTTTGAATTTATTTCATTTTCTCCCTAAAATATTATATAGTTTCAGCCTGTTCAAAAACATTTCAGTGTTCTCTTTCTCTACACATTTTCTCTTCAGACCTACCTGGTAGTACTATTTGCATAATGCCCTAGAGTGAGGAGCAAGAAGCATAGGGAAGGGCTTTAATATTAATCTAGAAAAGGAAGTCACACTTATCCCTTTTATTAACATCTAACTTCATTTTATTTGTTCAAATATTTGCTCTAAGCTCGCATTCTTTCTGTTTTCAGTTATGTCTTGATAAAAAGAAGCTAAGCCACATTATGATCTCAATGACTGCTGACTCTACAGAGATATTTTTTATCACTAGTTTCTTTCTAGATCTCTCATGCATACTAGCAACAGTATATTCATGGATTTTATTATTTTTTTAGACAAGGTCTGGGTGTGTAGTCCAGGCTGGCCTTCAACTCACTATGTAGCTGAGAGTGGTGTCAAACTCCTGGCCCCAGCCTCCCAAGTGCTGGGATTACAGCATGTGCCACCACACCTAGCTATTAATGAATTTCAAATAATTAAAATTAAACCCAAAGATGATATTAGTCTGAAAATAAATAACTTTATAGGATGAGGGAAATTATATGTCTACCCTTCTCTCATTTTCATTCATCCATTTATTCCTTTCATCCATGTAAATGGTTTTTGAGTATCTACCCAGGAAGCAATATAATATGTTCTGAAGATATGAAAATGTTTTCAACAAATAGATTTTGAATTCACATCTTTTCTCCATTGAAGAAAACGGTATTAGATAACTGATCAAGGAAGCATGAAATGTTAATATAGGATTATTCAACATGCTGTTGGAGTGAATTTCAAGGAACTTAGCCCTTTCTGGTGGTGTTAATGAAGAGCTTGTTAAGGAAATGATAATTTTCATTGCAGCATACTATTTTTCTGAAATGAAGAACATACATTTTCCCCACTCCTGAATAATTCTCAGTAAATCTTTATTTTCTGTAGGCTAAGGGATGATACAAAATGTTCAGCTTGTCAAAATCCAGACAACAATTGAATGAATGAATAAATAAGTTACTCATACTCATTCAAATTCTCAAATGTCAAAATGGAGGCTCATCCATATTAGGTGCTCAAAATCATATATAATTTATGGTTAAATAGAAGGCACTTTACTTCCCTTTGTAACAAATATGTCTTATAAGAAAATTTGGTAAGAATTATTATTGTTTGAGAAGGTAGATCAAAATGACATCAGTGAGCGAAGCACAGGGCCTGGCATGCAATCTGTATCTAATCAATACTAATAAGCCTGATAATGTTTTCTAGACATCCAATTAGGTGGTGAAAAAGTATGATAAAGCAGAAATTTACAGAACTCCAATTGCTCAACTGGTGATCAGGGGCAGGCCTTAGAAACTTAGGAGAATAATTATGAGAGTTGAAGGTCACATATAATATATCAAGGCAGAGTTGTTTTTTTTTTTTTTTGGTACTAGGGATCGAAGTCGGGTCCTTGGGCTTGCGAGGTAGGTGGCAAAACCACTGAGCTAAATCCCCAGGCCTAGGCAGCATTTTTTGATATGCAGCAACAAGGTAGAAGCATGAGAAAAGTATTAGGTCCTAGTAGTTTGTTAAAGCTGCATACTTTACCAAGATACTTCCTTGTAAAGAAATATATTTGGATATCTTTCCTAATTAGCTAATGCGATCATCTTATTCATAGCAATAATACTTTTGCTACTACACTATAAACAAGACAAGTTAATTCAGTAATAATTGTATCTCTGTTGGTTATTCTCACTATCAGAGGTTCCAGTTGACAAAAATTTCAATAGATTTTATTGCAACTTTTGAATAAGAACCACATCAATATAATTTAAGGGACATAAAATAAGCAGGAGCAATAGAAATGTAGAGACATAAAAAGAAAATGCACCCTTAAGGTAAGAAACAAGGAAGTTCAGGGAAAAAATACAGTCAGAGCCAGAACTGGTACTGCCTAAAATATCAAGGAAAGTAGTATAGACTCCAGACACTTAGCATCATTCACAGAGATATTTCCAGGAAGCTTCAAGCAAAGCAACCTCTAAATGTATTCAGCTCCTCTAGCACTTTATATAAAAGAGCAATTCTCACATTTTTTTCATATTTAATATCTATTTATTTCTTAGCATTATTTATGTGTATTATATGATACAAGTGCAAAGATTTTATTATTGAATATATTGTTGTATGAACAGTATCTAACATAATACCCACAATATAGACAAAGTTGATTACATAATTGTTGAATCAATAACAATAAAAATCAAAGCCTCCAGAACTCTCCTCTCCTTATTTTTCCATCAATATTTAAACAAAGGAACTATGCTAATCATGCTTTGGTGGTTAATAAATGAAATGGAAACTAAACGAGAGAATTGCAAGTACAAAGAGGAATATGCTCAGTATGGTAACCTGGCTTGGAAGCTTAGAAGCTATGTATTCACACATTTGTGAGTTGTTTAAATCTTCAATAAATGGGTTTCAAATACAATTATGAGATGTGATTATTATTCTGAGAGAAAACTAGCATTATTCCAGAAATTTTTATCCAACTATAAAACCCATGAGAATCTGTGTTATAATTTGATGCTAATAGTATTGTATTAACTAAAACTTTTACTCTCTTATTTAAGCATGCTAAACACTAATCCATGTACTAGATCCAAATATGATCTTTTCCCTTTTTGTAACTGTATGTCATTAAAATTATGAGTTCAGGAGCACACATGGATATCTAAAATTTGTTGAAATGTTTGATCTCTTTTATTTGCAATAGCTTAGTGGAAATAGGTTTTCTTTTTAAAAAAAGCCAGATAGTAAGTTAAGCTTATCTGTGGTAACATTGGCACTTGAACTTCCTTATTAAATATAGCACAGAATGCAGAACATGAAAGGGTAATAAATGCTCTTGTGCACTGATTACCATACTGATTATACTCCATTCATGTGAGAAAAGTCTTCATTTTCGATATGATTTGGTAATTCTAAATGAAGATTTCATACTTTAAAAAAAGTTGATATGTGCTTTTAAATATATAACATGTAAACAACAAGCCATCCAGTATTTTGTAGTTATTCAGCTGCCAAAAGATAAAATTTTAGTATAACAAGATTTGAAACACAATTGGGTGCATTTTTACCTTTTCTTGTGATTAGTTAATTTATCTATAACTATTTACTAAGTAGTTGAGTAGTAATCATCCCGACACAACTTTTATAATTTAGAAATCTTTGAACAATTGTAAAATTTAAAATGTTCTGTGTTAGTTATGTTAATTTGCATTATGTTCAGTTATTCATTACCACTAGCTGACAAAAAGAATACATTGATATTTACTTCATAATGTTAAACATCATTTCTCCTTCCTGTCATTATTTGCTACAACAAAGTGAAGTACGTTCCTTTGCATCCTTAGACCGTGCAGAGGCATGTTCATGAGAGAATTACTTCCACAACAGATTTTCATGTCTCTTTCAAAATACCTTTTAGTTGTCAAGTGTAGTTAAACTTGTGTGTGCCTTAATTTCTTATCCAAGAAATAAACACTTGCAATTAATAGATTAATGCAAAATTACTGTGAGCAGTTCCAAGAGTAAAATTCCATTACACTCCCTAAGTGTTAATCAATTAGTCATTTCTCTATCTGTAGGTCATAAGATAGCAGTGCCCGAAGGAATTCACTCTCTCATTTTTTTTCAACCAAAATATGCTTATTAATTCAGCTTGATGAAATGTGTCATATCAATGGTTAATTTTACCTTTTCCTTTTCAGTCACACTCAAATCCTCCACCTCTGCCCTTTGGGCAGGCACAAAAGTCCACCTCTGCACTTCCCCTGTGACATGAGATTAAGTGTGCTTCTAACTGTATGCATGGGCTGTATACTAAATATTGTACCTATCAAGCTTTTACATGTTTTCATTTTGAAATTTCCATTTAAATGCAAATTCTGCCATTTAAATAGAGTCCTCGTGTTCTTTATTACACTATAATTACTATTTCCCATCTTCCTGGGACCAACTGCAGAAAAGGCCATAGGTCACTTTCCTCACTCTCTAAATGTGTGATTGAAATCAAGGAGTCATCATTACTAGCATTTCACAGTGACACCCATTTGTTAAGGGAGGCCTAAGGGAGTGATTCAAACAGTGCCCTAAAACCTGTCCTGTCCTGTGATTTACAGGAACAAGAACAAACAAAGCCTACAGCTATCATTTCTTCAGGACCATGTAAATTAAATAGTTTATCCAGGATTTGGCACAAATAAATAGCAGTTGAAATGCTGGCCTCATTTTGAAAAGAGCCACATGCCAAGTGATACAAGCTGATTTCAATCTCAAGGGACAAGCAAGAAATAGAGATATTTACATATTTTCTATTCTTATTGATTAAAATTCAATCAATTAGGACCCAAACTGAAGAAAAATATGTTCTTGAAAATATTAGTTCATATATAATCACCAATATAAAGTGGAAAAAGAAAATCCTTATACTTTATGAATATAAATGAAATTAATACTAGTAATTTTATATTGTAAAACCATGAATTATATAGATTAACTGAAAAATTTATGAGTTATAGCATTTTTACTGTTTAATTCTTAATATTTAGTGAAACATTAAAACTATATTTTACATGTGCATTTTGTGTGGTGCTTTTTAAGAAAATGATGAAAGTTTTAATTGGAAAGTTGGTGTGATTAAGTGCTAAGTAGCAAGCAAAAAAAGAAAAGAAAAGGTCTTATAGGCAATTTATTTTTAAAATGCTTTTTACATTTACTCATATCTGTGCTTCCTGGGGGTGTTGTGCAGTGGAAAGAACACAGATATTTGAATAAGAAAATTATGGGGTTCCAATAAGATTACAAATACCAGATTGTTACCACTGAGCAAGATATTTAATCTATCTCTGAAATTGGAGCCTGTAAGTATAAAATATCACAGAGGATAGCACACAGCAAGATGAAACAGAGAGACGAGAGAGAGAGAGAGAGAGAGAGAGAGAGAGAGAGAGAGAGGGATTGCTTTTGGTAATAAGAACATTTAATAGAGAACAGATAACTTCCACAGACACTGAAAATCCACATGCACTTAGCTTAATTCATAATGAACATAGATTACTATTTGAATGCAAGAAAAAAGAGCCACTACTTAGCTCACAGCTTCTTGATGCTTGAATGTCTCTATTAAGAGTAAAATATTTTTAGCTCAGTTTACCAGCTTACAGATCTTAAGACCCTGCATGAATAGTTATATGAAAACTGAAGGTGTCAAACACAACTATTTATATACAAAGCTCAATTTAAGACTTGCCATTCTTGATAGTATCCTTATAAAATATATAAAATTGCCTACTAGAAATTTGTTACGTGTTCTACTGTTTTCTCTCACCTTGGCACCTTGTAAGATTGTTTCTAAAATAGAGGCAAATCAGACTTCATTTTCTAAGTGGAATTTTAATACCATACTTGTAATAAAATTGGCAGGTGAACTTAAATATTACTCACAAAGCTCGGATTTTGGTAATCACTGGTCCAATGATGAACTTTTTAAAGCACATCCTATTAAAGTTGTTTTCTGTCAAGTATATTATTTATTTTTAATTGTCATCTGAAATTACTTCCTGTATCAATGTTGAGACAGTTGCTTCCAAAATGTTCTAATGATCATTCTAGCCTTTACAACTGTTCCTTCAGCAGATGTATTAAAATTTGAAATACACATAATATATATATGTATTTTAAAATTTAAAGCTTTCCTCATTATATGATATACCCATTTTATAATTGTTATACTTTTAGAGTCATTTAAACATTCAAGTCTCTCTTTAATGCAGAACAAAGAATCAAATAACCTTGGCTCCTTATATTTAATCACTTGTCTGATCACATTTATAGATCTGATATGGCTGCAAATTCCAGAGCCCATTGGGTACCTTTTGGCAAACCATATTATACTGTTTGCTATTCAGATCCACTGTGCAGGTTTAACAGTATTATTCTAATTTAATGTTTTAAAAAACATTTTAAATATTGTTTGTAATTAGTGACTTCTGCAGGTTTCAATTTTGCTTCCCAAACTGTCCATTAAATTTACTGTTTAAGACTCTTTTCAGAAAGACTTTTCACTTCTTATGTTCATAAAACCAATACCATAGCCAAACACATATGTCTAGAAGAAAAAAAAAGATAAATATTCTTTAAGCTTTGTGCTTTGGATTTATCTTTACTTTTATTCTATTTTCCAGACAATATTTGAACTCCATAAATTGTTTCAGAATGAATCTTAGCCAAACTGAATTGCTTTTCTCAAAGTATTAACAATATCAATAATTGAATCTTCCTCCCCCTTAAAGTTCTGGTGTTGACTACATTATAACATCTTTAGTTTCCAGTAGTTTACCTGACTATTACTTAACTTAACTTTAAAAAAGTAGAACAAGTGTAGAAGACTCAAATTACTCCCACCAGATTTTCATTCATTCATTTTTTTCTTTCATTCAACACCAATATATCCTGAGAGCTCATCTAATTCTACGGACCTGGGATAGACACATTAGCAAATCAGATAATTTACTGTTCTCATAATTTTTTAAAATTAGTGAAGAAAAGCAAACACAAAAAATGCATATACAAATAAATGCATTGAATGATTTTAGCTATAAGTACTCAAAGCAAAATAAAGCACTAAAATGAAACAGATTGGAATTAGTCAGGGAGGCAAAAGGATGACCAAGTGTGCAGTAATGTCTTCTACCCAGGCATCATAATCGAGAAGAAATCTGAAAAAAATGAGCAACAATCTTTGACAATAGTTGAAAGAAAGACTGTCCCTGGAACAGAAAATACAAGAAGAAATGCCCTGGAATGGAAACTATTTGTTGTATTTGTTAGATTTCCCTTGTCTTAAAATGGGTGCTACATAAAATGGCAGCCTTCTCCTTCCCATAATACCTGGCTTCCCACTTAAAAATATGGCTTTACCCACCAAAAGACAACCTTCTTCCCAACATACCCCTCTTTCTGACAAAAGAATAACCTGATAATTGCTACCTCCTAGCAACTAGTGATGTCACAGGCTCCTCCAATCCCTAGCCACTACATCACCTAACCCCCACCCCCCAGCTCCTACAAGCCCCACCCCAGCTCCTTTAAGAAGTGTTCCCTGTCTCAGCAATACTGCTCTCTTTCCTTTGTCTGGAGACAGCCCGGCAGGTAGTCCCTACAATAAAGGCTTGTTGTGGTTCTGGTCTGGTTTAGGTTTTTGGCTCTTTTGCCTGACAGTATTCAAAAGCAAAATTGCTGTCTGGTGGGAGAAGAGTGAGCAAAGGAGAAGATGATTGCCAAAGAGGTCAGAGGGTGTGGGAGGGCTGTATCCGGAAGGTCCTTTCAGATTCAAAGCAAAGTCTTTGAACTTTGGTTTCTACAAAGGGAAATGTTTCATTTTCAAAAGGTCATTAGGGCCACTGTAGGAAAAAATGGCTCTCAGTGGCAATGTGGTGGAAAAGTACACAGCGGAGGGTATGGCAATAATTCTGGAGAGATGATGGTTTGGTGTACTGGGGTGGAAGCAGTGGAGGGCTAAGGCACTTATGTTTATATAGAATTAGTACTTGTGTTAAGGCATGTTAGCCTTTTAGGTTCCCAGCATGACTCTTATCTTTGACTTCTCTTTTTATTTCTTTTCTCACATTTAATCTATGTTGTTTCCACCCTCAAAATATAAGGAGTCCAGAATCTCACAGGCTTCATCACTAGCAACCTGGTTCATGCCCTTTGTGTCTGTTGTCTGAATCAATGCCTTCCAACTGGCCAACTAATTTCTGCCTGAATTCCTTTGACATCTATTGTTAATACTGTAATCAGAAAGATTAAGCTGTAGGAAAAGCCATTTCATCTTTCTTCTCAAACCTTTGAAGATATTCTAATCCATCTGGTTCACTGTTACATCCTCAGTATAGTTCTCTGCTACATTTTGTTGGCTCATTCCCTTCCTGTAGCACTGGGCTCTTTGCAGTTCAAGATAAACAACTCAGACTTCTACTGCAAGAACCTGTGTTTTCTCTTCCCTTTATTGCAGTCAGTTAAGTTAGTTAGAAATATTATAGGCAGTCAGACAGGGTTGAGCCCTCAAAAATATCAGTGCAAAAGACACCTGTGGCTAGAGGCATGTTCATTAAAAGCCAGGCTTCAAGACAAAGAGAACTGACTACATTTACATGCTTCCCCTAGGGATGAACAACAGTGATTGATATTCTAAATATGCATCAGTCAACTTGAGTGGGGGACCAATTCCCTAACCCATCCCTTTCAAGAAAAGTCTTTGTTCCATCCATGTACACTTGCTATGTTCCCCATTTGAACTCCACTTAATCAATATTACCTAAGCCACTATACTATACTATACTTGTAATCTTAGGGACTGACCTTGTGGTTTTGCTCTATAAAACTCCCTTGAGAAGCAGGGTCAGTAGACAACCCACTTCCAGGTCCCCTTCTGTCTCTCCTACTCAGAAACTATCTTTCTCTCAATAAATTCTTCCTACTCTTAGCCTCTGTTGTTCCTAGAGTTCATTCTTCAGTTTTAGAGAACATGAACTCGGTATGTCAGACATCTAGCCTAACGGGAGGAGTAATAATATTTTCCTTGTGTTAGTTGGAGGTCCATATATCATATGCCTTATATCATCTTACCTAGAATTCCCTTTCCCCAGATGAGCCTCTTCTTACACTTCCATTGATTATCTTTATTTAGTTTCAACACCTTGTTATAGCTGTCCCAGTGAAAAAGAACACACTACGAAAATGTCCAAATTAAGAGTCCTTTTAATTAGCCAGTGAAGGCAACCAAAGGGCAAGCTCATGCTCCCATCTCCCTTGGGACCGATCTAGCAGGGAAATCCAGTTTTTAAAGGGAAAACCCACAAAATAGTACATCATGATCTCATCATTGAGCAAGCACAGGGGTAAAGAAGCAGATTGTGAGTTAGATTAAAATCTAATTTTGGGGATCTGGCAGGAAATTCCTATCTTTATGGTTAGGACTGTAATATAACATGTCCTGTCCCTTGTTCTTAACCACAAGACAAAATAAAGTCCTGTCCTTTGTTCTTAACCACAAGGTAAGTTATGTGCTGGTTAATTTATCACTTTGAACAAGCAATCTGGGGAGAAAAAAGAGTAAGGTTCAGGCACAGGCTATTGAGGGGTTTCTGGTTAATTCACTTGCTTCAACCTCAGTGTGACCTTACCTTATTTACTATTTAAAACTACAGCCCCTGAAAGAAAACTTTCAAGTCCATTTTTCTGTGGTATTTCCCTCTTTGACTTGTATGTAACCTATACATTGCATGTATGTGATTTCTTATTGTACGGCAATGTCAGTATGGAGTGGCAGCACTGCCCAGCTCCCCATCTTCTCAGTGTGTAAAAGGATTGTACTCCCTCTGCTTTCTCAAGTTTCCGTTGGAATATAAGATTAGTTCTAGAAAAGAAACAGTGAGTAATAAAAATAGAAATGTACACCATGTCTGTTCTGGAGTACTTGGTTCTTGGCATGAGGCCTCCTTGGTCTCTTCCCTCCTCCCTCTGTGACCGGCACACAAAGCAGTGGCTACACTACCAGCCATGAGCACAGAATGAGAACACAGAATAGTTTCCTACTCAACTGGAATAAAAATTCAATTGTTTTGAAATTTTATGAATTTTGAGTTATTTCATAGGTTTTTGAGGGCAGGAATTTTTGTCTCTTGCTTATTTTTATATTCTTAGCACCATGCTAATATCATTATACTTATATTTTTTAAAAATTTTGCTGAATTAAAAAGCTAAATATTCAGTGACTACTAATTACCAGATCATAACTATTAATCTGTCACAGTAAAAAAAAAAAATGGTCCTTTACTCCCTCACTTGCAATAACCACTCAAAAATTGTATCTCCATTTAAAAGAAAAATCAATTGGAATATATATATGCATATATACAGAGTCCATCAAAGAAATGTATACACACTATTTCTAGAAAAGAAAAATAGTGTTTTTTTCAACAGGTGGTATTATTGCTGATAGGTAAGTTAATTAGATACTTTTTAGGTAGTTAGACAGAGCCAGTCTATGAAGAGCCAACATGGAGGACAGTCAAGGAGCCAACATGGAGGACAATTAAGACACATTCACTGAAGGCCAGCATTATAAAAGGAGAGAAACTATCACACCCACATAGGATAAATAGCAGTGATTGATATTATAAATAAGTATCAATCACCTGGATGGAGGACCAATATCTTCCAGGAAAGATCCCTGACTCACCCCTTACTGCTGAAAATCCTTCCTCATTCCTTGTATGCTTGCTACATGACTTGTTTCCCCATTGGATCCCCCATTTAATCAATATTACCTAAGTGACTGTACTTGTAATCATACTAGTTGACTACGGTATTGTCCCACCTTGAACCCACCTCACCTCATGGCTTTGTTCCATAAAGCACCTTTGAGAAGTTGGGTGAGAAGGCAACCCACTTTCAGGTCCCCCTTCTGTCTCTCTTAGACACAAGCTTTCTTTCTCATGATAAATTTTTCCTACTCTTAACCTCCATTGTTCCTAGAATTAATTCTTCAATTTTAGAGAAAACAAACTCACTTTTAGAATATCTAGTAGGTTTGGGAGTTACATCTCTTCCCCCATATCAGTATTATCCTCATATGAGGGCCCCTAGAGGATGTCCTATATTGCAAAAAAACCACAACACTGCTGGCCCTTTAGAGAAGAAATTGAAAACCCATGTGTAGCAATCTCAATGGCCAAGGTTACCCAAGCAGCAGTTCACTGTACTAAAGTCTGAAAGCTAATGGCCACCAATTTGAGCACTTCTTGTAATTGCAGAGGCCAAAGGTAACCTGTATAAACCTCAGTAAATTTACTATTAAATTTTTATGAGTTTTTGAAGTGTGTAGTGTGTATACATTGTTTGGTGACTCTCTCTTTCTCTCTCTCTATATATATGATATAACTGTATAATATATAAGAATATTTTATATATATATATATATATATATATTTTCCTGGATCACATGTATGATTTGGAAAGTTTATTAGGGTTGTAGGAGATCTATAATATGTTCTAGAACTTGATTTGTATAGCCGTATTGTCAACAATAGTAAATATTCATGGAAGGGAATTTTAAAGAAAATGAAATGAGAAATTTAAATATTTCATAAATGCCCAGATGTCTATGTTGTGTTATGAATAAGTGGGAATACTTTGCTGAGCATCATAATTTCTCTGAAGGAAACAAAGTCTTACAGAACATAGAAACTCAACCGGAACCAAGTAGGAAAAGAAGTCAGTCCCCTAAGAAAAAAGAATCCCTGTCTGGGGTGTGTGGTTGCATATTATTATGTAGGCTTTGCTATAATTCTAATCTTGGGTCCTCACATCTGTGTGAACCATTCAGAGTGTGTGCTCTATGAGAATATGTTCTGTCTGAGGCAGTTGGACACCAACACAGCCAAAGCTGATACTAGAGACTGACCAAGAAAAAAAGGGAATTATTCAATTGACTATGACAAGTTATTAGTAGAAACAGCAGTCTTATCTCTCTCTCCTTCCTATGCATATCACTTCTTAAAGTCCTTTATTCTCTGACATTTCATTATATTCTAAACTCATGCGAGCAGAGCTGCTCTTACAAAATGCAGAGAAAAACCATTGCTAATAAAGTCTATGTGGTTAGCAGGGAGGATGTTGGATGCTAGAAAACATAACAAGTCTCTGCTCTTCTAGTATGAGTCACTCATCTAATTACTTAGGCAGGGTGCATTAGGCACATTTTTTTCAAGTAAAATTTCAGAAACTGAGTGATAATGTGAGCTGTGTGACCCCAAATTGAAAAGGAAAGAGAGAGAGAGAGACAGAGAGAGAGATACAGTAGGTAGAATAATATGTAATAACTTGAAAAGGAGAGAAATAGCATTTTGAATGATATTAAACCTCCCTCATATAATTGAGATAAATATATTTGGTACTTTTCACATGGACACACATAGCATTTTTACACATATGTACACACACACTTTCTGTCAAAATCAAGTATTAGTTCTTGTCACACACATAGTAACTGATTTTTCACAGAAACAGTAACCCCAAAGACCTATGTATTGTGGGATATTGGTTTTTCCATTGAGCACTCTAGACTAAGGATCAACTTCTTGTTGTTGACATTAGCAATGGTCATGGGGTAAGAGTTTTTCTTCTCTTTTTTCCCCCCTGATAATACTGGGATCAATCTGAATAATTTAATCTAAGATACCCAGAAAGGGTTGCTGTCAAGGCTCAAAATTAAAACCACTTTGAAAAGGGAATTTCTCTTATACCATTGTTTCTCTTCATCAGTAATTAAAAATTTTGACAAATAGATTAAAATTATAGCAGAGGCCCAATAGATACCTACCAATTGATTACCAAAGAATTGGAAATGAAAGTTTTTCCATAGAGAGGAGAGCCAGTTAACAATTCAGGCAAGGAATCCCATGGTCATGGTGGGATATCTCCCACAGTTGTTGGTCATCTAGTTGTCCTGGGGCAAGGCTCACTGTACCTATTATTGTGATCACAGAAGCATTGTGGATGAGCATATCCAGTGCCATTTAAAAAGATGATATTCATATATTTTCACTGAGAATACAAAGAAACTTTATTTCTCATGTAATGAGGTATTCTAGGGACAGAAGACATGACTTTGAAACAAATTAGGAGATAAAACAGCTATGAATGGAGAATGCCTTGGATTTTGTGGTGGTTAAGCCATGGCTCCAGGGAAAAGATATTGTTCTGGTTGAGGCTAACATGGTTTAAACTTCCCACTTTCACCAAAGGAAGCAAAACTGGTATTTATCACCTTGCAAAATTGTAGGTGAAAGAGAAAGGAGAATGATTGGGGCTTAAAATCTGTCAGTAGTGAAAAATGTAAGTTAGAATTTTTATTATGCTCAATCAACTTAAAACTTTTATTTTCTTCCATATCTGAATCCTCACATATTCAATGTGTTATGAATCTAACACAGTCTTACATAGCACAACAATCAGCCATAGTGCATAAAAAATCAAACAGTTTCTCAACATCTCTCACAGGAAAAACCATTCATGTCACTATTGGGTTTTGTTGGAATTACCTGATTAGACTTCTGGTCACATTCAGTCTAAGCCAGCAAACAGAAAAACAAAAAAAGAAAGAAAGAAAGAAAGAAAGAAAGAAAGAAAGAAAGAAAGAAAGAAAGAAAGAAAGAAAGAAAGAAAGAAAGAAAGAAAGAAAGGAAG
>NW_004624761.1:10444954-10490080 GCF_000247695.1 Heterocephalus glaber
GAAAGAAAGAAAGAAAGAAAGAAAGAAAGAAAGAAAGAAAGAAAGAAAGAAAGAAAGAAAGAAAGAAAGGAAGGAAGGAAGGAAGAAAACAAGTGACAGGTAGGTAAAGCAAGATATTAATAATAATTGAAAAAAGATCTAAGAATTGGGTTCTCACTTTAAAAAAGACTTGTAGAAATAATTATTCAACAATGAAAGTACAACCTTCTAGACATAGCAGCCATATCAGAGACATATCAGAATTAAGCCATATCCGGAATAATTGCATTTTGTATCTTTCCTTAGAAAAAGAATATAAAAAAATGGAATAATGGTTTTATTTTTATTTTGGTATATTTTTCTCTTTATCTATAGTTTAATTTGTATCATTTCATAAAACATTTTTTCTTAATTTTAGAAAATGTATGCTAACTGTATTCAATATCTATTTTGATGTAGATTATACATCTTTTAATTACATTAGTTTATGTTTATTTCCAAAACATTTGAGACTGTCTAAGAAATATTTTGGAAATCCTACTCCAATTCAGCAAATTCCCAAAGGATGTTTTTACTGTACCATGTACCAATTATTGCATATCTCTTTACTAAATGATTCCATTTTTTTATTTTATCAGGGAGCATTTTTGGGAATAAATTTATTAGTACATTTTAAGTGTATAATACAATGGCATTCATCATTGGAGATTTGTACCTTTAGATAATATATCTTGATTCTTCTTTTTTCCCCCTTCCCCTGCCCTCCCTTCAACCCCTCTACCACTCCCAATTTACAAAGACTTTGTTTCCATTTTTTTCATTTTCTCATATTAATTCCATTCCCTTCTTTCCTTTCTCCTACCCCTCTCACTTCCCCCTCTTCTTTGCATCTTTTCTTCCTATTTCACATTATCTATTATACATTTTGATCCTTAGTTACACTTTCAGTTTCTCACACTAGAGAAACTATTCAGTAATTACACATGTATGTCCTATTTATTTCACTTAAGAGTATCGCCTCAGTGTACATCCATTTAGCCATAAATGTCTCTAATTTCTCATTCCTTATGGCTGAGTAGTACTCGATTTTATTTTTAAAAACTACATTTTCTCTATCCAGTCTCCAGTTGATAGGCAACTGGGCAGTTTCCAAGTTTTAGCTATTACAAACTGTGCTGCTATGAATATGGGTGCACATATATTACTGTGGTATGATTCTTTTAATTCTTTTGAGAAGACACCCAGCAGGGGAATATCTCTGTCAAATGGATCTTCCATTACTAGTTCTTTGGGGTATCTCCATACTGATTTCCACAGTAGTTGCACTGGTCTACAATCCTACCAACAATGAAGAAAGGTAGAAGGGTTCCTTTTTCCCGGCAGCACTATCAGCATTTGTAATTGGTTGATTTCATGGTAGCAGCCATTCTTTCTGGGGTGAGGTGGAATCTCTGCATTGTTTTCATTTGCATCTCTGGAATGACCAGTGATGTTGCACATTTTTTCATATGTTTATGTGCTATTTCTACTTCTTTGTCTGAGAAATGTGTGTTCATTTCAGATGCCCAATTTAGGAGGTGTGATTTTTTAAAGTTCTTTATATAATCTAGATAGTAAACGTTTGTCTGAGGAACAGCTGATAAAAATTTTTTCCCACATTGTGGGTTGTCTTTTCACACTGTTGGTGGTTTCTTGCTATGCAGAAGTTTTTTAGTAAGAAGAGATCCACTTGTTAATTCTTTGTGCTAGTTCCCATGTTACTGAGGTTTTGTTCATGAAATCTTTTCCTACACCAATGTCTTCAAGTGTTCTACCTAATCTCTCTTTCAGCCTGTTTAGTGTTTCTGTTTTAATATTTAGATCTGTAGTCTATTTTGATTTTAGTTTAATGCATGGTGACAGATATAGGTCTAGTTTTAATCTTTGGCAAGTTGAAACCCAATTTTTCCAGCACTGTTTATTAAAGAGGATATATTTCCTCCAGTGAGGAAAGATTTTTTTTCAAAGGTGAGGTGGCTCAGCATGTCTAGAGTTGTTTCTTCATCTTCTAATTGGTTCCACTGATCCTCAGGTCAGTTGCTATGCAGTACCATGCTGTTTTATCATGGTAGCTTTGTAGTTTAGTTTCAAATTGAGGATTGTGATATGTCTTTGTTGGATGGGAGCATGACTTTTTTACTATGTGCTCAAAATGTTTCTAATTTTCTCTAATACTCTTTATGCTTTCAAACACCAGTTACTATAAATAACCCAAGTACTAAGAAAAGCAGCATACTGAGGCACATTTTGCTCTCTTGTGTACAAAAAACATAGGAAATTTAAAATAAAAATTATTTCACTTTTCCCTCCACAGAATACTGGTGGCTCTTCAAAAAAAGAGTTGTTCTACATATATTCTTCAAAGTAATACAGATCATGTTGAAA
This sequence comes from Heterocephalus glaber, assembly GCF_000247695.1. Next base: position 10,447,358 of record NW_004624761.1, read on the forward strand.
ATCAAGCAAGTCCACCAATTATCAGCAGATTATAAATGGAGTTGTAATTACTTCTGTTTATGTTTAGGCAGAGAAGGAAACTTTCAGAAATCTGCAGAGACATAGTATTTTTAAAAACATTTTGACATGAGTGAGTGAAAGAATATAGGCCCTGGTATTGCACAATTCCTTTACTTAAAGAATAATTGTATGATACAAATTCTATTTTAGTTCTCATTTGTAGACTTACACTTTGCATGAAATTACTTTCAAAATACCAAACTTTAATTTTAAAAGTAAGAGTAGGTATTTCTTTAACCACTTTGAGTTACTTGACTTTGTTTGAAAAATGAAAAAAAAAACTTGAAAAACTATTTAAAATCTCCTACTGTGAGAATGTTGCTAAAATTTTCAGAAGATATTTTGCCATATTCTTTAACAAGTTTGAATCATATGCAGATATGTCAAGCTGTCATCAAGATACAGAAGTTATACTTTTTTGACTCTAAGATTTTTTTCAGTTTTATATCATTTTGGATATTGTATCAAATTACAGATTGGTACAAAATAATTCATCCTTCTGCCTGCAAATATTTTGATTTCTAAAGAATTAAATAACTAGATAAAGTACCAAATTAAAAAGAAAAAAATATTTTCTTGATGCATAAGATGTATTTCAATTTTTATATTATAATTTCTAAACTCTAGCACAATTCTAATTTCACATCTTAAGAGAAAAAGATGACCTTTAGAAAAGAATATTATATGCAAAAGATTTTGAGAAACAAATCTAGGAATAATGGGAATTTTAATAAAATTAATTCACGCTCAGAAACATCTGATCAAGTTTTGAGTTTACAGCGAGATGACTAATTGAGGATTTGCCAAAGGCAAGGCATTTAGTGTTTAAAACAGAAAAATAGAAGAACTAACTGTAAGATACACTACCAGGATGGTACAGAACACAGACACACAGCTAGAAGCCACATCAAATTGAAGATATCTGAAGGAATCTCCTCTCATAAACAAAACCGATAAGAAACCTACATATGGATTCTAAGGGGTAGGGGGTGATACTCCAAAATCAAGAAAAAATCCACATCCTTGCAAACAGTAACTCATTAATATAATTCTATAATTTTATCTGGATAGAGTTCGGAGACTACTTATTCTTGATCTCAGCCAAACTGTTTTACTCTCCTTGGTCCTTTTTGTCTTACTTATGAAATAGGAAGACAAACACAATATAGGTTAGGTATGAGCTTTTAAAAACATTCCATGTAAACCTTTTAAATATTGACTGGTATATTGGGGCCGGGGATTTAGCTCGGTGGTTCCGGCGCCTGCCTTGCAAGCGCAAGGTCCCGAGTTCGATCCCCGGTACAAAAAAAATATATATATTGCCTGGTATATAAATGTTAAGACTGGGATAAGAACTTTTCATTTAGTTATTGTAGTGCTTGAATATACTCTATTGAAGAAAGCTTAAAATTATTGTACTGTTAGCATAATTGTTTTATTTTATTCTAATTAATACATATTTCATTTAACCTCTTTTAGAAATATTGTTATTGCTTAGTTTTATTAACACTAAAATGTCTTCTTTGTGCTACATTCAAAGTAAGTAATTTTCTTGCTCCAAATCCTTCTGCTACCATAAGAGAATTAATTTTTCACAGTTTTGTGGTGCTTGTCTTTAGTATAGCCTAAATGTAATTTACGTACTGCATCATGTCAATACTTATGGAGTATATTTCATTTTATGATATCATAATGAAATGCAAACATATGCAATCTAATAAATTTAATTTGGAAGAAAAAATACCCAGGCACAAATATACAACCCTGCTTTATATATTTCCTGAGGAAATGCTCTTGGTTACAAATTAGCAGTCTCGCATTGGTAATAGCTAAAGTAGGATGACACAATTCACAAATATGTGTGCCATGAAGGGAAAATAATACAACATCACAAATAACCTATCTTCATAGTATTAACGATGAGTTAACTTTATTAGCAGTTTCATATATTGTTGACATGATAGAAACACGTACATCTTCAGCCCGCTTAAAATTGCAAGCAATGTATACACTTTCATGTGGATTCAGATGATGATGGAGCTATGAGCAGATAAGCAAGGGCAAAAGAGAACATTACAGTGGGAGCAGCTCTTTTTCCCTTTATATAAGTACGTCTTTGGCCAAATCCTCAGTTACCTGTTATTGCTATTCTCCACTGAGTCTGCTGGTTTTGACAGACTTGACTGATCCATGAGGAAACAGCTAATTTTATCCTCAAGCCAAATTATCCTATTCGTGAAGATAAAAAAATGCTCTGACATTATAATGTTATACAATTATTTTACACAATTACCTAATTTAAACTTTAATAGTGTAAGCATTAAGACTAAAATATTTATTACTTTTACTTTAAAATTACAGGAACCACATATCAATAGATGAAATATAATATTAGGGTCCCCTCAAAGGCAAATAATAAATGTAGAATTTACACTTAAACTTTCAGAGTCCATTCAAGATATTTTTTATGGTACCTCGCCTTGATTATGGCTACTAAACATCAGACAATTTTCTTGTGGAACACAAGACTTCACATCACAATTGTCCATCTATAATTCCATTATATTTTCAATTCTTTCTCTGTAATCAAACTTATTTATGGGGCCATCACAGACAAACAGCTTCATAATGAGATCATCTCCTAATGCAAAGAAACAGTTAATGAGAAACATCCTAATATCTGAATTTGACACCTGTATCTGGTTTAATTCTTGATATATCAGATTATAATAGATGACATTCCTGTTGGCTAACCTATGATTTTGGAAAATGCTTAATGCCACAAAAGAACAGCCAGTTGTTTGTCTTGCAAATCAATTTCTAACTTATTTGAACCATTACTGCTGTCAGTAAGCAATTTAACATTTCACGCTGAAGATTAGTGGCAACTTCAAACTCATTTTCCCTCTGATGAAAGAGAATTATAAATGGTTGGAGATTTTACCTCCTGAACAAATCCTTGCTGTTTTTGAGAAACATAGAATAACATCAGAGCTATGTATATGCCTTTCTCCTTCAGTAAACTAAGCTAGAAACAAAGCAAAAGGAAAAAAATGAAGGTCCTTTTTTATCTTGTCTCTCAAGCCAAAGAACCAGTAATACAGTTCCAAAACTGCCCCAGGCTCTTAGGAAGAGAGATTGTGTCCAGGCACAAAGCAATCTCCAATCAGATGAGCTAAGCATGGGTCCACCATGTAAACAAGTGTACTCTCATCTATAGGTCTATGGCAGCCCGAAAGACATTTGTCACTGAAGAAAAGCAACCCCTCTAGATTCTTAAGCTTGATTAATTCCTTCCCTAGTTAAGGATCCATTTTTATCTTGTGATGTTTGAATCTGAAGAAAGCAGCAATAATGTGAGAGACAAATAAATTATGTGTTTGAAGAAATTATGGTTGATTCTCTACTTCTCAGAGGTATTTTAGTTATTCCTAATCTTACCCTCTCATTACCATTGGCTCTATATACTCCAGCATTATTGATCCCATTTTGTATTCCTATTCATGCTTTCCTTTCCTATGCTTTACAACTACTTTTGTGTGTAAGAATGGTGTTACTTTACACTGAAAAGTGAAAATTTTACCTGAGCATGTAACCTTTTGCTTATTAATAAAATATTTTTTTCTTGGTCTTCAGAGAAGAGGAACAATGAGTGCAGAAATTATTTAAGAAAAAGTTTAGAGGTTTTGATATTTGTCACACTCTGTTATAGTACAAATTGTGACTCATTTGATATTTTAAAACCTACTCAATTAAGTAATAATAATTATTATCACACTTCCACAAATGAGAAACAGATACTCAGAGGTTCAATGACTTGCTGAGGTTCATGTAAACACAATGTAGAACAGTGACAACAAACTGAGACCACCTTTCTCAGAAAATAATCTAAACCATGATACCAAATTCTAAATGGTAAATGAGTCTATTTGAAAAACAGTCACTTGCAGACTTGCAGATTTTCAAAATATCTGAAGAAATAACTCATAATGGGATCTAACTTTTTCTGCTTTTATTCTATATATTCAATTCAATCAAAATCAAAATCTCACCAGGCTTCTTTTAAAAACTGGCGAAGTGGCTCCAAATTCATATGGGAATCCAAAAGAAATAGAGTAGATAGAATGATATTGAAAGGAACAAACTTGAATGACTACAAACCTAACTTTTGAAAATCACTATGAAGCTCCGATAACTAAGACTATTGCTATTAGTAAGGATCAATATGTAGATCAATGGATTAAAAAGAAAACCCATAAATAAATGTTTATATTTATTTAAATTATATTTATCAAAAAATACTCAGATAATTTAGTTTTAAAATTATATTTGTTCAACAAATAATGAAGCAACACACCATTTTTCTCTATGAAAAAATGTTACCACCTCACTGACCTCACTCTGTACAAGATATTAACTTGAGGTCAGTTGTGAATTTAAATTAAAATCTAAATATATAAACCAACATTCTAAAAACAAAATCTAAGTGTCCATATGGCAGCCTAAGATTTCTTAACTAGGATACAATGAGCACTTACCATTAAAGAAATGATGTTTGTATAAATACTTGATCATACATATAAAGTAATACATTGGTTTTTTTCTTTGTATTTTTATTTTATTTTGGTAGCACAACTGTGAGAATTCATGTGGGCATTTGCAAAAATAGAATGCTTTGCAAAACTGAGTCAATTCTTTGATACTTTCAAGATTATACTTGGTCAACTTAGTGTTTAAGGTGGTTGAGTGGTTAAACTTTTAGACATATAACTTCAACTGGATGTATATTTTTAACTTATTTGTCTAATTATTGATTATATATGGTATATTTCTGCAATAATAATTCATTTTTTTCTTGTCACTTTGTATCAAAGCCCTTGTATAGTCCAAAATGCATTAATTCTTACACACTGATATTTTGCCAATGGGATAATAGTAACCAGATGATAAAGAGATCTAGAAGGTTTTTTAACACTGTCTTTGCTTTATTGCTCTTGTGGTAGTCTTTGACACATGAAAGACCCTGTTTGTTGTAAAATAAGAAATCACATAAAACAATTTCCATTTACCCTGACCCTCCTGGATAAAGTTATTGTATACCAGCAACTCCACTCAACCCCCCAACTCACCAAAAATGTGACTGAACCTAACTGAAATTCAGTGAGCCACATCCAAATAAGAAAGAACAACCCAATGAGCCTGATCAAAACTGTAAACCTGCAAAGATATAAGCTAGTAAATGTGGGTTTTTTAGGCCTTTAGTTTAAAATGATTTGTGAAACAATTAATATCATCTGAAATAGTATCTCATATCAAATTGTACATGATTTCTATCAGAAAAAATGTATTTCTCATGCCCTTTTTTATCTCCAGAATCCAGAATAGTGTCTGTCACAAAATAGAATTTCAAAACATTTTAGGTGAAAAAATGTACATAATAGAATCATAGAATCCATGCTCATTATTTTGGCATCTTAAGATTCTCATCTGTCACAGTGTGATCAATGGCCATGTGCTCAGTATGTCTTATTGCCTGCAAATCTTGTGTTCTTAATTAAATTCAGAAATGCTGTGAAAGAAATTTATGTGGCTTTTCACAAGAAAGACAGATTCTTAGTTATTTTCTTTCTCATGTTTCTCTTCTGTAGGAGGGGCTAGACGTGGAGATGTGTTACACATGTGAGCTACTCATTGCTGTTGAATGAAAATAACATATATTTTTTCAAGGACTGTCTTGAGGATTGAACAGTGTAATGTAGGAGTAAATTAATAGTTTAAGTATTCACTATAGGGCATTCTCAAATATATGGGCAATCACTAAACAACTACATATCATGTTGATCATTGCTATTTTTCAAAAGAGATAACAGTTTGAATTGTTGAATTATTTGGTATATACAAAAACCTACAACACTGTTATTAATCTTTTGGTTTTTTTCAGTTGAGTTTAATACGACAGGTTACAGAATATGAGCAGCTGCCTGATATTATCTGTAACTGTGGCAAAAGTATACCAAGAAGAATTTTGGCAACTCCTGACTACATTTATCACTGTCTCTTTGCAGTGGTTGTGAAAACACACTGCTCCTATTGTAAGAGCCCGATTTTGCATAAGAGGGCTGTTGTAATGTTGGTATTTGGCTAGATTTTAATTTATTTTAAATTGTATATGAGTTCATTTGGGAAAACAAGTGGTCTTTAAATTCTCTCTGAAGGTAATGTTCACCTAACCTTAGGCCTAGGTTTGAATTAATTCATATTTGAAAGGTAACAGAGATCAAAACTCCTTCCAGTGAAGAAAGTCCAGGGTATCATTGCAGAAAGAACCTTCAGCTCTTTCAAGGAAGTGGAACCTGATATGGCCAAGACTAATCGAAATAAGAATTTAGAGAGCACATCAATTTAATTATCACATTAGAAAAATGAAGATTGCCTGGAAACAAGAAGCCCTTCTAGGATTCTCTACTAACTTCTCCATAAAGTGTCAAAGAATATACATGAGTGCCTATACATCATCATTAAGTATAGCCAAATAACTGGAAATAATACAAATTCTCATTGATAATAAAAGAGACAAATAGTTGTACATTTATCGGATGAATTATAGGACAAAACATAAACAGTAAATGCATACAGCAGAGTAGAGGTATCCTACATGCTAATCTATATAATTAAGTAAATAAATAATAAGAAGCCAAACAACCTTTGCCATTGCCTGTAGGGAGGAAAGAAGGGACAAAGAACTTGTTTCTTTTAAGAAACAAGTTGGATCTATATGAATTCCAGCATTTTCCATTTCTATTTGAATTTCATTGTATCCATTATTTTTATGTTTTTATTATTACATGATGTTTACATTCATCTTAGGGAGTAGATATATGTACTTAATATACCTTGATACTTTTTATTCCCCTTCCCATTCCCCCTCTCTTCCCTCCATTATTATTATTTGTTAGTTCATGTTTGCAACATATAATGTTTACATTCATTGTGGGAAGTTGGTACATGTACATAAGACAACTTCAATCTTTTTAAATCCCCTTACTCTCACCCCACATCCCCATTCTTGGTCTCTTGGTTTTTCTCCATTTGCAAACGATCTATCCATTATTTTTATTACATTTTGCAGTCATGTTTGATAGCACTGATGTTCATCATTCTAGGAAATACTATTTTATCTCTTTTATTTTCAAACATTTTTCTATAGTTTTAAATCTTTGTGATGAAATAGAAATCATAGCATTCATACAGTTCCACACTTTTCAAAAAATTAAACCAAAGTAAAAGTAATACCTTACATATAACACTAACAGGCACAACAGAGAAAAAGTAAAGAAAAAAGAAAGGATATGTGAGAAATGTTGTAGTTTTATAGGGTATTCTTTGAGGCTTGACTGAGAAGTCCTTTGAGATGAGAAGGAATGAGAAAGATGAGAAGAGAGCAAGGGATTTGAGCTCTCAGATATCTGAATTAAAAACAGACTTCAGGTGCAAAGCTGGGAACACACCTGAAGTGTATTTGAGGGTCAACACAGAAACTACTGACTGACAAGGGGAAGGAGTAATAGATGGTGAAGTCAGAGGTGTAATGTGCAGCCAGTTCATCCAGACTATTTAAGAATTTGAGTTTTATTTTGAATGAATTGCAAAACCACCTGAGGGTTTTTAAAGACTGATGTGATCTCTCTGTCATTGAAGAAAGTCACTCTTACTGCTTTGCTGACAATTGATTCAAAGATGACAATGGCTGGGACAAAAGCTCGAGGACCCAAGGAGTGTTAGAAAGGCATTGCGATACTCCTCGAGAAAGAAGATGCTGTGTTAGTCCAAGGAAATTGCAAGGGAAGAGTACAGAAAAGGTCAAATTCTGGTCATATTTTTGAAGGTAAAGTTGAAAACAACTTCTGGTGAATTGAATTTGACGTGTAATGGTAAAGAGGTGTCAAGAATGAACCAGATATTAGTATGCAGTCAGCTGGATTTGCCTCATGAACTGAAGTAAGAATAGCATCAACAAAGAATATTTGAGGGAAAATATAGGGAACTTATATTTGAACATGTGAATTAATGATGTCACTCAGACACTCAAATACAAAGATGGATAAATAGGAAAGATTGTAGAAGATTGAATCATAGCATCAGTAAGCTAGGAGGAAATTAGACTTAGAAAATATTATAGAATGGAATGATTAATAATCCAGGTCTACTGTCCCAAGTAAAGATATAAAAGTTTATATAATGTGAGAGGCATTGATTATCTATAATAAGATAAAATAGCCATTATTGCAATTGCATAAGATTTAAGATCTCCATGTCCTTGAGGAAGAGGCAGATTTCTGTAAGATCAAGGTAGAGAAATGGATACATAACCAGATATACAGCATTTTCATGGGAACAAACCATGTATCCTAAAAGAAAAGGGAATTAACTAGAAAAGGATAGGTTTGGGAGATGCCCAGGAAAGTCAAAGGCTTCTTTTGATGATTTCCCAAGACTGGGTAAAGGGGACAGTGAATTGAGGCCAGCAGCTTCCATTTTATTTGGTCAAAACTGACACTCAGGCTGAAGGCTAAGGGCGGGAGACAGGCTAATAGTGCTCAGTTTTTTGATCCTCCATCTCTCTACTTTATGCTCATGAACTATTTCTTCATAGTTGCATGATTTACTTTGCCTCAGGGTCTGCAGTATAATTTTAAATTTTTTTCTTTTATTTATCCTCAAAAATCCAGCTCAGATAGCTGTTCCTCTAGGTGAACTTCCTTCATTCCAATAAGATTTACCCAATTTGAGCATTTTCTCTGCTTATTTATTGTAATAGCATTCTGTCTTTTTTTCCTTTACTTTACAGTATTACCTATTGGATTTAATTGAAAAATGGTATGTCATATCTCCATATCACCAAAACTAAGTACATAGTTAACCGATTTTGACTGGAAGAAAAGTACTTTTAGAAGACTTAATTAAAAATTGCATACAGGGCCGGGGATTTAGCTCAGTGGTTTTGCCGCCTGCTGCACAAGCCCAAGGACCCGAGTTCGATCCTCAGTACAAAAAAAAAAAAAAATTGCATACTTAGGGCCAGGAATTTAGATCAATGGTGCTGTTGCCTGTCTCACAAGTGCAAGGTCCTGAGTTCGATCCCCGGTACCAAAAAATTTTTTTAAAAGTGCATACTTAGATTTTTAGTGAAACTAGTGTAACTCCATAGGAATCACTTTATTTAGGGAAATTTAAAATTAACCTATATATATTCAAAAATTAAGGCTATCTAAATAAATTTGAATCTTCAGAAATAGTGCTTAAGAAGTTTTTTTTTCACAAGGAAATGAGGTTTGCAAAAAATTTAATTCACAATTTTAGAACAATTAATAGAATAAATAATGTCTAATCTTAAAGTTCAATGCAAGGTCAATGGGGTTCAGAGGATAGAGAAAATCAGTTTTTATGTGTTTTGTATCTTCAATAACAAGAAAAGACAGAAAGGGAAGGGAGCAGAAGAATGGGAATGGGAAAGACAGAAAATCACTTTCACTAAAGGAAAATTGAGTCCAAATTAAATGCACACACTATAAAAGCACTGACTGAAATAAAATAAGAATACTTAGTTCAGATACTATGTATTCAAGGATGCAAATACATTTACATTGACAAAATATCCATATTGATGCAGGGCTTCCCTGTCATCCACGTGGTAGTTTAGACTTCGTTCCTGCAGGCGGTAAGCAGCAGTCCGAGCAGCGCCTTCTTCCCCTTCTTCAAGGCAGCACATCTGCCACTGGTGATCACTTGCCTTTTCTGAAGACCTGGGTGAGCTGAAGATCAGATGGAGAATCAAAGCCAGGAATTTTGAATCCACGTTCAGAATTCTTTCTAAAATATAGAAGAGCCCACAAACGTATTCCTAAAAGACTTTTGAGAAAAAGTAACTGAAAATTAATGAAAAATGGATGTGGCAAATATACCTGAATTTTTCAGTGTATGAATGTTCAGTAAAGCGAAATAGGTAGATAATAAAATTTAAAAACCTAAAGCTGTTAAGTTTGATGAGAAATCCCAATAAGATTAAAAAAGATATGAGGTAACGGCTGCTTTAAGAGAATTACAGTAGACTATTAAAACAGAATGAACTGTGGTAACTAAAAATATAACACATTTATTCATAATGACCTTTTAATACAATAATTTATATACCTAAATAATTTCCTAAATAAGAGCATAGATATAGGTGTAATGAATACGAAATGCACTTAATGATTTTGCATATGCTTTTGTGAATAACACGAAATTGGTTACACAACCATGCTGAGAGAGTACTGAGTTCTGGCACAAAGCCAGCTTTCAGAAAGCACTGCTAAAATCTTCTTCACAAGGATTCATTCCTGTGAGTCTGAAACACATCAGAGGATAACTTGCTACCCTAATAAATGCAAACCGTACCTCCTTCTGAACAGCTGAAACTTATATTCATGTGCATTTAGTAGTTACAGCTGATTTATTTCATATAATTAACAATATCTGAGCAAACTCAAGAGACTGGGATAATTGTCTAAATGATATCTGGAGTGCGCTGGGCATAGTTGCATTTTTGGATACATCAATACCATCCCCCTGTAGTATAATAAAATGATTAAAAATGATTCCCTCTTCTTTCAAAATGATAAACAATAAAAGTAAAGCAAAGGAAAGGAGAAACAGAAGAAATCAACCTTCCATTTTTCAGCATGGCATGTTCTTGACACAGGAACAGCTGCTGCTTCAGGCAAAGCCTGTTACAAATGCAAGGAAACTCATTTCCTCCACAAATAATATTTTCATTAATTTCACAGTGCTTAAAAAATAAATCATACTGTAGGAGATTCTTTGGTAATTCACTGAAACAAAACTGTCCTTCTTACCCATAAAATCAGATTACTGGCCATAGCAAAGGTAAGTTGAGTAAAAATCTATTTGATTATGATTTTTAACTTTTCTTTTATAAAAGTAACGTTATTATTAGATATCTCACATCATACATAATTCTTATATGATTACATCATATTTTAAAATGGGACTGCAAAAAATAGACTGTTTTAAATGTAATCAAAGATGTTAGGTCCTCAAATACTCTCTCTGTGGAATTGACGGAAATGGGTTTTGAAGCAAGAAGTGTTACTGAAGGTTCTCCAGAGAAACAAAAAGAGCAGATAGTTGTAGAGATGTGGAGCCATTGGTGAGAGGTATGTATGAGATGGATATGTGGAGGTAAGGGACTTTGGGAGCCACACCCCTAAAACCTCCCAGAAAGGAGAGTTAGAGATGAAAAGATGACCTGCTGGGTCACAAATCCAAGTAGGATCAAACCCACTGCCTTAAGGTATGAATGCTCTGGCCTTTGTTCTCCTGACACCCCGATTTATCATTAGATTGGTCCCAAAGTCAGTCTGTTAAATGACAGGCCACCCAAAACCTTCTCCTGTCCCCTACATGAGTTCCTGCCCACAGCCTTCTTTTTCTTTGATCGCTGCTTCCTGATTCTATCAATCAAAGGCCACAGAGGCTTCAGTCTGGGGCTTTAATTTGAGACTTTCTGATACTGAGGGGTCTCAGTTGGTGGTAGCTCCTGTGGGCCCTCTTGGAAAATGGATTGGACACTGACTCTGAGTAATGCTTCATTTCATCCTTTTGTGCCATGCCATGGTTGTGAACAGGGAGATAAGTGGATGGATAGATAGATAGATAGATGTACATATATAAAAGCAGATTTATATGGTATTGGGAACATTTTTAAGAGCTGCTGTCGTTAATCTAGAGCCCTGTGAAAGCTGATGGTATAGTGACAATTCAAACAGAAAGTCCTGAATATTAGAGGCCTAATGGTGAAGGCCCTAGAACCAAGAGCACTTCTGAGGGTGAGTAGGAGAGGATAGATGGCCCAGTTCAAGTACAGAACAATTTTGCCTTATTAAGATAGCAATGGGTTGAATCATGCCCACCTCCACTATTGAGAGTGATATTCTGTACTCAATTTACTGATTCAAACACTATGGTCTTCCAGAAATACCTTTAAAAACACACCTAGAAATATTGTTTTACCCGCTAATTTTTAGTCTGATGAAGATGGTACAGAAAATTATCCGTTGTAGGGGGATAACAACAAATACTTACTGATTTCCTATTTTTATGACTTTTGGCAAGTTACATAATTCTTCTTAATTTTCCTACAGCATAACAGAAAGTAAAGAGTAGCAGGAAAAAAGAAAAACAGTTAAAAATATTAATGATAGTCTTGTGGTATAGCTCTTAGAAATCAAAATTGTTCCCATCTATATCTTTAGTTTGTATTGTTCCTTTTGTTCTTTCCCATGAAGTAGCACATGGAATTATTTGTTGACAAAGAAATGGTGAGAAGACTTATAGGAGGTTTTATGATAGTAGAAAGGGATTCAGTATTTGTTGTGGAAAATAGAAAACAAAACATCCACAGAAAAGGTATAGCTTAGTGATACTGAAGGCCCAGTTGAAACTGTTGACAATGTGTAGGTGAAAATATGTTTAATTAAATATACATGGTTTTATCTTCCTCAGAAATACTTTGCAAGATATACAGGGTCAAATAACGTAGATAGTGGTGTTTTCCAGGCTAAGGATCTTGCTATGTGATATAGTGAAAGAAAAAGAAAGGACAGATTTAGAATTTAGAAAAGAGAATTACTGACATGACAATGATGTAACAGAATAACTGTGCACACACAGTGGTCAACAAAATAGTGATCCACAGGACTTTCCTGTACAGTTGGAATGGCCATGAAGTTAGCAAACAAAAAAAGGAAAGAAAGAAAAAAAACTAGAGTCATAAAGCAAAATGCTAAATTTGTGTAAAGACATAGAACAAAATTCTCAATTTGTGGTTTTGTTTTTGTTTTGGTAGAACAATGTAAGAATAAAGACTCTTGAATTCAACCACAGCCTAAAGACAAAGGCAGTCATAAGAGACAGGCAGTTTATCAAAAGTGACACAAAATTTCAAATATGCTTAAGTTAGCAATTAAGATTACTTTAAAAGTAGTGTAGGAGAAACTTAAAAAATACTTGGAGAGCTCTGTGTGAAGATTTAGTGTAGGTTTTAGATCAAAAAGGCTTAATTTATCACATGGTTTCTCTTATATGAGAAACTCAAAATATACATAATTTAAAGAGCAAAATAAAAGGTAGATAATTGGAAACAGGAGATAGTTTTTGCAAAAGGAAAAAGAAAGGAATCCAGATATGGGGCATTAAAATGTGCTGTGAACATGTTCGAACACACTACGATGAATGACATCATATGCACTGTAAGAACGAATGAATAAAATGAAATTTTAAAAGACCCAATTTGGTATCTACTTCTGACATTGTGTTGCATTGAAAATATTGGGAAAGTGGATATTTTCCCTTAACCTTAGTTTCCTAATCTCAAAATAGGAGTAAGGTGGGTTAGTTATGGAGGTTATTGCCCCAAGATCATCTCAGTGGTTTGGGACGCTGAAGCTACCTTCTTGAAATTCAAATTCATTGTTCTTTTTTGCTATACAGTATCACAATAAGCTATGGTTAAACATCCAGAAAAACCAATCAAGAATTTACAATTCATACTCTGGGGGTTGAGATATTCACACAAGATTTATGTTAGTTCTTATCTCTACCAGCTGTCTTTGAATCACAGGCTAAACACAGGCAACAGTTTGCTTGGATTTTCCATTTTGGTTACTTAAAACATATTGCAAGGAGTTTCTACACCTCAGTTTAAAGAACAGATCAGTTGGTGGCAAAGACTAACTGTTCCCTGTAAAGAATCTAAACAAGTACTAGACACTTCTTCAGTTTTCAATCAACTGTGCTACATGTTTAAAATATAGTTAGAGCAACAGCAAAACTAGAAAGATGGCAGAAAGGAAAACAAGATACAGGCAGGTCCACTTTAACACACAAATAGGAAGCAGATGGTGAATCACATAACTAGTAAAAATCAGAGAAAGTCAGGGAGATAGAGAGCCAGCATGGTGAGAGCAATCCTAGAAAAAGAACGCAGGCAGATTGCTTAGCACTACTGATGCAGCAGCAAGATTTTAGACATAACCATCGCAGAAGAGTTACTATCAGGATATTTTGGATGACAAAGAGAAAGACTGAGACTATACTAACTGAAGGATCACTATACAACAGCTACTTTATGTCTTCTGAACTAACAGCCTCTCTCTTTCTCTCTAATAGTCAATGAGTGAGTCTCAATATCCAACTCTAGCTACTTGTTAAAAAATACGTACAATAAATCTAGATAGTAAATCAATGTGACCGTGACTGTGACCTCTGTATGTATTCCAGGTTCCCATGTACATTTCTAAATGTAAAGGGCATTTTATCACTATACTCTGAGCACAAAATACACATGCTAACAATTTATAATTTCCTTAAAGTTAGTACAAGAACAAAATCATAAAGTATATGTGAGTATGTTAATTAAATTTACTTATTTTGAATAGAATATTCTAAGCCCTAGTTTCAGCAAATAGTAAAGTACCTGAAAGTAACCAAAATGAGACTGATTTGAAAGATAGAAGGCATTATCATGTCATTGTCACATCATATCCTCATCACCACCACCACCATCACCATCATCATGTAAAGTGATTCCCAGAGACAAAGTCAAATTCTGTCTCTACTTCACACAACATGAAGCAAAATTTTAAACCTCTAATATCCTTGTCGAGACTATGCAGCAGTAATAATGCTTGCTTCAATACAAATATGACATAAAACACATTCTACATATTTCCAACTACCCTGAGCAAGATTCAGAACGATTTCATCTCTTGCTCCACTTAATATACAACTAAAGTTCTTCTTTCTCCAGTGAACACATAGTACCAGAGCAAAGTGGTCCCTGATGGCTTATTATACCATTCTACTGAGACTATTCCTCTATTGTGGCATAAATGTTAGTTTTAAGTAACATTGATTGTCTACTACTCTTTGCTAATTAACTAAGAGAGTTAACCCTGGAACAGTTCAATTTTGCATTTCTCAACTGATATGTAATCAAAGTTGAACTTTGTTCAGGACAGAAAAAATAAGAGACTGGATATCCTGAACTGATTTTGTTTTTCTCTAAACACAATAACACTTTTGTGTTAGTTACTTTTCTCTCATTGCTGAGACAAAATACCCGATGCCTGAAGTTGGAGGGGAAGGAGTTTATTTGGCTTACAGTTCACAGTATGGTTTCAGTCCATAATCGGCTGGCTCCAAGGCTGGGACGGCAAACAGGCATCTCAGAGGAGAAACAACATGGCTCACACAAGGTAGCAAAGGCAAAAAGGCACCTTCAAGCCTTTCTGCCTCTTTTATCCCATCCAGACTACCAGGATTAGGGCAGTGCCAAACTAATACTCACATACCTCTAAGAAATAAAAGTCCTGCCTCATCCACATGAGGCTTTGAGGGAACATCTGAACACAAACTGTAACAGTTTTCTTCTTTAAATCCTAAATCATCTTAAAACAATAATTAAGTATTCTTCAAATCTTGTCCTTTTAGTTGTTTAAATAGGAAGTAGGGAGAAGTTCAAATAATTCCCAACTTACTTATTCCATTGTTTCAAAATTGTTTCGTTTGTACTACTAGTTTCTCTTAGTCATTGAAAAGAAAGTTTTGTACTATTATTTGTTTGGTTCTAGTGTTTAAAAAAAATCATTTTGTCTATGCCTTGTAATTTGATTAACTACTTTGAAGACAATGATACACAGTATATTATCTATTATTTTATTTTGTTTTAGCTTTTCATAAAATAAAAATTTTAAAAATAAATATAGAAAACAATGAAAATGAACTAACAGTTTCTCCCATTTTACAGAGACCACTACATATGAAGTCTGAATTATTTTTTTGTGTTTAAATATATAAGAACATATATATTCAAAACCATCCTTTCATCTTCTTTACATATTATGTAATCAAAACCACTGTTATCTGTTCTTTGCATCTTGTCTCAAGTGGAAACATCAACCTCTTTCTTTTTATAACCAACATAATTTTTATACCTAATTTGAGACTTTTCTGTGGATTTATCTTCTCTTTTATGTATTTCAAAGTTTTTCTTTTCCTCACATTTATCAGTTTATAAATATAACCAAAGCCTCCTTATCTCAAAGCTCTGCCCAACACAGAACTCACCTTCACCTGTAACAAAATCCATTCTAATCTTGAGTTATCAAAATATTTTGTTGTTAAAACAATAATGGATTTATCAGAAATAATACTAAGTAAATATATACTATTGATTTAAAATATAGGGTCCCCGAACAATCATTAAAATCAAAGTGTCAAGAAAAAAAGAATAGTAGGAAAATGCACATAGTTTAACTTAATATCATTGAAAAAATAAAAATTACATAGTTAGAGGGAAATTTATATGTGACTATATAGATATAAATTAGTTTAAATAATCCAAAAACAATAACTCACCAACTGAAAAAATGACATGTATTTTAAAACAAATTACATTGAATAAAATATAGTAATGAGAATTAAAATAATAAAAATATAACAAACATGAAAGATGTTGACAATTAAATATTGTAGTTTCTCAACTGTCAGGGTATTTATTTTTGTGTGCTTATGAAATAGTGGCTTAATATCTTCTATTTAATACTTAGTGCTTACATGTGAATGATTGATCTTGAAATAAATAGAAATTTGTAACAAGAAGAATTTCATACCATATTATGTAGATGATCTGATTCTACATACTCCATTTCACTGAGATTTAATAAATTCCATTTTTCAAGAAGAAAAAAAACACCTTGAAAATTCTCTAAGCCCCAAGTATTTGATTATTCCATCAACTTCTAATGATACTATATGAAATTGTATAACAATCATTCCTAAGTGTAAGAAGTGAAGCACTCTTGAGGGAAATCTTATGTATTCTAGATTATTCAAAATATAAACCAATCTTAGAAATATTAGATCTTTATTACTCATATGTTTTGCAAAAATTTGGATTGATTATATAGTTTTCTTGCTTTATTGTAAATTTCTTTTAAAATTTAGTGGGATACTGATATAATCATAAACTTATTTTTGTTTAAAATGTTTTATTTACGGAATGAAATTTCCAAATTTTTGAGTACTATAAAAATCGATGATTTGTTAGTTAATAAATAATATTAATTTTAGTATTACCTACTTAAAATAACTAGCAATTTAGTATTTCATCTACTTGATAAGTATGCATGAAACTGAGGTACTTCTTTTGTGATTGTCTCTTTCATACAACAGCAGCAAAATCATATCTCCTGTCTGATCATAGACTTACTACAGCTACCCTTACTCTTGAGATGCTTTTTTGGTAAGAAAACACCAACTAAACTTTGTTATTTTATTTAAAATGTCATCACTTCATAAATATATAAGCCAAGCACTATCCCAAATTATTGGACATAGAGCAGTTAAAACAATTGATAGCAGTTCCTAACTTTGTGATGATTAGATTCTAATGGGAAGGCCTACATGTTAAACATATAAGTAAAATACCTGGGATATCACATGGTCAAAAGAAATATCTAAGAAATAAAAACTGATAGGGTAGGAAAAAGTAAGTAATTATAAGTAGGATAGTGAAAGAAATCCTCACTCAAAATACTACATTAGGGCAAATATGGAAAGGAAGTGAAGGAGCAGGCCACGAGAGACTGTTTGAATAGAGAGACAAAAGCTCCAGATCCTCTTAGGCAAATGCGTGCCTTGTGTGTTCACAGGACAAACACAGTTCTTGGGTAGGAGGGGAGGAAATGAGGGTGAATATGAGAGGTGATATCATGGATGTCTTTTGGTTTACAGGAGAGGTGTGGCTTGGCAGGAGGCTTCAAACACCATTGTTAGTGCAAAGTGAAGAGACTGTGAAGTTGAGCAGAACAGCTACACAATTGGGATAGTGATTACTGGTATCATTTTAGCTACTCTGCTAAGAGTAAATGCAAAGGAATCGGGCAAGCCTGGAGATTGCAACAATAATCCACGTGAGAGATGATAATGAACAAAGCTGAGTCTGAAAAAGAAAAGAAAAATAGTCACCTTCTGGATATTTTGGGGAGTATGTGGAATGATTGGATACAATTTGAGAGGTCATGGTATCCAGGGTAAATACAAACATCTCACTGTGAGCCATTTGGATGATGAATTTGCCAATCACCAACACAGAGATGTCAAGAACATTATTTTGGATCTTTAAAATTTAAACACAAAATTACATGAAAATACATACAAATTATATGAAATTACATACAAAAAGGGAAACATTTTATGGAACTTTCAACTTATTTTCCTATGCACACTGACAGTAAGTCCTGGCTCAAACATAGGAGATGGGATCCAAGAGATATGGGGTGGGGAGGTAAGGGACAGGAATGGGTTTAAAAAAATATTAGGAAATATCATTTACAGTACCAAATTCCCATGATGCATGTAATCATTATGTACTACAAACATGTACTAATAATTTAAAATGAAAACAAATATGATCAAGGAATTCACAGAAGTCTTAAAACTATTAGCATGAAACTATACAAGCTAAACTGCCTGTATGATCCTGAAATCATGGGAAGGTTTCTCAAAATTTCACAAGAAATATTTATTCTTGAAAAACAAAATACTTAAATGTATATCTATAGCTCGACAACATTTAATGAATATCTTTGTGTGTAAATGTGAGGATTGACATATTCAGGCATACCAGAGGGTATATAGGTTCTTTTAACCTTTTGAAAATGTTTCTTTGGCAGAGAAATTAATAAAGTGCACTGAGGACAAGAGGGATTCAAAGTTCACTGGATTTCAGTATATACAGATGTATTAGGCAGCTGTGCTGCAGCACAATGCCCAACACCCTCAATTTAAAGAAGAGGTTTAATTTCTTCAGTTTTAGTCCATGAACAGATAGCTCCAAGTCAGTGATATCACAGCAGAAGGACATGCACAGCAAAACCACTTGTTGCATGGCAGCTGGAAAGCAGAGAAAGGAAAGAATACCAGAGCAGAAGGGCAAGGGACTAGATGTAGACCCTAAGATCGTGCCTTCATGACCAGTGCAGACATACCTAGATGTGTGCCCCACAAATATCTAATCCCCAAGCCAGATCCTGAAGCCAATCAAGTTGAAACTCCACCCTAAATGCCACAATGGTTAAATGAAAGTAGCATTTTATTTACTTACAGCTCCTCACTTCCTATATCTCTTTAAGGTTTTTCTCAATTTCTTTTCAACTATAATTAATCTGAAAGATCAAACTTCATATATCAAGTGTTGAGACTTGGTCATTTATTTTCAGTCATAAATTCACAATCAATTCATCAGTAAGAAAAGTTGTGATATCATACCAATAATATTATGTAGGAAAAATCTGGAATGTATTAACTAGATATATTTTTTGAACTAACAAATTATGGTTACACTCATTTAAAATTTTTATTTTATTTTCCTATTTTATAACTTTATTTTATTTTCAGACAGGGTCTCAGAGTGGGCTGGAATTTGCAATCTTTTGGCCACAGACTCCTGGAGTGCTGGGATTACAATTATGCCCTATATACCTGGCTTCACCTGGACTCTTGAAAGGATTCTATGCATTGAATAAAGTGCATTCTTACATAAATTTATAGTTGTCAAATGAACAGCCAAATAATCATACATTTATTAACTAAGAGAACTCAAGATTTCTTTTAATCTTTATGAGAAATATATTATTATTTCCATTAAATTGGAACTGTAATGATGTTTCTCATCCATTATTCATATTGATGACTAGAACTGAGAACTTATAAAGTTATAGTATGATTGTGATATAACTTTTTCAAATAATAATACAGATCATTCACAGTCTTTAGAGAGATATTTTTATCATCTTTAAAATGGAACAGTTGGGTCTCTAATTCTAAGTGCCTTTTAAACGTTGTAGTAATTAAAGTGTAGAAATTCACAATGTACTAAAAACTCTCACAGGATATAGAAATCTATTTAATGATATTCGTCTTCCTTCTATAAAGTATTTTTACATTATCATTATGTAGAGTTTTTCCATTCCTTTAATCATTAATATCTGTGGAGTTCCTTGAGACACCCAACATATTAATGTCTGCTCCGGCTTGGAAGGCAGAAGACTGCTAACTGGATGAGTGGAAACCTCTTGAAGACAGAATGTTTCACCAGCTAGGGTAGAGTTGAGCCTTATGGGGAAAATGAGGAAGTTCCTGAGGGGTCAATCAGATAAAAGTTAATTATTCAGCCAAACTGTCACCATGCCTTGCTTGCCTGCCTTGCTGCCTAAAAAAAAAAAAAGTTGGGCTCAGCAAAATTTTAGGCCTTTGTTGTTCCTCAGTAAATCTGGGGATGTGTCAGGTGCTTCACTCCATTTCGGTGAAGTCCCCTGGTCCCACAACAAAAATATTCTCTGTCTTGTGCATCTTCGTTCATCTCTCTAACAAGATTTGCTAGCCCAAACCCAGAAAATATCTTTACACTTCTCCTATTTAAAATAATTGTACATACATTTTCTATTCTTGGTATCTTTATTATTGTTATTTAAATCATAAATATCACACTATTTTAAAATTATTTATTATGACAGGCTTTGCTAGTTGGGAGAGAAGGCTTAGGGATGAGTATTTTGGAAAGGATTCCTTTGTTTTTTAAATAATTAAATATACATGTTTGGAAATTACCCTTTTAAAACAATGGCCATGACTTAGTGCTCAGTGAGTAGCTTTGATCAGTCTGCTTCACAAAATAGAACATAAAGCACATTTAAGTTTAATTAATGGAAGATTTATTTACAAGAGGATAATAGTAAATATGTGCATGGTATAAAAAGGAAACCACAGCAGACAATGAGTCTATGCCCAAAGTTTCAGTGTCCTCAACAATTCAGGAATGAAGAAAATAACCAAAGTTTTATAGAGGAAGCTAATTCGAGAGGAAAAGTAATTGTTGCTATCAGAATGCAGAAAGTTCAAACAACTTTTGGAGAGGAGCTAGGGAATAAATATCTTTATATAAAGGTTGCTGTTCCTTCAGATTTGTTGTCAGGGTTCCCCATTAGTGAAACTCAAAGGAATCCAAAGATTATGGGATCCCTGATGATGTGGCCCATATATGTCAGTCTCCTGTGGAGAGAGAGCAGAGCAGAAAGGTGTAGTGAGTGTTTCTGGAGGAGCATAACGAAAGCAAGTAGTGAAAAATGTTAAACTATTAGATGAGA
Source organism: Heterocephalus glaber (assembly GCF_000247695.1). Next base: position 10,468,687 of record NW_004624761.1, read on the forward strand.
GAAGAAATGAAAGATGAGCAATGGAAGGAAAACAGAATGGTTAGAGGTATCATGTGAGGAAGGTGTGTTAGGAAAGACTGGAAGTTACTTGGTCCTTAAAGGGAAAAGGATAGAAATTAATCCCAAGAAGGAGGGATAAACTGGAATATGAGAAGAAAATAGTGATTTTGTTTATAAACCTGGCCCTGCTGAAGTGAGTAATTTGTGAATCAAAAGATAAAATTCATAAAAGATCTTTAATCCATGAAAGCTAGAATTTTCTCTTAAAATTTTCTCACTAATTTTGAAAACTAAGGACATTTATAAAATGTAACACTTCACATTTCAAAATACTGATATTCTTGACTCATTTCCTTAACTAAATAAACCAGTCAAAATATTGGTTTAAATAAGCATTTTATGCTTACAGAATTTATGTAGTACTTGTCATGAATTTGCATTTCCCTTTTGTGTGCCATTCGGTGGTTGGAATATAAAAATCAAAGATGATAAGTTTAATCTGTGATCTCTGATAATGAAAGAACTAAGAGTTACCTGCATATTTCTCTAAAATCCATCATTTCCAACAATAGTATAAACATGTATTTCTTTGTACTTCTATAAAACACTCTTTGTTAGACAAAACTAGAGAAGTTTCTCTTTCTGACTACCTAGAAAGTAAAATGTATCTTAGAGCAATTCTCTTCACCACTACAACAATATACACAAAGATACCTTGTTTCAGAAATTACCTAAATAATATTACCTAACTAAAGTAATATGTGTATCATCAATGGAAACAGAAAAGAAAGAGAATGGAGTAGGAAGAGACTCAGCCAGTAGCAATGCTGTGAGAGTCTTAGCCACCTTGACACAGGTACCCAGAGCAAAGATTGTTCATAGAGTAGTCACGAGTTAGGCAGACATCATGTCCAATGGATCATACCCACACACACCAATCTTTGGCTAATGCTGCCTCTGAAAATGACATCCTCACCTTGTATACAACTTGTATGCTGCAGAAGATCCCAGAGGTACTCCAGCTAAAGGATGTAGGCTGGTTTGCTCTTTGAAGCAGATTCTCTGAAAGGGAGATGTGACATATATTCTTTTTTTTGTACCAGGGATTGAACTCAGGTCCTTGCATTTGCAGGGCAGGCGGCAGAACCACTGAGCTAAATCCTAGTCCTGTGAGATATATTCTTAAAGATTTTTACAAGTACATTTTTAAAGTCAAATATAGATGGTATCAAAATTATTTTACTGAGGTATCTACATATCATAATGAAAATAAGTAATGTGAAACCTAATGAACTTTCTGAAAAATAATGAACTTTCAGTTCTACATGTATTTTATGCATGCATTTTCTGTATCATCTATTGATCTTTCAACTTCTGGTCTACCCACTTCATGCAATTTGCAGAAGTGTACTCAACAATGGCCTAGCCAACTTTAACTTTATGTGCCTGCCAATGGCAATATCTCAACACTCCTTCTGCCCAAGAAAAGCTATGTGCGTATCTTAGCTACTTTCCTCATTCCTGGGACAAAATAACAGACACCAAAAGTTAAAGGAGGAAATGTTTATTTACCTCACAGTTTGTAGAAGTTTCAGTCCATGATCAGCTGGCTCCAAGGCTTGGTAGTGTGGCAGAGGAGCATCACAGAGGAAAACCAGTTCATTCTGCCCTTGGACTTCCATAGACTTATGCACATCCCTTTATGCAAAAGGCATTTAGTTCATCTCTGAGAGTTGCCAAAGTCCTAACATTTTCAGCATTCCTGAAGAGACCAAGTCCAAAGTCTCCTTTGAGATTTAAGGCAAACTCTTAGCTATGAGAGTTGTACAAATAAAAAGAAAGTTGAACACTTCCAACATTCAATGGCACAAGATAGACATTTCCATTCCAAAAGGTACAAATAGCAAGAAACAAAGGAATGGAATCAAAGGAAGTCCAACAGGAAAAACATTAGTAGTTCCATGTTCAATATCTGAGGCAATCTGTGACAAGATGTGAACTCCAAAGGGCTTGTGTGGCTCCCTCCTATAGCACTGCCAGTGCTTGTAGTTCTCATAGATCCCCTCTTGGGCTGACTGCTCCATCCTTGGAGCTTTCGTCAGATGATCCACATTCCTGGCTTCTCCAAACTTCGGAGGTCTCCACTGCACCTTCACTCTCACAGCTTAACACATTGTCCTCTGAGGAGCACACTGCCCAGCCTCACAGAATTTCTTCCAAAATCTGAGTAGAAGAGTTCCTGTCCCACAAGTATTACATTATGCTTGCGCCTAAAGGCAGCACCACTTGTATGCTGGTTCTTTCTTGGATGTAGGGACTCAGTTCCTGGATTACTGAGCACTCTGAACTCATTCCTGAGGAACAAATTCTCTAGGCCACCACCGTTCTGGAACATGGTGCTCTGGGGCTTTTTTCTCAGAGCAAAGTCTTCCACCTTTGTTACTCTGAGATTGCAAAGCCTGGTCCTGCTGGTTCTTGTATTGTTCTCAGACCATCTTTTCTGCTGTCTTCATCTGAAATATTTGGTGCTTTTTTTTTTGCTAATTTTTCAGTGACCAATTTCTCCTCTGTTCCACCTTTGCAGGCCACAATATTACTGGAGCTTCCTGTCTGGCCAAATTCAATATGCTTTGAATCATTCTGCTGGGCTCTTTGCTCTTGCTTTTCAACATAGATCTGGCTTTAAAAAATCCACGGTAGCCATCCAGTCTTAACATTAGACTGCCTTGAAATTTCTTCTGCTGTATTTATCAGGCCATTGACCTTAATTTCAGTCTCAGGCAGTCTCTGAATACTAGCAAACTGCAAATAAACATTCTGCCAGGGCATAACATACATGTTCTGGAGTCTATCAGCCAATGCAGTTTTTCTCCTGAACATAAACCTCCTGAGCCTGATCTTTACTGGCAGAATTTCTATCACCATTCTGATCTTCTGAGCTCGGACCAGGCTCTCCCATCAAGTACAACTCAGGATTTCCAGGGCTGCTTTTTCAGTTAGCATCTCTGAATCTTTCCAAATTCTTCCCACAACCCAGTCCCAATGGCTCCTGAACCATATAGTGAGGTATAGTCACAGCAACAAAATTCTTAGTTACTTTTCTCATTGCTGAGACAAAATATCTGACACTCAAGGTTAAAGGAGAATATGTTTATTTAGCTCACAGTTTATAAAAGTTTCAGTCCATAATCAGCTAACTCCAAGGCAAGGTGGCATGGCAGAGTGGCATCACAGAAGAGAACTAGTTCCTTGTGAGTAGAAGGTAGCAAAGAAACAAAATAGTAAGAAGCAAGTCCAAGCAAACTTATCAGCTTGATTCTCTTCTTATCTTCTATGTAGGCTACCAAGCTTAGGGAAGTGTCAAACCAATCAACGGACTGATACAGTAATCAAACACCCTCGATCCCAGCAGCCCACAATCCAGATCCAGCCACCTTTGAAAAGCTCTGCCTATGACTGCATAAGGCTTTGGGGGGACATCTAGACACAAACTATGACAGTATACTTACTTATTTAAAATAATTGACAACCCTTATTATTGTTCTTGAAAGATGTGTAGGCTATATTGATTTTTAAAAAGATTTTGAGGGGTTTCCATCATTGACATGTAGTGAAAGCAGCATTCATGGAAATCTTCCTGCTACATATCAAATTTAGTCAGAGCAAGGCTATGTTAACAGTTTGTAGTGACACCAACCACCAGATTGCACACCAAGCAGGATAACGATCTAATGAAGTAGAGAGATTGGAAAACTCAGAATAAGATATGAAGTAGCCTACCTTAGGTCTGAATTTGCTGTGGTTCACAGTGTGATAGTGTCATGTGGCATCCCTATGGGAACATAGACCAGAATCTGTAATACCACTAGCAAAAAGGTTCCCTAAGCACCAGTAGAGTTATCAGCCCAAATCCACGAACCTAACCACTTTGAGCAGCACAGAAAACTGTGTGAAAAATAAGGCAAGGGGTAAGTGCAGCTTGATGATTTTGCAGATGTCTTTGTTTTCCAGCACCAGGGCAACTCCTCAGTTTCCCCACCATGACACAGCCCAGAACCTGTGATAATAACAGCTTAGTCCATGAACATGGAGGCCAGCACAGGTCTAGAGCACTGTTATCCCCCCAAAACTAAAATATTTTAAGGGAAGAAAGCAGGGGTGACTACATTTGCTACTTACCCTTTTCCATTACCATAGCTTCCTCCATATTTTCCACCTCTTTGGTAACTCAGTGTCTATGTGAGTGGGTAGATAAAGAAAATACAAAGCCCCAGGACACTTAAGACCTGCTAAAGAAAACTGAGAGTTTCAGAGATGATGGGAGAATGACAAGGAAAGCCAAAATTCACAGGGGACAGAGAACCCCAGACTGAAACTCACTGGAAGGAACAGATAATGCCTAACCCAGGAACCCACTGAAATGAGAGTCACAGAAACTTGGAGGTTGAAAGACAGCTCATGTGGCATAGGCAGTGACTGTCCAATAAAACTGACTGACAGCTGGTGAGTGAAACAGATTTGGCAATTTATTTGCATTATCAGACTCTCCTGCTCCCAAGTGTGGGTGTGGGGCTTACATGAGTAGACATCTGTGTATGATTGTGGTTCGATTTTTAAAATTTCTACAGTGGATCTCTGAAGTTTGAGATATCTAATTAATTGGCGCCAAGACCCATAAAGCCTCTTCAGTTTCCCACTAATATTTCCAACTCTTGTGGAATTTCTTTTCTTCTCATTATTCTCATTATTTTCCTTTGTTCCCTATCTGGCACCTCACATAATCTTTCAAATCTCCTCTCCCTGTGCCTCTCTGGTCCAGGCCCACTCCACCCCCCCAAAAAAATTCAAAGCCTACTTTCTTAATTTTTCTCTCTCTTTTTTGTTTTTATTTTGAATAAGATCAATGCATATTTTTGATTTGGTTTGTTCTTTTCTTTCTTTGATACTGAGGATCGAACTCAGGACCTTGCGCTTGTGAGGCAGGTGGCATACCACTGAGGTAAATCCTCAGCTCAAGATCATTGTATTTTCTATTTGTTTCTATTTTATTTTCTAGTATTTCATTAATACCACATGTTAGCCCCCTTGGGCTTTCAAATGGATTTGTAAACATATTTAAACAAGACTTAAATATATGACTGGTTCTTTCCATGTTGTTATTATTTGTAACTGTTCATTCATAACAAGGCAATGATTGAATCTGAACAATGTTCTCTGAAACAAATGACTGCATACTGTCATATCCAAAGCCAAGGACATAACAGAAAGAAAGCCGCATATGAAAAGCAGCACTGCTCTAGTGATAGAGCTTTCTATCCCAACTGATGCATAATGTCCAACAACAACAAAAGAATCATGTGAAAACAAGGCAACAAGATGACTCCAAAACTCATAATACCCCCAAAGAGTGAGCTCACAAACAAAGGGAGGAATTTCTACACAAATAACTCATAAAATACATAGCTAATATACTGAAGCAATCAAAATCTAGACCAACAAACAGATGCAGTAAGCAATTAAAATATTCAGTAAGGTCAATGATATGTAAATAAACATATTAATGATCAAATTAATATGTTGATCATTGTGTTAAAGAAGATACAGATGAGTAGGTGATGAACTTTAGGAAGACAACACAGGATATGAGGGACCACTTTCATAAAGCATTAAAATTAGGAAAAGAAATCAATCAGAAAACCTAGATAGGAAAATTTCAACTTAAAATATGATCAGCAGGCATCGCCTGTTTATGAAACGATTGTCAGGACTAGAAGAAAACATTCATGTAACAGATTATGAGCTCACAAAAGCTGGATACAATAGCTGGTGGATTAAAAAAATGAGTGTAGGGTTAAGGAAATATTAGAAGACAACACTGAAGGATAAAAAATTCACCAAAACTTTCACTGAAAATTTATCAAATTTAGGTAATAAAATTAATATCCAGGTAGAATCCCAAACAGACATACACAACCACAAAAGAATCCTCTCAGAAACATATCATAGTAAAACTCCCAGAAATTCAGCACAAAGAGAATACTAAAAGCTGTTAAAGAAAAAGATCAATAGCTTAAAAGGTAGGGCTATCAGAACAACGGAAGATATCTCAACACAACCTTAAAGATCAAGAGAGTTTACAGTGAAGTTTTTGAAGCCCTAAAAAAAACCAAACCAAAACAAAACAAAACAAAAAACAGTTGCTAATCCATCTTGGTATATCTTGCAAAATTATTTCTTAAAAATTAAAAAATAAAATCTATGACACAGGGAATCTAAAGAAATTCATGACCACAAAACCTGCATTACAGAAAATGCACAAAAGAATCCAAGACAGAGACAGCAAACCCAACAACAACAAAGAAACTCAAGGAAATTATACACTGAGCTGAGATAGTGGTTAATCAAAAGGAAAAAAATAAAGAAATCAGAGCTGGAAAAATAATATGGAAAGATTCAATAAAAAGCTTTCAGTAATAATATTCTATGTAAATGACTTAAACTCCCATTGAATAGAGTCAGATTGGCAGATTTGATAAAAAACAAAACTGTGCCATATGTTGCCTGCCTGACACATGCCTCATCCACAAATAAGCACACCAACTAAAAGTGAAATGATGATATGGTATTTAGGATGGAGTTTTTATCTTATGGTAGGAAAGCTCACAGAAAATGCCAGCTTCAGGAGGTTTCTGTTGGCAACAAGGACTCTATTGGCAGTTAAACTAGAAGCCATGTGTGTTATGCTCTGGCAGAAAATTTGTCTACATTGTGCTTATATCCTGAGACTTTGGGACATTTAGATTAAGGGCAGTGGATTAAATAATTTGGCAGAAGAAATCTCAAATAGTCTTTGTGGCATGGACATTGCTGGCTGCATTTACACAGATTTGTAAGTAAGAATTGGGGACAAAAGCAGAAAATTTGAAAATCATAAATTTTGACCTAGACAGAGCAATGTAAAAGGTTGGAGCTAATGGAGGTGTGGCTGTGAACTAGATTAGAGCTATTATAAACAAACAAAGTGCTTTGTCCAGGGGTAAGAGGAACCATGTTTTGAGGGCATTTCAGGAATCAAGAATACTTCACCTATTTTAGGCTCTAGGGCACAAAAATGTTGACCTTTCTTTTCTGAAAACAGAACCAGGAATCCTTGCACCACAACAGCATCCTGGAAAATTGCTTCATCGGAATTCGTTTTATCTTGTTCAGCAATATGCACACTCAGAGGACAGTGAAATCATGGTCCAAGGGAGCCTCACTACTACTTCTTCTGACAAAAGACTTATGCATGGTCCACATAATGCTGGTTTTACTGGCATGCATGATGCACAGATTGTAGAGCCAGAGACATTTCTACATAGACATCAAAGGAAGGCCTCAGAGATAAGGCAGGGAGTCCCAGAGAGGACAGTTCATGAAGTAGTGGGAATGAATACAACAATTCAGTGAGAAAGTAGGAAGTCAGAGATGCCAGGTGTGTGAAATTTCTGCCAAGAAAATCTGAAGTTCATGAATGGAGCCAACCCAAGAAAGCAATCATGTGGTGGTCTGCAACTAGCAAATTCATATAGATGGAAATGCCCAAGCACTTTGGAAATCACATTTTCTGCCCTTTGCCATTCATGCCAGATGTGAAACTTCAGGACTTATTGTTTGCCCTGCTGTACTTTTGTCTTCCTTTGATAAAATTCTTTTCTATTTTCCATTCTTCCTTTTTGAGATGGGGATGTTCATCCTGTACAATTATACCTAGTGATTATGTAACTTGCTTTCGATTTTTAAATATGTTCATAGCCAAAAGGTTGTCATAAGTCTCAAAAGGGACTTTGACTTGGAGTTCTGAAAAATGGTAGAACTGTGGAGACTTTGGGGAACAGATTATTGCATTTCCAGTTGTACAGAGGATTGCTGTATTGTGTTAGGTGGAATTATAAACATGCTATTGTCTATATTTGGAGATTTAATATGGTTTTAGGAGATGTATCTAGAAAGTAAGTTGAAAAAGATTATGATATGGTATTTATGATAGAGTTTCAACTTGATTAGATTTGGAATTCAAGCCAGGTATTGGAGGGGCACACTTCTAGGTGCAGCTGGGTGGATCATAAAAGTATGGCCTTTGAGACTATGTCTGTTCTCTTGCCCCTCTGCTCTGCTACTCTTTGTTGCACAGTAAACTAAGCAGCTTTGCTACTCTATATTCTTCCATTATAATATTATTGTCTTGGAGCCAGTGGATCATGAACTGAAAGCACAAGCAAATTAAACTACTCCTTTAAGTTTTGGTGTGAAGAGCAGCATCCAGCAAGAGGAAACCTGTCTAGTACAGATGGAAAATGACTGATGATTCTGTATGCAGTCAGTGTGTATAAGCAAGTAAGAGTTGTTATTCTAATTTCTGATAAAGTGAACTTAAAAATTAAAGTTATCATAAAAGACAAAGTAAAGTGAAAAATTCATCAGGAAGAAATAACAATTGTAACTATATATGAAATTATGTTCACATAATTATATATATAATTGTATATATATGATTATATATATAAATATATATCAAAAGAAACATCCATAATTATATAGGATAAAAGTACTCACCATAAAAAGACAGATTAATACCAATACAATCATAGTAACAGACTGCAATAACCTATTCATACAAATAGGTCGATCAGCAAAAAACTCAACAAAGGGGCTGGGGATTTAGCTCAGTGGTTCCGCTGCCTGCCTTGAAAATGCAAGGACCCAAGTTCTATCCCTGGTACCAAAAGGACAAAACCAAAAAAAACAAACAAAGAATTATCAGAATTGAAACAAACCACAGATAGAATTAGCAATTATCTACAAAGTATTTCATCCAACAGAAGAATACATGTTCTTTTCAGCAGCCTCTGAAACTGTACAAATAAATCATACTTTTGGCCATAAGGCATGTTTATTTGAGCTCAAAACACTGAAATAATTTCTTGCATGCTATCATATAATAATGGAATGAAACTAGAAATCAACAGTGAAAGTACCCAAATAAATTACACTAACACATGGATTTTAAATAGTATATATTTGATTAGTTGAGTTATCATAGAAGAAATCAGGTAAGAAATATAAAAGTTCGTATAATCAAATGACAATGCAATACAACATATGAGAAGCTGTCAGGCACAATGAAAGCAATTCTAAGATGGAAATATCTGTCAGTGTCTACATTTAAAAGAAGAATATTATCAAATTAATGACTCAATGACACACTCAAAGTCTTAGAAATTTAGGGGAATTCATATCCAAAACTTGTAGAAAGAAAGAGATTATAAAGATTAGAGTAGAAAGCAATTAATTTGGAACAAAGCAAAACAAAACAAAACAACAATAACAAAACAAACAAACCCAAGCCCTTCCACCATATCTCTTTAATTTAAAACTAGCCAAATAAATCCTCTAAAAACAGTGAGCCAAAATAAACTTCTCCTCCTTTAAATTTTGTTTGTCAGCTGTTTTGTCAGTGTGGTGATCTTTGACAATGGAGCTAAAAATACATGCTGGAGAAAAGACAGCCTTTAAAAAAATGGTGATGGGAAAAATGGCTATGCACATGCACAAGAATGAAACTAAACCCATATCTGTTGCTCTGTACTAAATTAAGTCAAAATTATTTAAAGACCTACAAATAAATATAGCAGCAATGAAACTGCTGCAAGATAGAGACAATACTTGAAGGCATGGACATAGACAAGTGTCAGGAGCCATTTTACATAATTTTTGGGAAAATCATTTCACAGTTAAATTATGATTGGTGCTATATGAGGCCTATCCTTCTTGCCTGTGGGCCAGCTATTGTATGCCAAAACATAACTCCTTTTTTGCCTCCAGCCACAGCTGAGGCCTCAATGATCCCATGATGCTGTGACTCTCAAGGACAAGATTACATCAGCTGAAGACATCCTGGTTCTTTGAGAACTGAGTAGTAATACGGAAAAAGAGAAAGGTTTCACCTGCAGAGGGACAAATTCCTTATCAGCTTAACTCATACCACTTACTGTTGTAAGAACGTTTTTGTTAACCTTACTGTCCTAATCAATATAAGCTCCTCATCTACCTAAGATCCTCATCATCATGAGATTCTCATAGTCAGAATCACCACTAGCCTCTGTGTCAGCTGATACTTTCTCTGATAAATATCATCATCAATTTAGGATTATTGCCACCCTGTGAGTTATCTGATAGTCCCTATGAACCCAATAAATATTAACAAGCTCGTAGTGCCTTTGTCTTTGCTGACTAGAACAGAACCAATCAGGCCCAAGACCCAGTCTTTTCTCTGTCTCATTTCCTGTCTTCATTCTCTAATTAGCCTTGTACTGTCATGGCTCACAGAAGAGAAGGGTTTACTGCAGGGCTTCTTGTAATGTCCCCTTTCCAATTTCTTATAGGCAAGGACTTCCTGAACAAGATCCCAATAGCAAATAGATATCACCAAGAGTAAAAAAATAATGGCATTATCCTAAATTAAAATGCTTCCAAGCAAGAAAGAAAAGAATGAACAGAGTGAAGAGACAACCCTCAAAGTGGGAAAAATATTAGTCAGCTACCCTTTCGATAAGGACCTAATATCTAAAATGCATGAAGAACTAAAAACATTAGACCTCAAAAAGCAAATGAGCCATTCAACAACGAGACAGATAGAATTAATAGACACTTCTCAAAAGAGAAAGCACAAGGCAATAATTTCAGCATATTTAACCATTAAGGAAATGCAAATCAAAACAACAGTGAGATTCTATCTTACCTCAATGAGAATAGCTATCCTCACAAACACACACAATAACAAATCTTGATAAGGATGGGGGAAAGGAACAATTCAGCATTGCTGGTGTGAATATAAACTATCATTTGAAAATACTATGGAGATTCCTCAAAAACTAAAATTAGAAATTCCATTTGACTCAGGTAGACTTATAGGTATTTTCTCAAAGAGTTAAATATATTATAGTATAAAGATGCATCCATACTCAAGTTTATAGCACAAAATACATAACTGTCAACCTAGGTAAGCAGGGTAGATGCCCAACAACAGACAAATGGATAAAGAAATTGTGGCATGTTTACATAATGGAGGATTTATCAACCATAAAGAAAGATAAATTTGATTCATTTTCAATAAAACAAGTGAGATTTGAGACCATAATGTTAAGTGAAATAAGTCAGGTGCAGAAGGTTAATTATTGCATGGTTTCTCTTATATGAGAAACTCAATATAAATAAAATTAAAAGGTTTAAAAAGGAGAAATGCTAGGAGATAGACTACTTGGAGAAAGAGAAGAGGGACAGAGGAGAGGATGAGAAGGAAAAGTACAAAATGACCAAAATTATATATACATGAATTTATTATGTATCTATATGTATAAACAAATTAAAAGTTTTATAAGTTTAAAGACTGAAAAACTAACCTCATCATATTTCAGATTTAATATGAAGTTAAAAATGATTACTTGTTTTATTTTGCACACTTTTCAAGCAACACTAAATAAGACTAAAAAAGAACCTGAAAGTTAAAAATTAACACCTAAATGTCTCAGAGCTTATTTTAATAAAATCAATTAAAATAATACATTGTTTAAAATAATAAATTTAGGTCAAGTGGTAAAGACACATGCTGGAAAACGGTGTAAACAGGCACCATGTTTTTCCAGGAAAGATTTAGTAATAGAGCCTAAAGATCGTTCTATCTTCCTTAAGTTTGGCATATGCTCTACATTCTAGAATGAATCCAAAATTGGTGATAGTTCATGTAATATATTTACCAATCAATTATGGATATGCACTAGACTTCTCATTATATTTACAGACTTTTAGTGTAAGAAAACAATTACAAGCAGAATACTTTAGCCATCTTTGAATATTATTGAATATTGGGCATCATGTTTTGTCTATATTTGTGATCTTAATATTTTAAAAAATATTCCTATCTCATAATAAACTTATGTCTGTGAAATAACCCTTCATTTTCTTGGGATCCTTAGGCAGAGACTAAATGGCTTTTTCTTGCTATTTAGGCTAAACATTCAGTGTCACTGAGTGAGATATTAACTAAATATAATGTAATTTAGCAAAATTTCTACCCACTAAATGGTATTACCTATTTTATATACTTCACATACTTATTAATTAATTCAAGTACAATATTTATCCTGGTTTTACTCTGAGTAAAAGAAGATATGAAAGATTCAGACATGATTTGAAAGAACTGTAATCATAGCATTACTGAAATATTATTCACATATCACTTAAGCCAGGCTTTTCAAGTGTATATTTCAGTGGAATTTTGAGTATATTTACAGAGTTTTATGACTATCACCACTATTTAATTTTAGAACATTTTCATGACCACAAAATGAAATCCTATAATAATTAGCAGTTATTCTCCATACCTCCTTCTCCCACACCCCATTCTACCTTCTGTCTCTAGATATTTTATATAAATTAAATCATACAATATAATAGCCTTTCACTTAGCATGTTTTAAAGCAATTCAATGTTTCTATATTATTCATTAATGAATTGAGTGTTTATTGCACAAGTGTTTCAATATCATGTGTTATCTCCACTCATGAATCATTGTTCACTTCAGTTGTTTACAGTTTGTGACAACTAAACATGGTGTTATGCTGTTACAGAATTGTTGCAAGTATTGATATAAATGTATGTTTTCACTTCCCTTTGGTATATACATAGATGTAGAATCACTGAACCATATAGTCACCTGTTTAACTTTTTAAGAAAGAATCATTTTTCATAGAAATGGAAACAATATAGAGTACTACCTGTAATATATGAGTTTTCATTTTTCTGCATTTTCTCTCCAACATTTGTTGTTACCTTTTTTCATTTTTGTTTATGGCATCTTGTGGATGTGATTTTTTTTACTTTGATTTGTAGTTCCCTCATGATAAAATGTCTTTTTGTGTACTTGTTGACCACATTTATATATTCTTTGCATAAATAATTATTAAAATCATTTTCTTATTTTTAATTTTTGTCAACTATTTCATTAAAAATATTATTTATATGTTGTGGATATAATTTCTTTATGGGATATATAGTTGGAAAATATGCTCTATTATGTGTCTGTTTTTTCACTTCATGATATTCTTTGAAGAATTTTTTTCAACTTGATAAGATCTAAATCATTGACTTTTCTCTTTTTTAGATTGTACTTTGGATGTCATATCTAAGAAAACTTGCCTAAGTCACAAAGATTTATAATTTTTGATTTTATATTTTCAGAAATTACACTTTGAGTTATTTTTGTATGGTAGTAGAATTATAGCTTCATTTTTTTATGTGTTTATCTAGTTTTTGTAACACCATTTTTACAAAGCATTATTTTTGCTTGACTGAATTGTTCTGGTAATCTTAGGAAAAATGAATTAACCATACCTATTTTTCTTCATAGAAGCTTTCTTTTCTTCCATTGATTCACATATCTTTCCTTGTACAACTATTGTACTCTATTTATTGATTACTGTAGCTTTGCAGTATTGGCTTAGTAATACACTTATTTCCTTTTTCGAGATAGACCTTAGAGGTCTAAGGAAAGAAGCAGGGTAACTTTTAAAATATTTAAAAACTAGATACCAATTGATAACAGCTTGATAAAGAATGGGGATGATAGAGATGAAGAGAAGAAGACAAATTTTGAACATATTTTGAACTTGGAGACAACTAGGTTTGACAACTGATCAAATGTGATGTATAGAAAAACAGATTTAAGGATGAAGTCAATGTTTTTTATAAATAATTAAAAGAAATATATAATGTTTACCAAAGTAGTTTTGGGTATAGAGAAGAAAGTTTTTGGATGAAATGAATATTCAGTTTTTTGATATGTTGTTTTCCAGGTATTTATCATGTATTCAAGTACAATTTGTTGAGTACCTAAAGCCAGGAATCAGGAGGAAGTACAAATACATAATTTGGTATGCATATGATTTTAAAATCATGCAATTGCACAAAACCACATGGAAATGAATATAAAGAATAGATGATATCAGAGAAGCAACTTCTTTTACATTGCCACAGTTAAACACTGAGATAGAAAGAAGGATCAGTCAAAGAGACAGAAGGAAAAAGAGTGGCCAGTAATCTGGGCAGAACTGTAGGACATGTTGCACCCTGTAAAACAAACAGAAAATGCTTTACAAAAAAATACTGTCGAATCTGTATAGAACTGCAAATGTGTGTGGTAAGATAGAATATGATAATTAAGTAGTGGACTTAACAAGTTGAAGATAACATTAGTGACGTTGTCAGGAGGGATTTTTTTTATAGAATGGTAAAGATGAAATCTTATTTGAAATGGATTGAAGAGAAAACCAGAGAATGGAAAAACAAGTAAATAGAAATAGTTTGGAAATCCCTAAAAGGAGAAATGGTTGAAGGAATAGTACTAACTGATATACTAAACTACTAAAGCATGTGACATTTGTGTATTAAAAGTTGAACAAATCACTGATATGGATTACATAGACATACATAGCTCTACATATTCCATCAGTAGCAATCAATAGTAGAAAAATGAAAGCAGTTAAAGTGGGTAATTTTACCACCAATGGGAGAAAAGACGCTGTCGATTAAGAGATATTAAATGCAAGGGGAAAATTTTTATTAAAAGTCACTTTTTACATTTTATGAGCAAATTGTTTCATTTCAAAAATCCAGAAATTTCAGAAAATTATATAGAAATATTTTTAAAAATCACAAATTGGAAATTCACACACTTATACACATCAGAGAAGAAAAGGAAAATATCTGTCATAAGAAGAGCTTCTAAAATGGAAAACAGAAAAATGGTAACCCAATAAAAATAAACTAGAGTAAAAAAAAAAATGATAATAATGAGTGATCATTTGAAAAATTGATCAAATTTTAATATATCAAGTCCCTGACATCAAGCCTGGATCTCCTTCAAGGCAACATGATGCAATTAAAAGAAAGACACAGAAACAAGATGTAAACACATAACAGGAAACTGGGATGGGTCCCTCTGAACATGTGGTGATGAGATCAAGCATAAGGTGAGGACCACAAGCAACCAGGTCCTTCAGTGTTTATTGATTATACAGGTGTGGGTAAGACTAGGGTAGAGGGACTCATGTTGTATCAAGTGATATCACCTGACACAGGCAAGGCTTGTAGAAAGGAAGATCATATATCTTTGCAGAACCGACCAAAGGTTAGTTATGGTTAACTAGTAAATTATTGAAAACAATTAAGAGATGGGAAGCTCTGGGGAAGGAATGTGGATTGGAGTGTGGTCCTCAGCTGCAATGTTATCTCACAAGGAGACTTGTAGCTTCACAGACCAAGTCTTAGATCTCAACAACAGTCATTGGCATGGAAATTGTACTAGCCTGTGATGCTATGTGACATGTTCCTGTATGTCATGTAGGGTTTTGTCCACCTCCAGGTACATTAAAGCCAATTATCAGGGTGAAATGCCTGCTCCATATTACAGCGTTCTCTGACTTTGGTCACAGTGATCTGCCACACTAATAAAATAAAGTCAAATTAAATATTCATAGAAAAACTACTTATTATCAATAGGCAAAAATTCAAAAGTTTGATGACATATGCCATTAATGGCAGTTATAAGGAAATTAACACACTCAAAAATTTTTGAGAGTTCAAAATGGCCTTACATGTGTATTTTATATAAAGTTGATATGAATTTAAGATCATTCTGTGAATCATACTCAAAGAATCAATGATAAAATATACAATACATATGAGTATAGTTCAAAATAGATACACGCCATATATATGTTTATGTATAAATATATACAAAGAGAGATTTAACAGAATTTAGGGATGATAGATATGATCAAAGTACATTATATGGTTGCACAAAAATGTCACAATGAAACATATTAGTTTCTGTGATTAATATACACTAATAATAGGGGGAAAAAAAGAAATTGGCTTATGTAGATGTAAGGATTTGCAAGTCTAAAATCTGCAGGGTAGACCATGAGGCTGAAAATGTGGGTAGGAATTAATGTTTCAGTCTTAAGTCCAAAGGCAATGGGAGGTAAATTTATTTGCCTTTGGGGGAACTCCATCGTTTCTCTTAAGGCTTCCAACAGATTAGATGTGGTCCAATCACATCACAGGTGGCAATTTGCTTTATGTAAAGAACAATGATTTAAATGTGAACATCTAAACACTGCTTGCAGTGCCATCTAGGCCAGCATTTGGGAGAATAATTGGACTCCATTGCCTAAGGTGTAACCAACCATCAAAATTAGTATAAGAATATTCACTACTTCAATGTTTTTGCAGTTTAGAAATATATTTTAAATTAGTAATTAATTATAATAAATAAATTAAATAAGTGTATATTAGTGTGGAATTAATTTAAATCCCTACCAATAGACTACCAGTTTTACAAATTTATAAATCTACATAATAATTTTGTTGTGATGAAAGGGAATGAGGAAGAGTTCAATGAAAATGGTGTGATATCAGAATATATTTTTAAATGCAGAAAGAAGCAAGATCTTTTGTGTATACTTATATGTATGTAAAGCTAAATTACATACAAAAATAAGTATATATTATGTTAAATATTCACATATATGTAAATGTAAATATACTACATACATATTAAATAAATATATTGACTATACAATTAAAATATTTCAAAAGAAAATTAAAGGAACAGTGCTGAAGAGCCTGGGAAAGAAGCTAGATTTATTTGAATAAATTTGCTTTGAAGCTTTGTCTTGGGACCCTTGTACATATTTGACATGACTTTTCAGTTTTTAAAGCTATCCTGAAAGGTGAGTAATAAAATGAAACATATGTTCCTAGCTCTATGTGGGTTACTGGTATAACCACAAAGAGAATTTTCTTGTTTTATTTATCTCCAAATAATTTAAACTTGCAGAAAAAATGTAAGAATAAATCTAAAAATCTTACAAGTACTCTACTCTGATTTTTCATTAGATCAATAGTTGGAATTTTGCCTATGTTTATTCATATAATACAGCTATAGATAAAGGAAGCTAAAAACAAGGCTATGAATGTGGTGCCTATGTATGTAGTAATATAGATATTATTGGTAGACTCAGAGAAACATAGCAGTATAGATTTGAATATAGATATACCCATATTAGTTGTTTCTGAATCATTTGTAAGTGCATTTTAAACACTATTTATTACTAAATATTTGATGTTTAACTTTTAACAAGGACATTGTCTTACATAATTAGACTTAAATGATCCCCTTCCAACAATTTAATATCGATTAAATACTATTATCCAATACAAACTATTATTGACAATTACTACAGGTATAGCTTTTATAAAATGTTTATTTCTCTGATGTGGGACATGTGAAGGTTGTGTGCTGAATTGAGTTACCCTGTTTATTTTATTTATTTATTTTTATATCTGGAAATATCTTTATTAGTATGTTTACCATATATAGTGATCACATTCATCATGGTAAATTTGTACATGTACATAATATATCTTAATTCCTTTTTTCCATTCCCCTCCCCTCAATTCAACCCTTCTTCCCCTTCTCAACCACAAAAGCTCTGTTTCCATTCTTTTCCTTTTATTCTCTCTTTTTAAAATCTCATATTTGGAATGAAGGAAACATTCTGATTTTCAGTTTTTTAGATGGACTAGCAATTGGTATTCTATCTCAAGGAATAATGCCCCTCTAGTTTTCACAAATTTGAAAACTATACAGGATTCCTTTGGTTGCATACATGTTTTTATTATTTATACTACTTATATATTTTGATTTAGAAATCAGAGGCTGAAGAAGAGTTCCCAATCTCCATCATAAATATCACATTACTTAAAAATGGCCATTAATTATCTAGAAAAAAATTGTGATAATTTATAATTTTTGTATTAATTCCAAATAGTCATAGTCAAGTATACACTTTGACAAATCTGTTAATAAATAAGGAGTTCTAATGAATATATATTATACAAATCAAAACTATGAAGGAAATTTGAGATGTCTATATTATGTTAAAACTTCATTAACCTATGCCTGAGCAGATAGGGGAGTACTTTAAGTCTGCACAGGAATCAAGTTTCTTTCATGTAATATATAATTGATTGGTCTTGGACCATGTGACTTTAAAACTAAATCATTTACTTTATTTAAGTATGAGGACAAACTCAACTGTGATCAAGGAAAATAAAAATTTAATAAAATATTTAGTAATATTTGAAAGCCTGAAAAAAATGTTCTATTCAAAAGAAAAATTTTATGTTACTGATGTTATCTGTATAGAAAAGAAATGAAGTAGCCTGGATTCTAAAAATATAGCTTTATAAATTTTCATTTAGTGTTTTTCTCCTTAAGAAGTACTACCTTAAAAAATAAAAATAAAATTAAAAAAAGAAGTACTACCTTGTGTGCAAATGTGCATGCACACACACACACACACACACACTACAAAATAAAATGGACATATTTTTGTCTCTAGTACATTAGAGTAGATGAAAATGATACCAAGATATGGGCATTAATATTCCATTGGGTAGAGATTTATGACAAAATATAAATGTACTGCTTTTAAAATCAAACCTGCATCATCCAAATCTTTATTACTAAATCTTGCAGAAAACAATTTTCTTTAGCAAACATCTCAAAATATAGAGTGGACCCCTGACTTATGAACTCAATTCATTTGCAAGGGTCGGTTGTAACTCAAGTTGGTTGTAAGTTGACTACTTTTCACATACAAAATAATGGAAATACTCATAATGCATTCTGAACCTTCAAACACACCCCTTAACTAACCTTTTTATAATAAAAAAGATTTGTATAATGTGAGTAGTTGACCAAAAACACCAATAATTTTCCTACTGCATTCACCAAAAAGTTATAATACATGCCTAGTTTACCAGAAACAATTCCCTACTATACTCACCATTCAAGTTGACATCTTTGGCTTGCAGGAAGGGAAGATGAAATGGAAGGCAGTTGTTTAGAAAGAGAGTTCCCTTCCATAAGAACATCAGGAATCTGGCTCTCTGGTGTCCTTTCTCTCCTTGGGAGAGTCTGTAGCCCTTAGGACCTGCTTCTGGCTCACTTGGTCTCAATCTTTTCAGAAGTAAACACTGGTCTAAGGTTATCTGTTTCTGTTTTTTAACACTATTCTGTAGTATATGGCATTGTAAATAAGCAAGTGAATGCAAATGTTTGTAGCTCTGGCCTTTTTAGAATTTCCTTTATTCCAGAATAACTTTGCTACATTGATTGTTAATATGCTCCCTCCTCTTCAGAAATCTCTCTGACGCTCAGCCGCAAGTTGCTGAAGTTCGTCTGTAGACAATTCCTTGGACTGTTTCTCCACCAGTTTCTCAACATCACCATTGTCTACCTTCAAACCTATGGGATTTTCTATGGTGACAATGTCATCAACCACAGGGTCAACTGAAGACTCAAGCTCCTCTATACAGCCTTCAGAGTCTCTCTCCTTTATAATTTTAGAGTATACTTTCTTCTAGGTACATCTCAGTGTCCTTAGATATACATTGGCACAAAATATTTCAATTAACCCCACACAGGAAAGGATGTTGTAATGTTCCTTCCAGAACTCTTTAAGGGTTAAATCTCTATCTAACACCATCTGGAAGCACTTCAGCAATAGTTCTTTGGTGTATAGCTTCTTAAAGTCAGATATAATCTGCTGATCTATAGGCTACACTAGAGGAGTTGTATTAGATAGGAGGAACTCAACTGAAAGCCACGAGAATTCTTCAATCAAATCTCATGGATGAGCAGGAGCACTGTGCATAATGAGGAGCGCCTTCAGTGGTAAACCTTTATCCTCTAGATATTTCTTGACAGTAGGACAGAAAAATCTCCCCAAACCACTCAAGAAAAAGTACTCTTGTTACTCAGCTTTTGTCTTGGATCTCCACATGACCTATAGCCTACTCTTCATAACTTTATGTTTTTGAACACTCTAGAAGTCTCAGAGTGATAAACCAAGAAAGGCTTTATTTTGAGGTCACCCCTCCCATTGGCCCAGAGCAATAAGATTAGCCACTCATTCATAGGTTTGTGGCCTGGCATTTTCTTTTTTTCCAGGAAATGTATGTTTTCTTGGGCATTTTCTTACAGAAAAGGCCAGTTTTATCACAGTTAAAAATTGATGAGGGCAAAAGCTATTTCTCTACGTAATTATTTTGAAGTGGTGCATGTAATTTTCAGCAGCCCTTTTATCAGCACTGGCTGCTTCACCATGCCTAGTTATACTATGAACCACAGTTCTTGGTTTAAAATTGTAAAACCACTCCTCAATGGCATGAAATGTTTCACCATTATCACTCATTAATGGATTATCCTTTGTAAGATCTGCATTTACAGCCTTAGCTTTTACACAAAATATAGATTCTGATAGGCTATACTCTGCCATCTGTCTTTGATCTATACACACAAGTAATAGCCTTTCTACCTCCTGTAACACTATGGATCATGACTTAACAATTTGAGTGACACCTTTAGCAACACTAGCTTTCTTCTTTTCAATTGCTATTGTTTTCTTTACTTTCTCTTCCTTCCTCAGCTTCTTTTCTAGCTTTTTTGGGGGGCCATTTTGATAGCAGTAATCATAGTGATTATATAAAGCACTGACTGAAATCGCATCCACAAATACATGCATCTGGGCTCAGACTGACTCTTATGTATGCTTACATATGCTTTTCTGGCATCATGAGTCTTTGTTTAGAACCACACAAGTGGCCAGCTTTCCAGTCATAACTGAATACTTTGTTTATAAGTTAAAACTAAAACTTCAGTTGTGACCCAAGTTGTTCATATGTGAGGCCAGTTGTAACTTGAAGGTCTACTATGCTGACATTCACAAATATTGCAATGAAGATATGAGTTTTCATAAATTACATGAATAAATGTGTATTCATATATCAGTTAATCTGTTGCTTGTATAACTATTCCTACACTTTATGTGAAGTATATTTATAATCAAAATTTACAAAAAAAGTTATTTTTTTCTCAGAACTAAAATGAAAAGTCAAAACATGGTTTAAAAAGGTATAATGACACAAAATTTAATGTATTATGAAAATTTAGTGAATGACTCACCTTCATAAGAAAGACAAAAGTCCACTGTATCACTAAATCTCATCAGTGTTATTCACTGAAATGAACAAAATTAATAGCAGGTTGCTTACTCTCTTGAATTTCAAGAACCTTTTTGCTGAAGGACAGTAACTCAGTAAAATATCTACTATTGAGAAAGAAAGAAAAATCTTTATTCACATTTGCAAGGAATGTGTTTCAAAAGAGAAACTGTTGCTGAGTTGCGCAGAAGATGCCGAAACACCCCGCTGCAGACAGGCAGGT